>VZTD01004024.1:67324-155026 GCA_013397725.1 Rhagologus leucostigma
CGCGGCCCCGGGGGTGGCACAAGGGGGTCCCGCGGGCAGCCCCATCCCGGCCCCGAACCTGGGGTGGGTGTGCCGGGAATGTCCCGTCCCATCAGAACCTCCGTGTCTCCGCAGGCGTCTCCGCGGGATGGACGGTGAGCCGCCAGCCGGTCCCCAGGGCCCCGGCCCCACAGCCCGGGGAGCGGAGCAAGGGGGTGGCAGCGGGGCAGCCGGGGCACTGCCCGCCTCCGGCACCCGCAGCGACCCCCCCGCGGGCCGTGGGGACAGGCCCGTGGTGGTGTCGGTGGTCACCAACTCAGCCTTCGAAGGGGCCCCGCCGCCCTACTCGCCCCCGGACCCCAAGAGCTTTCACCACCTCCACCCGCCATTCCCAGCCGGCTTCTCCCAGCAAGCGCCCGTCTTTTACCAGCCGGGGCCAGGACCGCGGTCCTTCCCAGCCCCGGGCATCCCACCCGGGCCCCTGCCCTACACCACCGTACGTATCCCCCACCCCGATGTGTTCCTGCCCTGCTCTGCAGCGGGGGTGACCACTGATCTCCCCTCCCGGGTTTGTGGGGTTCCGTGCGGTGCCCCCAAGTGATGCTTGAGCAGCACAGCCCGGGAGGGGAGCACACCCAGCGGGCTTGCAGCTCTAACCACCCCCTGTGCCGCAGTACAACGCGCAGCCGGGCGCGGGGCCACTGCCCGCTGGCCGCGGGCAGCAGCTGCCCAAGGACTACATGGTGGAGTCGGTGCTGGTGACCCTCTTCTGCTGCCTGGTGACCGGGGTCATGGCCCTCGTCTACTCCCATGAGGTAAGGAAGGACTCACCTGGCAGCCTCGAAGCCCCTCCTGGTGCTGCGGGTCTCTTTTAACCCCTCCCCTTCTCTCCCCTCGCCAGACCCGGGCTGCGCTCGCCCGTGGGGACGTGGCCCAGGCGTACGTGGCATCCAGAAAGGCCCAGTCACTGGTTCTCTTCAGCCTCCTCTTCGGGCTGTTCGCCTCCATCACCTGGATCATCTACGTTCTGGTGTCCCTGTACCTGTGACAAGGACCCTGAGCCCCAGGGACACAGCGCGTGCCAAGAACTCCTTGTGGCTCACCGCCTGGGGGGCACGGGCAGGTGAAGTTGCCACAGCCTCCTGTGGAAACGGGTGACAACGAAGCGTAACTGGGGCTGCGGGGCAGTGTCCGTCCGTCCTTCCTTCCGGGGCGAGGAGCTGCCCCGGAGCCTTCTCCATCCGCTCAGCCCTGCGAGCCCCGGCGAGGGCAGGAGGAACCCAGACCAGGGGATGCCGGTGCCGTGTCCTGCTGGATCCAGCTCTGGGCTGGGAGCTGTGTCGGATCCATGGGTGGGATTAGGCTCCGCTGCACGATGCTGAATCCCATTGCTGTGGGCTGTCCCTTGGAGCTGCCAAATGGGACTCTGGTGCAGAGGGAGCATCTTGTAGGATTGGGGTTGGAGATGGAGCAAAAGTAACAGGTGTGTGGGAAGGCCTCACAGGTCATGAATGATGTGAGAAGATACAAACCCATATATGCACTTCTGCAGTAATGCTGCACACACAAATACACACACACACACACACACACTGTATTGCCACCTTCTTGCTGCGTCCAGATTGAAATAAAATACAGCCGTAGCCAAAGCTTCTGTTTTCTCTGCACACCAAGGACCATCTCCCCTTGCCACGGCCTTTGTCCACCACAAAATTCAGGGTAAGTTCTTCTGCAATAGCTGAAATCAGGGTTTTCCCAGGAGCAGCTGGGCACGAGGGTTCCAGCCCGTGCAGGACCCCGGGGGAGTCTCCGCGTGGCCCCGGGCCTGGGGGTGCCCCTGGCCGAGCTGCTTGGGGGGACAATGAGCTGTGGGCAGACCCCTCCCGCTGTGCCACGCCCGCGGGATGCGGCCCCACTGTCCAGCCCTGGCGCAGGGGGCACCTGCTCGGTCAGTGTCTGGGCATTCTCCTGAGCTGGCCCGTGACAATTATTTCCAGAGGAATTTTGAACCCTGTCCAGGACTGAAATAGCAGCGTGGAGCAGCTCGGCCGCTGCAGGGGTTATTTATAGCCCTTGGCTGCCGGCTCACGGCCACTGCACGGGCTGGGCACGCGCCGGGGGCTGGGCAGCCAAAAGCCCTGACACGGGGGACACTGGGGCCCAGAGATGGTGACAGGAGCAGATTTCCCCTCCCAAGTGTATGGCTTGTACTGGGGCAAAGCCATCTTGGCAGAAGGAGGGAAGAAATTTACAGTGAAAAAATAAAGGGAAAAAGAGCCATGGGCAGAGGAAAACCACAGGGGGCACACGAGAAAACACGAGGCCACACCAGCGCCAGAGGCGGATTCGATTGTCACTTTAATCCACAGACTGTGCATGCACTGTAAACAGGATCATCAGGCAGGTTCGTTACTGGTGTTTTATTTGTCTTTAATATAAAAGTTACAGGTCTGAAATGTTTGCAGGAAGATGCCACCATCGGGGTTAGTGGTAAATCTATAATACAACGGAACTGCTTGGGGGGAGAGGCCTGGCAGCGGGGCAGGGGGCTGGTGACTGGGGCATCGCTTCTCCCCACTCCCTGCCCCGTGTGGAGAGGGACTCACTCTCTTCCCTCTCCCCAAAAAGAGGTGATGGCCTTGAGGATGCTGCCTGCAAGATGGGAACACACGGCCAGTCTCGCACAGGGATGTTCTGGGCTTCTGCTCCCCAGGAGCTGCTCCTGGAGGGGGGGGGGGGCTCTGCTCAGCAAACCTGAAGCTGCTCCAGGCAAGGCGACCCTCCTTCAGGGTCCCTCCAGCCCTGCAAGCCTGGCCCGAGATCGGACATGAGCCAGAAGCTGTGGTTGGGACACTGCTCAGCTGGGGATGACAGCAGAGAAAGGGGAGAAGGGGGAGGAAACCTGGGGGGCTCAGCCCCATCCCACTGCATGAGGTGCTGTGGCCACTCAGACCTCCTGTCCCCACGCCATGGGCTGAGCCTCTGGCTCTGGGGGGCCTGGCAGAGGGCGGGGAGCGAGACCTCCTTTGGTGCTAACTGGGCTCATGGGTTCAGGTGCAGGGAAGAACCTGGAACCGGCTCCCGCTGGCAGGGGAGGAGGGGAACACCCTGGCGGGGATCACAGCACCACAGAATATGCTGACTAGAAAGGGACCCATCGGGGTCACTGAGTCCAACTCCTGCCTCTGCACAGGACACTCCAAAAATGCCACCATGTGAGAGCGTTGTCCAAACGTTTCTTGATCTCAGACAGGTTTGGTGCTGTGACCACTGCCGTGGGGAGCCCGGTCAGTGCCCCACCACCCTCTGGGGGAACAACTTTTTCCTGATATCCAGCCTGCCCCTCCCCTGACTCAGCTCCAGCTGTTCCTGGGTCCTCTCAAGTCACAGGTGAAGAGATCTGCACCTGCCCCTCCGCTGCCCCTCGTGAGGATACTGAAGACCACAGCGAGGTCTTCCCTCAGTCTCCCCCAGGCTGAACAAACCAAGTGCCCTCAGCTGCTCCTCACAAGGCCCCTCCAGACCCTTCCCCATCCTTATGGCCTCCTTTGGACACTAATAGCTTAATGTCTTTTTTATATCGTGGTGCCCAAATTTAGTGTTGTCAGCAAATTTCCTCAGTATCCCTTCCAGTCCCGTGTCCAGGTCGTTAATGAGGACGCTGAAGAGCCCTGTGCAGCCCCAGTCGCTGCCACCCCGTGTGCCCAACCCATGAGCCACCTGCTCACCCCTCACGTAACACGGTCACTCAGCTGGACGGAGACAAGCTGCCCCCTCCTGTCCCTCTGCCCTCTGAACCCCCAGGGCTGTGAGTCCAGAGCCACCACCACACACGGCCCTCCTAGGACAGCCTGGCCACAGCACCCAAGGGCTGCTCAGAGCCACCAGGGTGAAGCCCACACCGCATCCTGGGTGTATTCATCGGCCTTTTCACCACCTCGCCACGCTGGGCTTTTAGATCTTATTTACAAAGGAAACATGGGCATTACCTCCTGGGAAGCCTTTGGGGATTGCAAAGCCTTGGCTGGACACAACACACGGCTCCAACGCCCTCGGTGCCATGAAAATAAACCACTTTCGAAGTGTTCTGGCTCGGACACCGTGGTTCAGCACAAAAGATTCCTGCTCCTCCTGCTCTGGGGCTGCACAGAACTGTGTGGGACCCCACGCTCCCCTCCCCCAGAAGATGCCCTCGTGGGCAGGGGGTCTCTCTGTGCTTGGCCACTGTGTGAGTCCCGTGCCTGAACCTTCAGGAAAACAGCCAAGCTGGGTACAGCTGGCTGTCGCTCCCTCCTGGAGTCAGGCAGAGCTGGCCAAGGCTTTGCAGCCTGTTTGGAGAAGGAAAGGAGTGCAGCTCTGATTCACCCAGAGCAAACAGAGGCTTTAGCAGGCACAGAGCTGCTATTGAGAAGTAAGTTAAGGATGCTCTGTGAAACTCCATGTCTGTATTCTTTGGGAGCTGCTGCCCTAAACTTGCAGGATTTTGTTAGAACCCTGTAAAAACCTGTGACACGTGACACGCGGATGAGGAAGGGCTTGCAAGGCTGCTGAAACCTGCAGGGCACACTCACACCCATGATCCAACTGCAAACCACTGGAGCAGGACAGAGAGGAGAGTGCGCTGGGGAGGACACACTGGGTGGGACACGGAGGGGGGACAGAGAGGCTGAATAAGGCACACTGAACAGACTGGGGTTCTGTAGCACTGTGTGTGTGGGAAATGACACCCCTGCCTTGCCCTTCCATGCTGGGCTGTCCCTGCCCTGCTGGCACCAGCACAACGGGACTGGGGACAGGGATCTGCTGGGGTCCTGCCAAAGCGGGGGTCTCAAAGCACAGCATCGAGAGTCCCAACAGGGACCCCCAGGGAGAAACATTTGGCAACAGAGAGAGGAGAGAGGAGTGGGGTGGGAGGACAGAGTGGCTCAGCCAGGCACAAGGCTCCTTCCTGGTTCCCATTTCCAACCCAGAAATGGATCCCCTGGCTCCTTCATGAGGCTCCCGCCCCTGCTCTGAAGCCAGTGCCCACCCGGCCGCCCGGAGCCTCCTTTATCCAGCACTTGGAGCAACATCGTCACTGGTTGTGGATTTATACAGACTGGTTTGCACTTTTCTTTTTTTTTTTTTCCTATAAACTCATCGGTATTCAGACATGCATCAAAAATCCCCAGGGGGTTCTAAACACTAGGTATTTACAGTCTGTATCCTACAGCATTTCCTGTGCAAAAGCTAAGTACCATCGCTAAGAGACACGAGGTCACAGACAGGTGACCCCAGTACCTGGGCAGTCCATGTTTCCAGGTTCAGAGGGATTTACTGCTGCTTTAAATAACGAGATCTGAGAGGAGGAGGGGGATGTGATGACTGGAGATGGCGGGTCCCTGCCCACATTTTCAGTGCCTCTTCCGTATCTACGACCGGTGCCTTCCTCCTGCGAAGAAGGCGCCAGAGATCTGGGGTGAGCCAAGACCCCTGTAAACACAAGCAGCTCTCTGACAGCAGAGCTCCTCTGGCAGGCAGCGGGACACGCTTCCATCCTCGTGAACACGTTGGGCAGGTGGCATTGCAGGGGAGACTCCAACCCTTGGCTTCCACGGCTGCTGCTGCCCGACGCCGCTCCGGAGACGAGTCAGTGGGTGCTGAGCTCCTGCTGCCCCTGCTTTGCGGATGGAAACAAGGGTACACCTGGATGCAACGGGCCAGCAAACCAGCAACACGCTTGCGTGGGACACTCCTTCCACACAGCTCTGCCCCCGGGGTTAAAGCTGGTTCATGGCACAGAGGGACGGGAGGAGGAGGAGGGCGAGTGCAGCGAGCACCGGCCGATCTCTGCCCTCGGCGGCTGCGCCGGCGCCTCCGGCCGGCTGCGAGCGCCCGGCATTCCCACCCCCAGGGATGGCTGCCAGCTGGGAGGGAGGGTATGTCATCCAGCGGCAGGTACAAACATCGAACTCCAGTCTCATAGCTGCCCTCGGCGCCTCTGCGGAGCAATTCTCCTCGCACAACCCCTCCTCCTAGGTTTTCTCTTCCCGATCTGTTTTCCGCCTCGTGATGTTCCGAGGTTTGATTTTCAGGGACAGTTCCCACAGGGCCTCCTCAGCCAGGTGGTCGCTGAAGTCGTTGAAGAATGACACTATGTCGTCGTTCCTTTTGATGTCGTAATGTCTGGAAAACCAAAGAGGAGCTGCAGTTAAACAAGGGCTGCCTGGGGACCTGCCCCGGCTTTGGGCCACCCCTGTTCCGCTCTGAGGACATCCAGCACTGCGTACTCATGACAGTGGTGTCAGGCCACAAAGGGGAAAAACCCATCGCTGAACTGGGGGGAAAAAGACACCTATCACACAGAGATCAGCAGTTAGATCTGCTGCCTCTGCTGCAAGACAGCGCTGAAGAAACCCTGAATATCCCAGAGAACACAGGAACCAGCAATGGCAAAACCTGAAGGCAAAACCTGTCTGGATCTCAAAACTAATATCAGAAAAATGTCCTCACAATGTTTATCTAACCTAGAGAGGGAAGGAGCCTGATTAGAGCCCTGTTGCTCCCAGCTCTCCTTACATCTCCCTTGCCTTGCACAGGGGCTTCCATGTCCAAGCCCCCTGCCCCAACCCCCCCCGTGGTGCCCCAAAGCCAGCTCGGAGCCCCCACTGCTGCACTTACACTTGCTGGAAGCACCTCATGCTGTCCAGGATGTTAAACTGCTGCCAGCGCTTGGAAAAGTTCACTTTGCTGTCAATGTAATCAGGGTTTCCCAGATGGACAAAGGTCAGGTCCTGCAGAATCAGGCCTCTGAGAGAGGGAAAGGGGCAGCAGGCCAAGGGAGTAGGCAAACAGACACAGAGGTTAGTCACACAGGGCAGGGTGGCCAGCCAAAAGGCAGCCCAACAAAACCCAACAGCCTCCGACCGCCACCCGAATGGCAACCTCATCCAGAGGGAAACATTCCCCAGCAGCAGATCCAAAGGTGTTCAGATGCAAACACTCCCAGTTGGCCACCCTGCCCCAGACAAATTGTTCCAGAGAGGGGCCGGGGGCTGATGTGGCACAGTGCTGCCTTACCCCACATGTTGGGCAAAAGGCAAGGGCTGAGCTCAGCAGCAGTTGCTGAGAAATCCTTGAAGGAACCATTTTAATGTGTAGAAGGAAGGAATGGCAGAGGAAGGAACTGCCCACTCACAGGTAGGGGATGCAGGGGGGCTCCACATCGGCCAGGGCCGCCCGGTAGGCGCGGAAGGACGAGGAGCTGTCGATCAGGGTGCAGTACTCAGCCAGGCCCTGGCAGGACACAAACCCTGTGCTGACACCGCTGCTGCAAACCCATTTTCTTTGTCACCTCCCCCCACAGAGCCACACAGAGCAGGGAGTTAATGCCATCCTGCAAACACCTCCAGCTGATTTACTCAGCTTGACCCCGGGGTGTTCACATGGAACATTGCTGCCTTCAGCCTCCCCAAGCCTTGGGCTGCAGGAGGAGGAGGAGGAGGCCGTGTTCCCCCCGTGACTGTGCTGGCTCTCCTGCAGCTGTCAGAATGCCCAGCCACGCTGCAGGCTTCCAGCACTGTGGCATTTTAACCACTGGAGAGCAGTTATCCACCATCCCTCCACCCTGAGACACTGCTGAGCTGTTAAATCACTCAGCTGTTTCATACATAACCACACTTATCCTTCCCCCAAAGATCACAGTCCCCACTGCTCCTCACCTCTGAGGTTTGCTTCTGCCACTCCAGCCTTCGGATGGGTGCAGAATCCAGTGCAGAAAGAATGGCCAGATAGGAATTAAAATTATTCAGCTTTCGTAAGTGCTGTGAAGAGAGAGAATACTCCAGTTACTCAAGAGCTCTGAAAAGCCTTCCAGCATCAAACAGCTCTACCAAGCGGAGGGCTCCACTCCCCTGCTCCTTTAAGCAGCAGTGTGTGTGATTCACAGGAAAAACCAAGCTGGTACCTTCATAATCTTTATAAATTTAAGGAGCAGCCTCTCTCGGTCCTGGGCTTTCTCTTGAAGCATAATTATTGAACGGACCCTGGAAGAACAGACAGAAAAAAAGAGAAACCCACGTAAGCAGAGCTCAGATTTCCTCATGTTTCATTAAGAAAACTGATCACTGATAGGGATGGGCCAATACTAAAAAGTTCACAATACCTCCAACCTAAATAGATCACTAATCCACAGCAAAGACAGGATAATTTCACAGAGTGCATTTATTTGCAGGGGGAATGTTTGTTTGAAGGACTCAGTGATACTGACAACTAATTCCTCTGGGTTACAAGGCCCTCCACAACCCTCCTGATTTTATTTCTCCTGTTCTCTGGAGCCTTTGATAAGTGCTCTGCATCTACTTCCAAGCCAAAAATATACATTATCCCATTTGTAACAAAGGAACCCAAGTCTACGAGGAATATCTGGAATATTTGCAAGGTATACTCCGTTAAGCACAGTTCAGTGCCACGGCTGTTCTGAGCTCCTTACCAGTAGGACATGTTATTAAAGTGCTCTGTGAACTGTGTCAGGTTGGGGCTCTTCTCTTCATTTTGTTCCTTTGCCCAAAGCAAAACTTCTGGGATCTGCCAAGGAAGAAGAAGAGAGAGGTGGGAAAATACCACACATTAAAATGGGATTTCTACCCCAAGATTCCCAGTTGCAGCCTGTGTTCACAGCCACTTGCTGACACAAGATCAGCTGTGCCCTACAATCCAGCAGGTGTCTGGGAGAGCTGGCAGGGAATACCAGAGATCGCAGAGGGTCCAATCCCTCCCACTGCCCTCAGCCCATCCTCATCTCTGTACCTCGATTTTATAGAAGAGTTCAGCATCCAGCAGGGTCAGCTGCTCGGCTATTTCATGACTGTGGAAATCATGCAGTGTCCCTGGCCTGTGGAAAACGAGGAGGAAGAACAAAGACTCGGAAAATGTGACCTGTTTTCTTATCCTTGTATTTTGAACTGAGGAAACCCTTGTGTTCCCAGGGAAGGGATGCCCCGGCTCTCAGAGGACCAAGATATGGTTACGTGCACCTTCCCTCACCTGGCTGCCACCCCTCGGGCCGCGAGAGGTTTGATGGAGTTGGCGTAGCTCAGCATTTTCTTCTGATCCACTTTGTCCAGGATGTTCTTGCGCAGCACTCTGGCCAGGCTCAGCTCCCCGCTGCAGACCAGCCGGAACACCAGGTCCATCAGCAGCTTGAGGATTTCCTCCGTCAATTCCACCAAGCTGAGAGGAAGATGGAAAACCCAGGGAAGGCATCAGAGCTAAGACACTGAGCTATGGGGTTTGTGTCTGTACCGAGCCTCAGCGCTCTATCCTACAAGCAGAACTGGGTGACTGAAATTCCTCTTCTTCCCAGCTCTTCCTTTCCCAGATTCCCCCTTTATTTGTTATTTTAAAACCACTGACCCAATTAGGACACACCGAGAATCTGTTCTTCCAACACGAGGGTTCAGCACTACAGGTGTCTCACTGGTCAGGGTTGGGGATTTCAGATGTCATTACTGATGGGGTTAAAAAAAAAATCTCCCCTAAAAACTCCATTTTCCCAGCTGCCAGGTTTCTGTGTGTTTCTGACCCTGCATCCCAAAATGAAGAAGGCAACTCACCACAGCTCATCCACCACTCGCACCAGCACGAAGAAGGTGTTCTTACTGACTCGCTTCTTGAACGTGTCTGGGAAGTGGCAAAACTTCTCATATGTTGGTTGCAAATTAAAGAATCAACTGAGTGTGGTCAGACCAGCATCAGTGCAATTCCCAACTGCCTCGAGGAACCATAAAATCATTGACTGGTTTGGGGCGGAAGAGACCTTAAAAACCACCCAGTTCCACTCCCTACCACGGGCAGGGACACCTTCCACTGTCCTAGGTTGCTCAGAGCTCCATCCAGGCTTGCCTTGAGCACTTCCAGGGATGGGGCAGCCACATTAGAACACCACACTGTTCTGTCGTGATGGAAACTGGGGTTCGATTTCCAGGAGATAAGGGACACTGATACGGCTCTAATTAAGATGGCATTAAACTGACACCAGCTGCTGGTAGCAGGGGGTGTGAGGAGGTACTTTCACCTCGCAGAATTGAGAGCAGGTGTATCCTGAAATTGTTCTCTCTAAGGTGGAATTTAATGAGCACCACTTCCCTACAGTGATCTCCCCCACTGGTCTGTGACATCTGGTCTCAACAGATCTCAGATGTCACCTCCACCTTCCTTGCTGCCCAATCTGCTGCAAGGAGGCCAGTGACAGGGGAGACAGCACAGGTTCAAAAACCTTTTGCCAGGTGGCCAAAGGGACAGAGAACAAGGTTATCAGTAAGGCAGCACTGGCAGGGGCCTGCAGGGATACCCCAGATGGGACTGTCACCTGGGCTGAGCCGTGCCGTGCCCTTGGCCTCCGGTCCCAGCCGGAGCAGCGGCCCTGCTGCAGATGGCACTGATGAGCTGCAGCAGGACACGGTGACACCAGGCTCCCTCTGACGTGGGTGCACAGCACCAGAGCTCCCGAGGCCTCGGCGCTGCCCGGACCCAGACCCAGACCCTGCCCCGCTCCGCTGGCAGGGAACGGAGCCACAGGAAGGAGGCCAAGGGCAAGGAATGGGAGCTCAGGGAGAGGCCTTCTCCATCCTCTGCCAGGAATGCTCACCCTGCACATCAGGGCCCTGCCTAATTGCCAGTTACAAGCTCAGTTCAAGACTGGGAGGCCAAGAGCACAGCATCTTCACAGCTGAGTTTATTGCAATAAGAGAGAGGTCTTGAAGGTTTAATCATCTCTAATATTAAACTACACCTGCCCATGCAGGCAGTGCCCATGGCCCCTCTGGAAGGCAGAAGGTGCTCTGGTCCTCACTCTACAAATGAGATGTCCCAAATAAAAGACCGGGTCCCCAGTGACATACAGAAAACCTGAACTGCTCCTCTTCCTAGCCAGGACCCTCAGGAGACAGCTCTTGGGTCCAGTATCCACTGTGACGGGACCTGCCCTGCAGCAATTCCCATTGGAGAGAGTGGAGACGGAGGAATTCCTGCCTGGGACACCATCAGGGCCAGCACATCACTGACCATGCTGCCAGCAGGCTTTTGACCAAAAAACTTGCCACCAGCTCCCTCCACGATGATTGTCCAGCTCTGATTCCTGGTGGGAGAACTGTCACTAGTAAAGGATATCTGTACTGCAGCTTCTTGATGAGCTCTTCAGGGGTAATAAATGTCCTGTATGTGGTCAGAAAGGCTTCACAGTACAGCACCAGATCTGGGGAAAAAGGCAAGAAAGCCTCAGTCAGCCTTGCTTTCAGAAAAAGGAGTCTCCTGTAAGGTTGAATCCAGAGGTACAGGGAAGGACACAGACACATTTTTGCACTAATAAACTTCCCAGAAATGCTGTGCTGTTGGTCCTTACCAGCAGATGGACCCTTTGGCACAAGAGCAGCAGTGACACTGCCCTGTCCCCATCGGCCTGGCCCTCGCTCCCACTTGCAGCACTTGGGCTTGTGCCTCATAAAAGGGTCAGTGAAAAACACCCACTTGTGGGACAGGAGCTATCAATAATGTGTAAAGGAAAAACGTAGTTTAGACCTTGGGGATGCTTTAAAGAGATCTGCTGGCAAGAGGTGACGCCTGCTCTGTCTTTGGTGCTCAGGCAGGTCACTCCGCCCTCCAAATGAGAAACACACGCGTTTCAACACATGCTGTGGTGCTGCAGATCTTCTGCCCTTGCTGAGTTCCAAGAAATCTGTCCCAGGACAGTGTAAACAGAAGATTATTCCCAGCCAAAAGAAAAGCAAATTGCACTGCAAAAACTGATGCTGCCACAACCATGACCCAGCCCCAACAGAGCTGTGGTGCACGCAGCCAGCCTGTGTCAATTCATCCGTAGGATGGGATTGCAAAGGCTTTGGGCATTATCATGGGCACAGAGGATGGAATTTCAAGAAGCAGAGACTTCAAACAGGAATGCAGATGCCAGGTCAAGACTGCAGAACACCCGCAGTCCCAATGCCTGGTCACTGTGGACAGCAGTGCCAAAATGGGAGCATTAGGCATTAGTCCCAGAATAAAGCAGGAGCACGGCAGCAGGGTGTGCAGTGGATGGCACCCTGCCCCTGCCAGCAGCACTGCGCCAAGGGCAGACAGGGAGGAAAAGAGACAACTCCTGTTGTGCCTGCCCAGGCTCGGCTGTACATGCAGAGCTTGTTCCAGCCAGGACAGGCATCACCCCATACCCACGTGCTGTAACACCCAGCCACTGCTGTGAGGTGGGAAGCAGCAGGGCACAGAGGGAGAGCTGTGCCTCTCTACCTGCAGTGTTTCTCTTGGCAGGAACCTCACCTTCCTCTTGCTCTTAAATCAGGGAGTGCTGCTGCCTCTTGGTTACAGACAACAGAGGCTGGGTGGTCACATCAGGGGTGAGCCCCAAGCCTTGTCCAGCTCTTGTCACAGCAAGTGCATGTGGCTGTGAGCACTTAACTGACCATGGATTTTATTCCTGAAGACCACAGGTCTCTCTTTATTCCTTATGCCATTTAACTTTTTCAGAAAACTCAAATGGACAAGAAGCATCATGCAACAGGGCGTGGAGTCACATTTATTCTGGGTTCCCATCTGCCCAAAAGGCAACGTGAGGTAATACAGCTGGTCTGCTCTGGCACTTGAAGCTGCCAAGAAATTCATCTTTAAAGGAAAGCCTCTTAACTCTACCCCTCTGTGCTGTTTGGCTGATTGATTTACAAGCTCCGAATTCTTCTCATTGTAAGCTTAATTCGTTAACCCTCTCAGTCACCCAAACAGTGGGTTAGCATAGCACAAATTCCTCTGTGCTCCATTCAGCTCCGTGGCTTGGCAGCGCCTGCGAGGCCGGGCTCAGGCACTGGGAACTGTCGCCTGCCCGAGCTCCCTCCACCCAGCTCTCCACAGCTGCACCACTGGGCAGATAAAACCCTGCTCTAGCTTTTCCCAGTTCTGAAAAGTTCTCCACAGCTCTCACCCCACTGCTTGCAGAACCCTCAGAGCCCCCTGTTCATGAACTGGAGGTCCAGCAATCACCCCCTTATCAAGCAGCTGTCTTCCAACAGGAATAGCAGGGAAGTTCTTTGTTGTGATGCTTGTTCCAGAGAACAGCAGGAGTAAAGCAGAGCTTCTCTGTTCCACTTTCAGCATGTTTATAAGGCATATTTCCACCATCTCATTTAGACTATTTTCTTTAATATACATTTCCAGCCTTGGCACAATCAACTGCCTCCTCCTCCCTGGTGTATTTCTAACTTTGGTCCTCTCTGCCTGGATTTGATGCCCAGTGCAAACTGGGAAACACAGCTGTCAGGGGAAGGATTTTCTTGCTAGCTGAATGGTGCTGGTAAGTAATTGCAAACATCTTATGCTACAGGAAAACCCCTGTCATTTAAAAACGTACATGACAGATATTTCCCCTTTGACTATCAGCCTCTAAACTACGAGCGCTGAATGATTCAGAGGGTTAGTGTTTTGCCTCCCAGGAGATAAGGAGATCAATCCTGGTTAAGGCCATCAGCACAAATGTGTTTGGCAGGTTCAAATAACTCTCTGGAAGCACTGCAAAGGCTGTCTTTGCCACAGGTCTTGGAAAGGAGCTGCTTCATGTGTGTGGTGACTGGGTTTGGACAGATAAAGAGGGGTTTTAACAAATCTAGAGCTAAGGGTTGCTAACATCCCCTCTCCTCGCCCACATCTCTTCTTTTGTACTGTGGATTCCTTCTCTGAACTGGTCTGGGTGGCTACCAGGACACCAAGTGGTACAGAGCAGCACTAGGAGGTGGCATGGTAAATTGAAAATATGGGGTGTCAGCAGAGCAGCACCTCAACAGACTCCTGATGCCCAGGGACCCAAACTGCATTAGACCCAAACCAACATCCCTTTTTTCCTACTTTGATGCAACAACCATTCCAGCAACTCCTACATCACCACTGCCCTGAAATTCAAAGGACAAGGAGCACCACTGGAAACAGGATCCATGCACAACAGGCTGGTCACACCTGCACTCCCAGAAGGCAGTGGCCTAGCTCAGCAGGTACAACTGACACCAACACAGCACTGTCACTGGTGTGCCTCACCTTCCAGATCCAGGCAAGGGCTGGGAGGAGTTAATCCCATCCCTGCTGCTTAATAGAACCACCAGTAGCTTATCCAGCTTATCTCCATCTCCCACAGATAAACACAACCCCCAAGCTCAGAGGATCCCTGCAGAGTCTCCCCCAGCCCAGCTGCCTGTGGCCACAGGGCAGAGGACAGGCAGCCCAAGCCGTGCCAGGCTGTGCCCCCAGCTCTGCCCTGCTGCTCCACGTACCTTTCCTGTCGGTCTCTGTGGCGTGCACCAGCAGAATGTCTCCAGATCCACCACGGACATCCGGCCCGTCATCTCCCTGCAATGGAAACACAGCCACGTTAGGCACAGCCCAAGCTCCCTTAGGCCTGGTTTAACATCGCTGGGGTTCCAGCTCAGCAACAACTGGCAGCGCACACGCTGTTCCCGGCACTGCTCACAGCACAAGCTGGGACATGGTCTTCAGTGCTGGGATAATCCTGGAATTTGAATAAAGCATTTGGTGTCCCAGATGAGGAGCCGGGCTGATCCTTACTCGGGATCTCTAACTCTTTAGGGCCAGGTTGTGAGCTCAGCGAAAGCTGAACCTTCTGCCCACAGAAGAATGAGCAGAAATGCCACACATACTCCCAGAAGACCTTTAACAGGGCAGCAGCACTGTGTGAACTGTCTCAAAGTACAGGATCACGTACTACAGTGGATGTGGGGTGGGAGGTCATGCATTCAACTTGCATGTTCCTGGAACATCAAAACCTCACGAGTTAATTCCCTAATCTGGAACTATTTGGCTGGAGGTCACCTGAAACGATCCAAAAACTGGAAGAAGAAAACAGCCCTGCTAATTGCTTGATCCCTGCCTTACCACTCTCTAAAACACATCTTTCTTCTAGCTACTGCATTTCACAACTTAAAATATGCAAAACTGATCCACCACTCAGCCAGCTGTTCCCACACTGCAGGAAGCAGCTCGCAGTGACAGTTCTATACTGCTTCAAACGTGTAGATCAGAAAGAAAAGAAAGAAAAAAGACACTAAGACACAGATCTGCTAGTCCCAAATGTTCAGAAATCACTGATTTTAAAATGTTTTTTAATGGAAACAATCCATCGGAGGAGGCTGGAGTTGTGTCTGGCTTCCCTTAGGAATGTCTTTATCACTTCCATATGCAAAACAGTGAAACAAGCATGGACTACAGCCATGGAGCAGCTCTGTCTAAGATGTGAATTTTTCAGGTGACCCTCTGCCAAGACTCACAAAATACTACTTAGAGAACAAGTAAAAGCTTCTCACTCTCTCCTGCACATCTCAGCTGACCAAAGAACACTCCTAAAGTGCCAGTAAATGATCCATTCTCTCTGTTTTTCAGCCAAGCCCCCTGACAGTCTGAAAGCTTCAAAAGCCTGCACGTTCCCTCCAGCTGCATGTCAAAGACAGAGTGGTTCGAGAGCACAGTGAGCAAAGCTGGCTGGGAGTGCACCCAAGGCTAGACACAGAGCTATTTCTCAAACAGAGAAACAGGTCCTTTGGCCGCTTTTCCACATCAGTAACGTCACGTCCTGCTCATTCACCTGCTGAACCTGCCGTCAGAGAGGAAAGGCCAACACCATCACCCACACCCGGATTTATTGTGCTCAGGCACTCAGGTGATTCATTTCAGACTGCCAGGGCTGAAGAGGGAAGGTGCAGGCTGGGAAAAGGGCACAAGATGTGCTGGTTTTAGGGAGACATCTCACCTTTTGTTAAACCCTCACTCATTGCTGGTGCTCCCTGCCCGTACCAGCACCTCATACTTTAGCAGCAGCCTTCACACACACCCCACTTCTGCTGCAACCTACTTTTTCCTATCAAATAAAAAGTGATGCCCTGTTTATGCACACAGAGAATCTGATTTCAGCTCAGAGTAAACCATAGGGTACAAAAACAAACCCCAAATGCACCTACCTCTTGCTTCAGTGTTAATCTAGACATGATTTCACTGTGGTCAATAAGAGACAGCTCATCTACCTCTTCCTCCAGCTGTGATGACTCCAAAGTATCTGGTGACTGTGGCTGCCTGTGAAAAAAAAGGGAAATAACCTTCATCAAATGACAGTAAGTACACAGACACTCTGGAGGTAAATCTTTTGCAAACAAGCCCGAATGTCTGGCTCTAACTCTGTTGCTTTGAGCATCTCTTGAAAAAGAGAAAGATAAACCTTTAGGACCTGAACACTTGTCTGTCTGCATTTCTGGCAGATGGGATTTTACTATAAGTACACACTTCCACGTCTCCTTAATCCACCAAATTTTTAGTGCACACAAATCTAAGCCCTTCCTCAAGCGTATAGAGACTGAGCACACTCTACACATACATATCTTAGTGAGTTCATGACCTGTTGTGCTGAGACAAAAGGAGATGACAGGCTCTTGTTCTGCAGGAAAATAGAGCAGAAAATAATGACCATTTTTTTGGTGTACATCCCCCTCTAGAATTCCTACCCCCAAAGGCTGGTGATCTTGTGCCAGGACATGTCCTCTCTGTGGCTGTAGTTCTAAAAACAAAAAATAAAGTACTGATGTTCCTCATAGCTTTCCCCAGGCACACGCCAAAATCCCGTGCACCAGTCAGTACTTTGAGCAGATAGTGAGCTTTGCAACTCTCGTGTTGTCTCCTTCACTGCAGGGATTAAAACCCTCAAACCAACTGCAGGAAAATGGGGGAGGGAAGTTGACTGTCACACACAAATCAACGCCGTTCTCTATTTTTGCTTTAGAAATGCAATTGCAGAGCAATCTCGAGCAGCAGGGAAGCACTCACTCCACTCCTCCTGAAGCCCATCTGTTACAGCTTGCACCTCTTCATTTACATAGGCAAATGATAGCTAAGAGCATTAGAAAGGATATAAAGCCTCCTGCTCCAGGGCCTCAGCCAGCCTCTAACTAGCAGGGTTAGGAAGAAATTTCCCTCTGGAAGACTATTCCAAACAGCAATACAGACTCTTTTCACACGTCTCCCTGGAAGCAGGAGGGAGCAGCCAGTGTCAGCGACAGCACTGCCGATGAGATGGACTGAGGATGGCTAACACAGGCTGCATTAACCCCCACGGGCTCCTTGAGTTCACCAGGATCCCACCATGCACTGGCTATGCAATTAAAGTGGGCTTAGAAGTTTAAACAACATGGAGGAGGTTTAGGGCAGAGCAGGCAGCCCCAAGGATGGTTTGGCAGAGGGGATGTTGGGACTCTGCACCCTTTGAACGTGGAAGGAGGATACCAGGGGGTCAGGCTCACCTTTCAGCACCATCTTTGCCCTCCTTCCCCATGGCACTGCTGTTCAAAGCAGAGTCTTTGGAGTGGCCGTCTTTGACGGGGGGAGATTCCTGCCAAGAGAAAGGAGTTTTTCATCATTACACGGGGTCCTTGAGCCCAGTGAGCCTTGCATTTACAGTCTGCCTGCCTCTAAATGGCCCTTTACTGTAAATTCCTACAGAGAAGTTAAAGATTGATGCAAGTTAATGCCAAATGCCAGGAAAACACAGAAGTTAATCAGACAGGAAATTTGGGACCATCTCTGGAGAGCAGTGTAATTAGTACCGTTTGCTTTTAACATTGTGAAATGATGCTGAAAGTTACAACACAAGTCAGCTGTTGTCTTGGATTTTAACCCTCTCATGACCTTTTATTTTTCCTCCAGCCCCTCCTGTTGAAATACACTTTGCCTCCCGCTTTAATCCAAACAGACACAGCCAGCTCTAAGCTCTCCAGTTTCAGTTCCCCTCCTGATCACAGCCCCCCTGCCTCAGGGGGTGGATGCTCACTGCTTCCTACCTCCCTTCTCTCCCATCAGAAGAGGTTTTGCAATGATGCAACGTTTCCACTCCACAACTCAGGGCTGTGGAAATGAGGCTAATGCAAAAATGCAGAACCAGCTGAACCCGCGGCACGGAACAGCAGGTAGAGAGCTCGGAGCAAAGATACAGCATTTTAAATTAGCCATTTATTAAGGAGACAAATAGCCATGAACAGCAAATGGGAATACTAATCCAACAGTGTCAGGAGTTCAGAATTATTTAACATCACGCAGAGTGAAGCTTGGAAATTCAACCTAGTGAACAGACAGGACTGAAACCACCTCCACGCTATCCACTCGGCATGGAAACACCCTGCTGAGCTTGGGTTTCTCGGTGTCTGCAGGGTTTTTCCAGACTCTGTCTGTAAAGCCCTTTGCTTCAAAGTTGAGAACCCACTCACAGCTGCCCAAAAGGATGGGCCTGCCCAGATGTGTCTCCTGAGGGGAAGTGATGGGAGCACTATCTCTTGGCGTATTTAACACCACCGTGGATAAAGGTCTTGGAGACATCCTGTAGGAGATGTGCCTGCCAAGAGGAGGGCAGGCAAAAGGATCGCCATGGACCTCTGCCAGTTTCCTATGACCCAACAGGAAGACGGGACCTCCCCGGAATGGAAAACGCCCTGGCTCCTCTAGGAAATATCTAAGATACAAGGCTTGAGTAGAGGAAGAAACAGCGTGTGAGTACAATGCTAAATCAATCACTTAATTTGCAACCAAACAGTGAAGGAAAAAATAAATATTTAGAGCAGAAGGCTTTCTGTTATTAAAATAGGGAAGGCAAAGCAGTTTTAAGAAAAGACGTGGCCCCAGGATGGCACAAGGTGCAGCTCTCCGGAAGGGAACTTCACGCAAGCAGCTCCAAACAGCCAGCGAAGCGCAAAGGAAACAGCACGGCAGGAGAAGCCATCCCTGCCTCCTGCCAGGGCTCAGCGTGACCCCAAAAGCATCTCCTCCTCTGCATCTGCACCAAGAGGGCCCCCAAACCTGCAGCCAGGAGTGGGCAAGCAGAGGGATGGCCAGCAAGGGAGCCGGGGGAGCAGAAGGACAGGGAGCTCCAGGGTGTGCAGAAGAGGCCGGTGCCAAGCGCGTGAGCCCCGGCGTGAACTCGGCATGCACCAGGCAGCCCCGTCCGGGGTCCGGCCTCTGCGGGTTGCTACTTACTCCTTCAGAGCGAGGGAGTTCCCCGTTGCTCTGGCCAGAGGAATACAGATTGACATATTCACCCTCACCAGCCTCCTCACTGGCATTTTCACTCTGAGGGAGACAGGATGAAAGGAAATTCGTGATGGTGCCCCCCACCAGCGCTTCATGGAAGAGAGAACCTGGGAGCAGAACCGCCCTCGGCAGCTGCTGTCACCTCACTCGGAGCTGTTCTGTCTCCGTGGCCAGCACTGCCCACTGAGGCTGCACCATCCTGGGGGTCATTATTTCTGGCTCCGGAGGACTATCCCGAAGGCCCTGGGCTGCAGCAGGCACTGCTTTGCAAGAGCTGTGGACTCCGGTGAGACTGCCAAGGTGCAGCGGGCAGATTTCAAGGTGCTGGAAGCGGAATGTTCAGAGCTGGACACAGAGTGCCTGTCCCACCCAGGGCAGTCCTGCTGAGTGCAGACCAGCCCTTGCAGCCCCAAGGGCATCAAAGGTATCCCTCAAACAAGGCTACAAGCATGGACTAGACTCATCACGCCAGAATAAACCAAACTCGAGGCCTTCTGGGATATAACAAGGACCCAACGCAAGGAAGATGCAAAGCAAGGTCACATCCAAAGCGTGAAAAGCTGCACATTTACTCTGTAATCAGTGACCCTCTTCCAAACTTGGCAGAGAGGCAGCACTAGCATGCCCTGTGCTGACAGCCCTAATCCCATCAACTCTCGGCTTTGCAGCAGACGAAAGAGGAACTGTCTTGAAAATGAGGTGTTCAAAAAAGTATCTGTAATGGACAGACCTACTCAGTGATCTGCAAAATGAGCTGGGACCTCAGACTAGCAGTGTGGGAACAGCGTTAGCCTAACTTCACCAACCTGTGATGACCTGCCACCAAGCACACAGCTGGGGCTGATGGGAACTGGGAAGAGCAGGAACCTGGAGAGAACAATAGGTTTTATGCACAGGAGAGACAGAGCTGGACTGCACCCGCTGCTCCTGGTGACTTAGGCAGGAGCAGGTGGCAACCACAGGATGTGAACTGCTGTTAGGAGCCTGTGTTTAGTAACCACCAACCTCACAAAACACTCCTTTACCTCCCTCAGCTTTGTATTACAATTGCAGGAAGCTACAGCCAACTCTCCCCTTCACCAGCATTTGACATTTTGTGTTTCCTACATATGTCTAACATTTTCTCAAACCTGCTGAGGTTGTCCATTTTTTTCTCGCCACCATTTTTATATGAAATTTCCTCTCTGCAATTCACACACCTTTGGAAACCAGACTAGACCACAATTTAGCATGTATTAACACAAGAGACATTTTCTTTAAAAAAACCCCAACAAATACAGGCAGCCTTGCGTTAAGGTGCGTTATCATCTCTTTGGATAGTCTCACCGAAGGCGTCTGGAGAGAATCAGTGAAAGAGGTTTCAGAAGGAAGGCAGACAGGAGCATTCCCGTTAAAGCTGCTCTCCTGAGAAGAGGAGTTTGGCACATCCACAGTGCTGGGTGACTGGCTGGCTGCAGCGGGCACCGCAAGGTCGGGGCTCTGGGATGGATGGACGGGTGGAAAAGGCGGGGTGGAGCAGGAGGAGGAGGTAGAAGAGAGGAAAGGAGGTATGGAGACCTGGTTGTGAGGCACAAAGTCCTGGGAGTAGGACCTAAACACAGATTTGTACTGCAGGACGCAGAGACACAACACAAAAACAAGGAAGATGGGGAAAGGAAAGAGACAGACAAAAGAAAAAGTAATTAGATTGGCAGCAGTGTAGCAGTGACAGCACAAGGCATTTCTAACACAGGCAGCACTATTTTACCATCCACACACCAGAGCAGGAATTGCTACCTGGGATACACCAGCCAGGTTCTTCCTGGAGAGGCGTGTTCTTGCACAAACAGCAGCCTGGCTGCTCATCTCACAGAGGGAAAGTGAGCAGCAAGGTGTGACCTGGAGGTATCCAGCCTTTGCTAGGCAGGGGAAAACCTGGATATCTCAGTACTGCTAATGCAGTGACCCTGAAAATCACCCGAGTGGAGGAAAGGAGGCAAAGGCACGCAGAAACCACGACTCTGAGCATGCTGGAAGTATCTACACAGAGAAAACTGCTTCAAGTGCTTATTGCTTTTCTGGGATTTTCCACAGGATTCAAATTTAAGATGCTTTTTGCTCCAGCCCTGTAATTTAACAGCTACTGTGTCAAGTCTGTTCCAGAACACACAGCTCCCAGGGAGGAGTGGCTGGATATTGCCTTCAAAGTTACACTGAAGGATAAAGGAGATTACGCTGCTACTCCTTCCCATTTGTGAAAAACAGGGAGCAAAAATGGTAATTGCCCTCCCGAGTGATGAATTCCTTATCAAACCGATCCTTTAATGCAGTGCCTTGAAGAGTCAGCTGAAGAGATGAAAAGAGATCATCTGCGTAAAGCTTTATTTCACTATCTCTCCTAATCATCAGATTACTGTGCAGATAATATTAAACAGGGTGCAGTGGGAATATATTGTGCCAAGAAAAACAAGAGCAATCCTCTGTCTTTTAACATCTGGTGCTAGTAAGATTTGCCATCGGGGTAAGTCCAAAATAAAGCTGACAACCATTACAAAAAAAAGAAAAAAGACAATAATGCTAAATCTGCTGGAGAGGAGTTTATTTTAAAACCTGCAAAGCTGGTCATAGTCAAGTAGACTGAAAGAAGAATCACATCATCCAAAAAACCCCAGGCTGGAACACAGCTGTGGTGCTGCTCCACTGAGGGATCTGCTGCAGAAGGACGGTGCAGTACAGAGCTCTCAAGAAGCACAGACACAACTTGCTCAAACCAGGCTGAAAAGTGACACCACTGTGATGTAAAAAGAAAGGGAATCAAAGGCAGGAATTGGAGAACTCAGGCTACATCTCCTCAGGAGAGCTGAGTGAGTAAGAAAAAGCAAAGCTTAGTCCATCACCTGAGCCCCAGCAGCAGCACCCAGCTCAGCAGCGGTATTTTTGTTTCTACCTAGGAAAGATGTGGGCTTAAAAATCTTAACTGAGAACAGCCTCAGGCCAGAAGCCTGGTCAAAAAAGCTTTTCCACTACAAAGGAAAGGAAATGTAAAGGTCAATGGCTAGACTTTACCTTCCACCACCTTAAATCCTTGAGGGGCTGCGCCTTGTGCCTTGCGTGGAGTCCAGCAGTGCTCTGGGTGTATTCTCAGGCCCCAAAACAAATTGCAGGCCATAACACAGAGGAGAGGAGAGGGATGCTTTGTAAGAGAGCTTAAAAGACTAGTGAAAAATAATTAAAATGCAAATCCCCACCACACGCCTGTGGCTAAAAGGAGACTGGCTCTAGGACAGGCTCCTCTCTCTTCCTGCCCATTTCTTTCCGGATGAGCAGCGCTGGCTCCAGGGACACTGTCAGCTTTTGGAGCTGCCTCAGTAACAATGACAAGTCTAATCTCTGTATTTACTTTCTGCCTGGATAAATGCTCTACATTTATTCATTTTCACTTGCATGGCACAAACCACTAAATCCCTCGTAAGACGCCAGGCTCATGACATCATCTTGGCTCAGCAGATTCATTATGCCTGCCTGGTATTTCATGATCTCACCGGCGCTAATACACCAACCATCATCCCAAGTCCCAGCCTAGACCCCAAACCACTGCTCAGTGGCTCAAGAAGGCACTCAAAATACTGCTGTGCTGATAACAAGATCCTTTGCTCCTGCAGAGGAAATAATTAGCTCCAGCAGAAGCTCTGTGCCAGCTCCCCCATTGCTGGACTTCCTGCACCCACATGACACAGGCGGCACACGCTGTCCTTCACTTTGTAGTTGATGGACATCTTCCACCCAGGAGTTCCAAGAGGTTTTGTCCCCGACCTCCCGAACCCAGAGGAAAAGCCAGGCTTTTGCAAAGCAGCAGTGGAGCTCACGCAGGGCAGGAGTGAAAGGAAATGACTGTCCTCAGCCAAGTCACTCTGGGACAAGCAGAGCCCTGCGTGAGGCGCTGGCAGGGTTAGCTCAGGGCAGACTCTGCTTCCCTGCCTGCAGCCTGGACCAGCAGCTTGGCGAGATGAGTTATTGCTTCTGGGGCAGGACCATTTGCACAGCTCCTGCCTTGTGGAGTTTCACACACATTAATCCTAATTTGAAGGCAATTTAGACCTAAATATAACATAACATTGCAGAAATTTTAGAAGTTTGAACACAGATATGTCAGTATCGACAATCGCTGTATGTTTCTCTCTCCTTGGTCTCATAATACACTTTCAGAACAACCTCTTGGCATGAGATATGCTGAAAATGCCAGTTTAAGGCCCAGGTACCCATGAAAATGCATTAATCTTTATTATGTGATCCGTGAACAATCATTTAAGGATGCAGACAGGCTCTCAGCGTGTTGTTAACAAAGGGAACAGTGGAGAGAAGCCTTTGGTGTGCTGGCATTAATTAGTCAGACTGCTCTCAACTTCCAATCTTGTTGTAAAGTTGCATCTTGTAGAAAGGGAGCCAGGGAGCCCCCTCCTTCCTCCGGAGCCTGCAAGCAGCTCTGGAATTCCAGTTATGCAGCCGTGCTGGGACAAGAGCCAAGACTGAAGCATACTTTTCAAAGGGAAAAAAACCCACCCTGCAGTGGAGATGATGTCCATATGGCACCCATTCCTGCTGCTCCCCAGTCTGACCCAGCCCAGCCAGCAGCTGCCCCAGGAATTGCAGCAATGGCTTCCACGGGATCTGGGTGTTGTCCATCTCCTGGAAGCCCTGTCATCCTCTAAAAGACATACTTTTCTGGGGAGGGGACAGTCCTTTCAACACAACTGTCACAAGGAAACAAGCCATCCTTTAGTGCTCCCCCCAAGAGACAACAGTTTATCTTGGAAACAAATCAGTGCCTGTTTTAATCAGCTTCTCAGAGGTTTCCTGTAGGGTCAGTAAGGTCTCGGTTATGGCTTCACGGACACAACCTCCTACTCCAGGGCTTTGCTCTAAGTGAAGTATTTCCAAATCATCTCTGGAAAAGCTAGAAAACAGGGTGCAACAGGAATCTTTGGGAAAGGATGCTCTCCTGTATCCAAACTCTGGCCACGCTGCCAGCTCCCACCACAGGAGCACAAGAGTGTCTCCCAGCATGAGTGATCCTGACCTATGACAGCAATCGGCCGAGGCAGGCAGAAGAGAGAGTTCCCTCTCCTCTCACCAGTGCAGTGGTTTTTAAAAAGATCTATCTGCCACTTGGGAAGTGCCTGCACAAAGCAAGCTTTGAGCTGGGAGCGGTCTTGTCTCCTGGGAACAGCAGGAAGCAAACGTGCCTGGCCCTGAACATTTACCACACACTGTGACACACAGAGGTCTCCCAGAGACAGCATCTTTCAACCTTTTCAATTTGCTGCCTTTGATTTTTTGCAACGGTGAATATTTCAGAACAGCTTTCCATCATTAGAAGCCGTGTTCCAGGATGTCCCAAAGGTCAGTGACATTCTGGCTGTTTATTTGGATTAGATGGCAGGAGATAAGCACTCTAATAGAAAACTTATTTCAGGAGTGATGCTTCTTCACACTCACTAGGCACGGCTGACCACAGCTAACAGGGACACAGGGACATATATGCAGAGAGTCAGTGGCTGCAAGTTACAGCAGTCTCCAACCCAAATCCAAAGTTGAATTCAATTATATGGCTGACAGAGCACTTGCAGCATCAGCAGACACAGTCTTTACCTTTTAAGCACAGCCTTCTCAGTTACCCTGTGGACTCCTGCCAGATGAATCTGCCATCCTGCCAGACACTCCCAGATCAGGTAGAGCATCAGACTCCCAAAATACGAAGCTATCAGAGGAAAGGATCAATCTTTCAGATCTCCTCTGCTAATGCTATTAAGGGAACAACGTGGGCAACATGCCCAAATTGTAACAGTACAGAATTATGTTCACAAAATACCGGGTGTTGCAAAGTCGTTACACCCTAAGAATATAATTGCACAGACAACTATTGGAAAAGACTTCCTATCTCATGACACAGTGCTGGGCTTCCAGGTACTTTTGCTAATGAGGAAGGAAATGCTCCCGCAATGAATGGCTGGAAACACAAGCTGCCAACAGAACGGCTTCAAGCACTGCCACAGGAAAAGCAGCAACTCCTCAGGCTGGAATGTTTCTCAGCAAGGCCTCTGACCTGGCTGCAGAGCTGACCTCCCTGGTTTTAACTGGTGGTTAGCACAGTACATGGATGGATGGGGCTTGTTGTGTCTCCTGGCTTCTGTATGAGAAAACACAAAATCCAAACTTTTCCTTGCAGGGGAGAGATTCCTGCACATCTTTGCAACAAAACAAATAAGGGGGCAGCAGGGAAAGAAAACATTTGTAAGATTTATTAACCATGCTGTCATGCATCCCTCTTTGGAAAATATCAGGAGAATTCAATTCAGTTGCACCTACAGCATCAACTTTTTAGCTTGTGGACAAAGCCCACAGATCAAGATGGCAGATCTGGAAAAGACAGAGTCTGGAGACCAAGACAAGACTTCTAAGAAGTCAGTCACACAAAAACATGGGGTGTGTGGCCTATGAAGTCAACACGGGACTGTTTCGAAAGACCTACAGAGATCTGCAGTGTTCCAAATGCAAGGAAAATGTATAAACCCCCAGAGGAAGTGGTTTTCAGCACCAAGATCCAGTGATGCCAGCAGGCAACAGCACTATTAATACCAGTGTCCAGGCTGCCATGGGCAGTGGAAATGAACAGAAACGCAGAAGGAATGCTAAACAGGAAAGGCAAAACAATACCTAAGACAGAGCAGCTGGTTAAAGGGATGCAAATCTTTTCAATCCCCCGTCCCTCTGCTCCAAATTAAGGAGCCGAAACCCTAGGACAGAAACGAACAAACACATTATGACTTCCCAGCTGTGGTTTGTTTGAGGCTCCCACCATATGAATGAAAACAGCTCGGTCTCTGGCGAGGGCCAGAGCCTGGTGTGTGCTGCAGGCTGGAAGTGAGCTACAGGAATGGGAGCAAGGCAGGGAAAACATGGGAAGCACATGTCTGCATGGTGCACGCCTTTAATCACTTATCTGACCCCGCTTTTCCTGAACATACATTAGCACACACACAAGAAAGAAAAACAGTTGCTGTGAATTTTCTGTGCATTTGCTCAATTTGCTCAAGAATGGTGGGAACAAGTGAGAACAGAAGTGCTGAACTGGAGCTTTCATAAGGAAATCACTTGCACCTTCTGCTGGAATCTGACAGCCAATTGGGTCCTGGAAAATTACTGGAAATGTTTCTTAATTAAAAAGAAAACATAAGAAAAACTCAACATTTTGAGAAAGGCAACTTATTTCTCCACAGTGGAGGATGCAGCCAAATTTCCACTAATGGCATGTACATGCCTTGGAGATACAACTCTTCCTTGTTTCAGGGAGGAAAAGCTTCCACAAGACTTTCTGCAGCCCTTGGTGGAAAATGTGTGGATGGGCAGCAGTGGAGCTCGTCACCAGATGATTGCCTCTATCAGTGCAGAGTTCTCCAGCTGCCAGGAAGTAATGAGATTTCAAGATCTGATTATTCCTGCTGCTCGGATACCTGCCCACCCATTTCCAGGCAAACAGCAAAGGATTGATTAAACCAAGAGACAGCAGCTCCGTGTTCACAAGAAGAAGGGAGGGAGGTGATTGGCTGGAGAGAAACTACTGCCAACCGTAACCAAGGACGATGCCTTCTTGTTGCACACCTCCTTTCCCACTGCTTAGTACTTTCAAAAGAGGTGGGAATCCCTTGAATGATTCTTGACAGTACAATCCAGTTGTCCCCTCAGTGTGGGATTTAATGGTTCAGCTGTCCATGGGATGGGGAACATGATGCAGTTCCTTAAAACACCAGCCCACACTACCAACACAACCCCTGCTGGCACAGAGGCCAGACACGAGTCAGACTTGGTTAAAAAACAGCTCAACTTGCCAAACCTATGAGGTCTGATCCAGTTGCTCAAGATCTGTCTCTATCCAGTAAAAGCTATTACCTCTGACACCATTTCCTGCAAAGGAGGGAAAAGCACAATTAGTGGGCTGACAGAGCAGCGGTGGCAGCTGGGCTGCAACAGCCTCTGCAGTGCTGACTGGCGGGAAAGGAGTCAGGGCTCTAGAAAAATTCATGCATTAAAAATTAAAAGATGCTCTAAACAACTTCACCTCTTTTTTGCTGTCTGAAAATAGTCTTTTTAGGCCATGCAAATCAGTAGTAAGGCACTAATCCTTCACCTGGAGCACAGAGCTAAGGGGATAACAAGCAGAACGTGGTGCAGGCTCAGCCTCCCTGTTGCTGGCACGTGAACAGATGGGTACAGGGCCGGGTCCTCCCTCTGGGAGCGACTCCTGTGTCCTCCCCAGGCCGGTCTCCAGGGAAGCAAAAAAAGCACAGGGCACTTTCTGAAAATTGGCTACACTTGCAGGGCCTTGCTGACACTGGGTCAGTGGACAGCCATCGTGTTTAGCAGCTCAGACTTCCTGGTATTGATCCAAGGAGGTTTTTGCTTCCTGTGCAGAATGAATAACGATTTATGTAGGAGACATATAATTTTAGAAGATCTGACAGCCACCACCGCTATCTGGGTACACAAGAGGCCAACTGCTCAGCTGGCAGCGCCTGAAAGGTGTGCTCTCCCTTGCACTGACTCCCTCGGGGCTGGTAGAAGCTAACACTGATTTTCGCCAGGTTTATTGTTCACCAGCACTCCCTTGAGTGGCCTTTCTCTAGGGAGAGAGGAGAAATGAAGGCATGAGAATATGAGGAGCAGAGCAACATCCTGGCTACTGGTTAAAGTTACTGGTGCAGCTCGTGGCATCCCTGGAGTGAAACCCCACGGAGCAGAGTGCAGGAGGGGCTCTGGTTCTTCCCGTGCTGATGGAGGGTGTCACCCTGGGAGGGATCCAAACCTCCACAGCTGCTTCACATCTCTGTCTTACTAGGGATAGGGGAAATGGGATAAACCATGGTTACGGTATTACATGGGTCAGCTAGGATGCATGTAAGGACATTGGTATTCTGCAGCTCAAAGAGACACTTTCATAGTGAAAATCTCATTTTTGGCTGTGAAAAAATAGACCAGATAGAGTAATGAGAAACTATGAGATTATCCTAATTTAAGGGCACTAATGGAAAAATCACCATTTTTAATTCCGCTTATTTCCTCTGTGCATTTGACAGCGCACTGTCTCACTGTTCTCACTGCTCCTCACGCTCCAGCCATTTATTTTACCCCTCACCAAATCCTTGCAAAAATGAGTAAGGATTTTTTAATGAAGTTTTAACATTTCTTAAAATAATATATTCACAGTAATGTAGTCCAAAGTAAGATGAGAACAGGTCAGAGCAATTTAATAGGTAGTAACCATTTAGTCCAACCAGGACGCTTTTTTAAATCAAAGTGCCCACGTATTTTTAGAACATTGCAGAATCATATTTATAGCCTCTCAATTAAATCAAAACTAGTCAAGTACTTTTATCTAGTCCTACAGTTCCATGTTTTGCTCGCAAGGACCACTACCAAGTAAGAGAGCTGTACAATTCAGGATTTTTACTTCAAATTTTAGAACTGTTTACCACAAATTTATGCAAACGCTAACCTTGCCACCCCTCAGCCTTTTCATCTGTGCAGCAAAGCTGTGATACCGCTCTCTCTCACACAAGTGGAAGCCAAAAGCTTTCATTCATGGCTTGTGAAGTAGCTCTACTTGTAAAGCACTTGAATACTTTTTTCTTCTTCGGACCAATGATTATCACTAATTTTTAAAGAATGAGTAAGTGCTGAAATGGGAAGATAGCAGTGCCACAGTGGGAGGATACTGTTTTCAAACATTTAATATTAAACTAATTGAACACTTCTGAATCTTCTCAAGTCTTGTCTGATAATTTCTTCTCCAGAAGAAGCCTAATTTACTAAACATCCAGGTTACTGTCAAAAAATAGTGTATTCTCAGTTGTCATCACATGGCAATCAGAGCATAACCACATAGTTTTACATGCAAACGAGCCCCACACTGATGAGCTGGTGGAATCCCATGGTCGCGTTTAATTTCATTATATTAACACTTTGTTATTACTGCCATTTAATTTAAGCAGCTGATCAGAGATTTAAGCAGTGCCCTAATACTATTTTGATTTAAATGATTTCCAGCTCCTCCTGCCATCCTCTCTTCAGGCTGCTCACAAGCGCTGTAGGAAGAGAAAACCCTGCTCATCCACCAGCAAATCATACAAGCAAACTGAGCTTGTTTGGGACCATGGAGACGTGAAGGGAAGCAGACAGGCAAAAATGAGATGGAAGATCTAGTAGAGTTTTCTAGAAAAAAAAAATTAAGGAGCTGCAGCCCCTGTTCCATGTGTTTGACTAAGTCCATGGATTTCAGGGACAGCATCTTATTTCTCCCAAGGCCAGGCTCACACAGCAGCCTTTAATTGACTCATCCACATCACTGGCATTATGCAATGGGACAAAAGACTTTGCAGTTCCGACGTGCAGCCTGGGGCACACAGAGGTCACAGGAGTGTGCCTGGGCACACAGGCCAGCTCTCCTTCCTCAGTCCCCCACTACAAACGTCAACACGTAATATAAAGAAAGCTACACCTCCCCTGGCTTCACTTAGTGAGATTTACACTGAGTGAGATTTACACTGAGTGAGATTTACACACCATTTTTCCCACCTGGCTGGTTACTACAGGAGTTCAAAAGCCCCCAAAGGAACCTCCACCTTTACCTGAGAGGGCAAGCACAGAGTTTGCACACAAGCGATCAGCAATAAGACAATACCCACGTGTTCCAGAGCAGAGAGAACTCACCGAGTGCACAGGAAAGGAGCTGTGCCGGCTGAGAAAGGAGTTAGAGACTGACATAGTGAGGCCCTGAGTGGCACCGCAGTCCTCGGGGGTGAAGGGCACTTTAGGTTGCTGGACACAGTAGGAGACAGAAGAGAAAGAAGAGGCAGCATAGGAGGCCTGCTGAGGAGGGGGGAGAAAGCAGGAGACACAAGACACAGAGAAAGAGAGCACAGAAAAGGCGATGAATAAAGGGCAAGAAAGGCTAACTGTAAAACAATGCATATAATGGCTGCTAAACAAACAGCTATTCATACAGTTCATCAGAGCCAGACACACCAATATGCCTTTCTTGAGCTCAAGAGGCACGACAAAAATCACAATTCAAATCTTCTTTGTTTCACAAATCCCTTAAAAAACGAACTCCTGCCTCCCCCTCCCCGCTCACCCGTGGACAGCTGCTGCTGGCACAGACAAGCTGTTCCCCGCTGCCCTTTTCTCCCCGTGGCGTGGGGGCAGATGCCCAAAGCAGGGACTGGCTCTAAGCACACGATTCTTGCGCACTACTATTTTTTTCTGGCAACCTGCAGTTTGGGAACTTGGCCTCTCCCGTGTGAGCTATGGGTGCTCACCAGTACTGCTGGGAGACTGGGTGACAGTGATGTCCTGCCATTTCTCTGTCCAATCCAAGACTATAATAATTTGCACAGGAGGCATCTATTACACTGGAAGTGACAAATCCTGGCAAGGAATTTCTCCTGAATTCCCCTATAGTAAGGAGACTGAGGGAGGATAAGGTATATTCAGGATCTCTCAGACTTGTTGAATAAAACATACAATGCAAACATACAATCTTATTTTTGATTAAGATCTGAAGCTGACAAGAAAGGACTTCCTCATTATTATATTACAGAGGAGTCCATCCAGCAAAACTTGCTACTGCTAGAGCAGCTGATGCCCATTTGATTTGCCAAATCAAAAACTCCCAGGGCAGCAGGAGCAGAGGAACAAGAGTCTGGTGGCTTTTACAGGGATTGCTGAATAAGCCATCACCTGCTTGCACCTCTTTTCCAACAGAGGGACGAAGGGTGGGAGGCTGCACTTGAAGAAACCTTTGCTTCAGGGGAACTGCAAGCAACACCTTGATGGTATCAGCTTGCAAAAGACAAGAATGGCTAGCAGGCAAAGCAGTGACATCGTGGCCGTCCAGATAATGATTAAAGGGAAGCAAAGAAATGCTTTGCTTCAGCCGACAAATTCAGGACAGGAGCAGAATTTCCCTTCTGCACAATGGCTGCAGTAAATCTGTGCTTTGCAGACTCTGATCATGACTGTGCAGCCCATTTCACCTCTGGAAACATCACTGAAGTGCAGCCACCTCGAGGAGGGGAAGGCAGGCAAGGGACTGCAAGGTACAAGTGAAAGTGCAAGGGTCACACTGATGGGGACCACAGACCCTGGAGAACTGCCTGATCCTCCAGAGAGGAGTCCTGTAGACTCTTTACTGTCCCTGCAAAGCAGATGGGAGGCCAGCATTTAAAGTCTTGTCCTCACAAAGAATTAATGCATAATACTCAGTTTAGCTTAGCCAAAAATGTCACTTTATCTTTTTAGGACTCCTACTTGCATCACAGGAATGTAGTTATGCAAATCCCAAAATCAGAGTTAAAAAGTAACACTCTGGGACAGTCAAACTTTAGCACAGATAACATGAAGAAATACTGCAAGAGTCACCCTCATGATGGTAAGACCATGGCTCTGTTCCCACATTTCCTCCCATTTTGTTAATGCCATGGCAATTTAAGTAAGCTTCATCAGCACAAAAGAATTTTTTTTTAAACAGAACAAATAAGATAATTAATATAAACAAAGTGCCCTAGGTTGGAGTTGGGAAAAAAGAAAAAAAAAAGAGAAAAGAAATGAAAGGAAAACCTTTAAAAGGAAATGGGACAAAATCCCACCTCCACTGAGGTCGGAAACAAAACTGCTGCTGCCATCACTGAGGCCAGGACTTCATCCCCCACATGGAAAATGGCCCTTTCTGTGCTGTTAAACCCACCACCTACACACATGTGGATGTGCCTTTCTGGCAGCCTGGGGGGCCAGTAGAACACTGAAAAACAGGTAAAATCCTGAATCACACAAGGGGACCAACGTGGCAGAAACATGCACGAGTGAAGTAGTGGCTATACCAAAGGTCTGTGTATAATAGCATAAAAGCAGATATTATGTTTAAACAGTTATTATTAGTGGCATCTCTGACAACAGTTTCAAAACAGCAGTGGGAACAACAGTGCAGCAATCTCTTGAAAATCGTGCTGCTTGCTCAGTGTGTCAAAATCTTCCAAGCAGTTGTTGTTACACAAGCCTGGCACAGATTCAGCCCTGCCATGTGGAAGACGAACGATTCATTTTTAGGGCATTTTAGGACTTTCAAAACTTATGAGGAATGGTCTGAACACGGGGTTAGAAAGCAGCAAAAATGTACATGATGCAAAATGCCTAAACCCATGTTCACAAGCTGCCAAGGAGCACGATGTGGTAACACCAGTGAGACATCCTCCCACCACGGCTGCCTGTCAGAACCAGGAGCAGGAAGAGCAGAGCTGTTCCTGGGAGCCTGGTGGCCCTGCCAGGTGTCCCTGAGGTGTCACTCACCAGCTGCCGCTGCTTCGGTGGGAGAGCAGGAGGAGGTGCCAGATCTTGAGAGGAGTCTAAGCTGATGAAGGAGTCATTGATCCCATACACTTCCCTGAGGTACTTGTTCTTCTCCTGGTAGATGTGCTCGTTCTGAGGGGTCTGGTAGAACATGGACGGCTGTGGCTCTGAGTAGTCTTCCACAAACTGCATGTAGGCCATCACTGCAAGGCAAGGAGAGGTCACACTCACTGCCCCTGGTCTGCAAGCCCCAGCTGAGGGTCAGCAGGCAGGCGCTCATTCTCAGAAGGGCACTCATGCAGTTGCCATCCACCCTGCAGGAAAGGATCCATATGTCCCATCCTGTGAGCCAGCACACAACAAGCACCACCCCAGGACACAAACACAGCTGATAATACTCTGGAACCAGTGAGGTCTCCAAACAGCAACTTGAGAAATCTGATTTACTGATGCTTAGCCCAAATCCTTCCACAGTCCATGGCAATTCTGAGAACATTGCTCAGCAGCTGATGCCCAAAGTCACCAAAAAACCAGAACACATCAGTCTGCTTTTTAGGAGTGTAACAGTGCAACCTTGACAATAAATCTGTAATAATTCTTGTGCCTATAGTAAGTCTCCTATCTGCAGTCAGCAAGGTTTCTAGAACCAGGAGGTGTACAGTGTTTTTCCACTCCAGCAAACTGATAAAACTGTTATCAGAGAACACCTACCTGTGAGACTGGGTATACCTCTCCCTCAAGCTCTTTAAATACCACTGCCAATGCTGGTACAAAATACCCTCTGAAAGTGCCACTGACCACATGTTCCTACCCCCTTAGCTAAAATCCAACACCCATTGCTCCCATCCCTTTTTAAAGCAACTTACCGTCTCCAATTTTCAAATTCAACTGATTCACAAGTTTTTGTGAGATGTGGCTCAATAGAAACGTTAAATGGGATCAAACCTCCTCTAGAGGACCCTTCCATCTGTACAATATCCTTCCAAAATCTATGAAAAAACCCACACACGTCAGCTTATGCAGCTCTGACAGAGGATTAGTTACTGCTGCAATATTTTAGTGTTGAAGGGGGAGGATGACATCCAGTGCCATAGAAAGACTACTACAAACCCACCCCCATTATTAAGGATCAGAAGAGTACTGAATAATGTAAAACAAAGAAGAACCCTCTTCTATACCCCTGAGAGCAGGAGAAACAGATGTATTTAAGTGATGTGGAAAGGACTAACCAAGGCCTTCTTGTAAATACGCTGTCATGCACAAGGCACTGTGATCATCCCTCCCTTCCTCCTGATAAACAAGCAGTTGTCACTTTTTGTAAATCTCGTAATTTGGTGGCAATTATTCAGTTTCTGCTGGCATTTCAGTTGTACAGCTGAAAGGAGTGGATAACTTCAGTGAAAGCTATAAATACGACGAGCACAATGCAGGATTTGCACATCATGAAGCTGGTTCCCACACTGGCTGCAAGGCAAAGTCCTCTGTTCACCTGCCAACACAGACCCCCGGGCCAGCCTTTAAACAGGATGCAGCCCTGCAAACGTGTCAGCAGGAAGGAGTTGCTTTGCACCTGTCTTGGGCACCTTTTCTCAGATTTCCTCTAATATTTTAAACTCCATTTAGAAACTGAGCTAACACAGCTGCCCTTCCCCAAAAGACTTATAACGCTCCTCCAAAAGACAGAATAAAGAAAAAAAGAAATAGTGAAAAAAAACAGGTTGAGGCAATGGGAGCACAGGAAATGGAGCTGACCGATTTCAGTCCTGACCGGTAACACCTGCTGTCCCCATCCTGTGACCCCACAGTCCTGCCAGTGGACAACCTGTCCGTGTCCTGCAGTACAGCCAGTCCTGCACAGCTCTGCCAAAGCTGCTGGAATTCTGACCTCCAACTCTCCCTGCCACCTGAGCCTTTCCTCTCTTCCTCCCTCAGACTCCCTGCTCCTTCCCAGCACCACTTCACAGTGAAAAGAAGCATGTTCTGGAAATATTCTCTTGTTTGGAATCATGGTGAAGGTGTAGGAAACACAGAATTACTGAAATAGTCTTTTCAAGTATCAGTGATTCAGTTGGCTAAGGTGCTCCTATTAACACCTGGGCCCTGGAAAATGCCCTGATATCATACAACTTCAGGGGACAAGATTTAAAGAAGGCTTATGAAAGATATTTCTCTAGCAGCAAAACTGAACTACGAATCAGGAGTCCTTGCAGAAGTGTAGAGGACAAGAGCTCGAGGGAAAGACCACATTTTGAGAGCTCATCAACTGAGCAGGACAAAAGCCAAGAAGGCAGGCCTGGCAGTGCTGGCACAATGCAGCAGACACTGCCGAATTCAGATCAACCCCTCATGTTGAGTCACCTACAAAACCAGTGCTTCACTAAACACCGAGCTCTGCAGACACCACTGGGGATGGATAGCTGTGAGCTCCTGGAATGACACCAAACACTGGAATGACACCACAACTCGGAAGTGTTGGTGAAAAGGGCATCACATTAGACACTTGTGTAAAATTAAATCACTGTTAACTCAAGGCAGTGAGCCTGAATGCTGTCGGGAGCCTTAATTCAATCTGCAAGGGAATAATGAAGAGCTCTTTTATCTCAGCTCTTTATGGGGCTAATGCATCCCATCGTCATGGCAGCTCCCCTGCCTGGCTTGTTACAACTAGTCCCAGGCAGGTGAGCATGTCTGTGCCTCTACTTTGTAATCTTTGTTTTTAGGCACAGTGAAAAACAGTCGGGATGGTGAAATACAAACCTGGCTCACGAGCAGGCACTGCAGAGTGCAAATCAAAATGGGCATCATCAGAATCCTGCCAATCTTGAACAGGAGAGTAGGAGAGCAAGACCACTCCCACGACTGCTGTTTGCAAAGGGTCTTCTCTCCCCCGCTCCACTCTGGTTTTTAACAAGGCACAAATTTAAAAAGCAGATGGGAAATTACATCAGCAGCTCAGCTCAGGCTGCACGCCCTGCAGCAACTGTGCAGAGGGAGGGACGGGGGCTGCAACTCCCCAGTGAGCAGCTGGGGTGGAGTGACAGTCTCAAGGCAGCACCCCAGGAGAGAAGGGAGGCGTGAGAGAGGAACTTCTCCCACCACATGCCCAGCTTATGTCAGTTCTTAACCCAGACAGAAAATATGTGAAATTAAAAAAACCATGAAATCTCAGACTGAGGCTAGGAACACCTTCCCAGCAATCTGCTAGCAGTGCCTTGGCTGTCATTTCTGAAGGAGCTAAAGCTGCTCAGGGATTTCCAGCACACACCAGTTCTGCCCATATGGTAGAAGACACAGGTACTGCTCTCCCAGGAGCCAGCTCTCCCTGCAGTCACCGGTCCTGGAAGCAGCACTCGGCTGCAGGAGAGGACCAGTGCTTGTTGGAGTCTAAAGGGGTTTTTAGGAGATCATCAGCACTAAGGCACACCTGCAATAAGGTAAGGCACAGCAGCATCCCCCTGGAGGCCTCACTGCCAGCCCAACCCTGGCGCCGCTGGCAGCTGGGCTAGGCACAGGCACAACAGATTTGTGTGCGTGGGCAAGAGCCAAAATAATGGACATTCTCAAGCTATACCACACAGCAACTCATTGGAGAAGGCAAGGTCAAATGAGCCAGTCGTTGCTGTCACCTCTGGGAGGAGAGCTGTTCTTCACAGAGCTCGCATTATCCGCTGGCTAAGCCCAGCCTGCCCTCAGCGTGGTTCCTGCAGTTAAATACCAGCTGCTCACTGGGCACCAGGCTGCGTTTTGTTCCCACTAACAGGGAGGGAAACATGAATAAGTGCCTGACCGGTAGTTTCCAAGCTGTTTGGGGAAAGGATCTTGTTATTTCTGACTCTGGGCTCTTAATGGCAGAAGCTGTTCCGTGTCTGTGTCTTGTTCAGCAGGAGCATGATGCTGGTGCTCAAGCAGAAGTCTGGAGTAATTTGCCCTTAGCACAGTAACGTGTACTCTTACAGCACAGTAAAATAACCATAACTCATGCCAGACTAAAAGCCCTATCATTCCTCTGTTTAAATTATACAGAAGTCAACTCTTGGAGGTCCCTCTGAGCACAGCTCACAGCAATACACAAGGTTAACTCAAGCAGATCTTCTGTATATTACCAATAAAAAGACCATCAGAGTCTCTGCTGCAATACTTCCTGCCAGCTACCAAAAGATGACCCACAACAAAGGCACTACAACCAAGTCCCACCTGTGTGAGCTCTGGATCTTTTTAGCAAATCCATGCATCCCCTCCAGATCCCAGGAGCTCGTTGGGGTTGTGGAAGCAGCCCTGTGTGATTACACAAGAATATCTACACGCATCAGCCTCTGGGCAAAAAATATCCTGGGTGTCACCACAGAGCCTGAGTAATGTTTGACCGGCCTTTTAAATGCTGAAAATAAAAGTAAAACTAGCAACCACAAATCCAAGGTGTGATATACTGTGGAGCAAAGACAATCTAAAACAAGTTCTCAGTGTCACACGAATGCAACTAAAAAATCTGCAGCAATCAGGTATCAGCCCCAAGACTACCAACGAGTTTTGCAGCAGGGATGCTTTATCAAATCATCAGAGTTGACAACGCATTATGTAACAGCTCCTACCTCTCCTAACAATGCAATCTGATCAATACTCCCCAAATTTCTGATAGTGCCAGATTACAATTAACTCTAATCCAACATCAAAGAACATTCACACAAGGCCTCAGTACTGAGGTTAAAAGCTGGGCTCAGGCATTAATGCAGATTGCTTTTAAACTTGTTTTCAAGTAACTCTTTGACATCTTGTGTGATACCAGAAAACAAAGACGTGGGGCTTAAAGACAAGTAAACAGCCCAGATCTCTCTTTCAAATGTCAAAATGTCTCTTACCCAAGATTCAGCCAGGAATCTCCCCTCCACTGAAGCTGTCTACGTGCACAGAGGTGCATTTCCCTGCATCCATCCCAGCCTGAGTGGTGTAAGGGCCATTCCTCATTACTAACAGCAGATCCACAATGATCTGATCCTGCAGTAACGTGCTCTGTATCACAGCCCCTGGTAGCTCATACTGCAGGTGAGGATTTTGAACAGCACAAGCCATAATAACCAGCCTTGGCTGTGCCCTGTGCCACCATTTACTTCCTTTCTGTTGTCCACAAAGAACCACGCCAGCTCCTTTTTAGCTGATTTTAGTGTCTTTAACTGCTTGATTACCAGAGAGGAACTAAAGAGATTTCTTGCATATGGGGACACTGGATGACCCTCACTTTCAGGTGGGTCAAGCCTTGTGCTCTGAGTAAAATCCCTGAGGGTTACTAATGTGGACTGGTCACTTAGGGATAATGGAAATGCTTTTAGACAAGGCATATTTTTAAAGAAGTGACCAGCAGAGTGCACTACATAGGAACGGAGAGAATACACTCCGACATCACATCTCACTCCCACCTTTTCCATAGAACCACAGAATCTTAAGACTGGTTTGGGTTGGAAGGGACCTTAAAGAATCCAGTTTCAACCCCTCTGCCACGGGCAGGGACACCTTCCACTAGGCCAGGTTGCTCGGAGTCCCATCCAGCCTGTCCTGGAACACCTCCAGGGACAGGGAGTCTACAACCTCTCTGGGCAAAAATTATTCTCAGTGAGAAGTCTATAAATTGCAGTAAGGAGCCAGTAGGCCAACTCAGCAGTTTGAGTCAGCTCTTCTCTTGGGCTGCCAGCCATACCATGTAATGCTCTTCATCCAGATCTTGTATACATTACCTCCTCATGCAACACACACTGCAAAGCCAGCCAGTGACCAGTAAACCAGTATCTGCTGGATCTCACTGTGAAGTCCACAGCCTTCCCTGGCAGAGCACTGTGGCTGCCTGTTCGGCAAGAGGTTTCACATTTCCAGTCACGAACATTAAGGAAATCAGAAGAAGGTTGTGAGCTTGAGATGTGGTCAGCTCTGGTGTGCCAGGAGTCTGGCTGGGGACAGGAGCCTTTGCTTTTAGAGACTGCTTGTTTTAATGATGTGGGAAATTCTCAGGCATCCAAAGCAAATGAGGTCCCGCAGCAAAACAGCAGTACTGGACTCTAGTTAATGGTGGTGTCTTGCACAGCTATGTGGGTGACTGTGCTCCTATTGCCAAGTAACTGCTCCGGCAAGGCTGGGTTTTGGACAGAAAACCAGTCCTTTCTGTGAGCTCTTGGAGAGCACCCAACTCTCCTCTGCAGTGGGAAAACAAAACTGGGGAAAGGGGGACGGAATGGACTTAAAACGGGAGAAGAGACCAGAAAGATCTGCGAGGTAGAGTGCCTCAAAGATTCACATTCAGGTAAACAGAGAAGTAAAATGGTCTCACTACAGTAATGAAGATGCTGGGATTCCAGATCCCTTGGGCCTTCATCGATCCCAGCCCCACGAATCACTCCCTGCTCACCACAGGACTGACATCTCCCTTCCACGTGTTTGACACTGACCAACTGCTTTCGACACTCAGACTCACATAAGCAAGAGCATTACCATGATCACCACTACTCAGTGATGATCAGAAGCACAACAACTACAAGGTAAAAGTAAAATGCAAACACAGGAACTTGCTTACTGTGTTTGTTTTTCTTCTCTGGCAGAGGTGGTGGCTTTTCTGGGTCACTGTTAGAATCTGGAGCAGCAAAATCAGCAATGAATTCCACTGGTGCTGAAGAGTTTCCCTGCTGGAAAGGCAGAACAGCAGCAAAAGGCGTGAAGGGTATTGATGGGACAACCACAGCATTCTGCAGGTCATCCTCGGAGATGTTGTCGTACTGGGAAGGGTGCCTCTCGTAGGACACCCTGCAGCCCGAGTTATCCAGAGTCTGGGAGGCTGCACTCCTCCTCTTCTTCTCTGGCAAAGCTGGAGGAGTCTCTGTTGGCTGCGCTGCTCCCGAGAGGCTGCAGAATTCCAGTGGAGGAGAGCTGCCCTGCGGGAGCTGGAAAGTATGTCCATGGAAAGGGGAGCCAGACTCACCCAAGGACTCTGGCAATGGGCTGAGGATACCTGGCCCCTGCTGAGGTATCTGATCAGCGTTGGAGAGGTCCTGCTGCAGGAATTCATAGTCTGGATCATAGTGATCCGATTGATCTGGGTAAACAGAGAACGATGGATTAGTTTCTCTCTTTTACTCTTTAGCCCCTCTCAGTTCTGTCCCTCCCATTCCATCAGTTAATTAACCAGTTTATTTTAATCAGAGTGGAACTTCCTTGCAGCTGGGACCATCTTTTCACACCTTCTGTAACATCCAGACTTCATATAACTCATCATTAATTCTTTACACTAGCAAACAAATAATGAAAAGTCAACAGGTAGATGACTGCAGACATCATTTGTGTCATATTTATATTTTTATTTTCTTTCCTAGCATGTAGAAACAGCACTGCTTTAGTCTACCAGGACTGTCATTTCTGCAGACAAGGCTGAAATGAAGAAAACATTCCACTTGAGAGCTGAATTGAGTTTGAGCACAATCACCTGCAGCAAGGGAAACACATTCCCCTGGGCTTTTTCCTCTCCGACAGAACAGCTCTGCACTGAACTGCCTGCAGCAACTCCAAGACAACAGCTGCAAGCGCAGTGCATTTTTACATGAACTTCTGCACCTCAGCTGTGGCAGCTCCCCAGTGAGAGGGACAGGGCCCCAGCAGCCCCTCTTACCCAAGGTTTCACAGCTTGTGTTGCGGGAGCACTGGCCGCTGTCGCGGTCCAGAGAGGAGAGCTGCTCGTCAGACTTGCTCAGTTTGCCGATGCTGCTGCACGGAGAGAGGCGAGGAGACTCCCCCCCGTAGGAGTGGCTTCCACCTGACAGTCTCCTCTGGGCATAGCAGTCAACATCAAAATCCTTCAGGATTAAAAAAATAAATTAAAAAAAAATCAAATCACCATCACTCTTGGCAGCTCGCTAGTGAGGAAGATGCAGCTCGCTGAGCAATGACCTCACAGGAGGGGAGAGGATCAGTGCTGCTGGCCCCTTACTAAGCTCGTGGAGAACACAGAAACCCTCTGATCTGGTAAACAGCCCATGCCAGGGAGCTCTGTGTGTTCTTGATTTCAAGCAGGGGTTGCTGTGGCCCACACTGGACTACAGATGCTGAGATGATTACCAAGTTCTTCACAGCTACATCTGTCTGATGACTGCCTGTCATGATACTGGGACAAGGGAATGACACTGCAAGATCTCTTATGACATACCTGGGGCTTTAGCAAACACTTGGTTAGCTCAGGTGCATGCAAAGGGAAAATAAACTGTTGTCCTGGGTTACAGTGTATTCTATTACCATCCTCATGAGCTGCCTCCTCCCTCCGGACTATCTCCTGCTAATGGGCCCATCAATGCCTTGCCGCATGACTCACAGATAACTGGCCTCTGGACTATCTCCTGTTAATGGGCCCATCAGTGCCTTGCCCTGTGACTCACCATCCCATTGTGAGATGCTCCACCCAGGGGGGAAGGAGCCACGCATTCCCATGTGGATATAATCAGGGGTTTGGAACAGCACAAGCAGCCTTTTCCACTGGATTCCCAGAGGAAGACCAGACCCTTCTACACCACAACTGGACCTTCAGCTGGAGACCAGACCTTCACAAGATCACCGCTTGAACTGAATTACTTCAGTTGGACTGCTACCACCACCCTAACAGGGTGTCAGGTTTGTCTTTGTCTATCTGACTTTTTTTCAGTGCTTTTCCTTGTATTATTTCACTTATTTTTAATTTCAGTCTTGACTTGTGATCTCCCATTGGTTTGTTTTCAAACCAATACAACTGTAGTGAGATACAACTTTTTGTGCCTATGGCTATAGTCCCATTTCAGAAATTACCTCAAGCTTATTAACCTGAGAGTGAACCCCTCAACTATTCCCACTCCATCAGAACAATCTTAGTGTGACCGTAGTTTTAACTGAAGAGTGGCCACAGCTTTATCTGGGTCAGCCAAATGACTGCAGAGGCTCCCTAAGCCAGAGCTGAGGCTTAGGGGACAAGGACAAGATTTGATTTTTGTGCAATTTAATATGATTCAGGTCCTCACTGCTGAGCTAGTAAGTTCCTGAATGTGTAAAGCAAACCCAGCCATTTACAACCTCATAAACCCCAGACTGGCACAAGAAATGGAATGTGATTAACACACACACAACTTTTCCATTTTTCTACCAGAAAATGTACAAATTTCCCCAAAGCACTAGGAGCAGTCAGAGCAGTAGCTCAAAATTCTGCTTGAGTTAAAAGACGTTTTAAATTGTGACTGGATGAAGACAGACTTCTGATCTCACTCAGCCACATGCTCCCTTGGCCTGTGAATAAACCCTGGTGAGATGTCAGGGAGCTCAGCCAGCTGCTGTCCCCTGATCTACCGGACATGGCAACACTCAACCACTCCCATCCTCACACTCTGCTACCGCTCAAGGCAACAAAGTTTGTAGCAATTTGTTAATTAAATCCAACAACACTGTAAAAAAAATTAAGCTGTTCACATTATTTATGATAGTGCTGCTCCTGCCACTGCCACTCCCACTGCAGGCTGCCTGCGCTGGGCTGTTCGGGACGAGCAGAGACGTGCAGGGATCTGTGTGGCTGCAGGTCACAGCATCTCCCTGAGCTTTTCCTCCAGTTCACAGCACGTTTCCCTTGGCTTTCACAAAGGGCTTATGCCATTACCTGTCTGTTGATCCCAACAGGTAAACTGGACCCACTGGTAGCTCGACTCATGGGGGCCACAACAGCCACTCTGGTTGGGGAAGGCGCCGACTGACGTTTTTTAGGGGGCAATGCTGGTGGAGGGCTGCAAGACACAACAGGAATTGATGCTTCCGTTACTCTTCCGGCAAAAAGACTTCCAGAGGCTTCTCAAGTTGTTTTCCAGAAAGCTTTTGTCAGCCAGGAGCTATTCAGCAAAATGTATCCACTGACAAATACCAATCTAAGAATACTCGCATAGGTAAAGTCCTGTTCAACGATTTATTTTTAAAGGCTGGAAAAGAGTTGGTATTTCTCAAACAAAAACAAATGCTGTTCTAAAAAGTATTTTTAATCGAGCTAATTAGCATGGTAATTATTTCCTAATAAAAGCAGTGAAAATCCAAATTAATGTTTTGGTTGACCCAAATATTGTTTCCATTCACAGAAGTCCCTCCCCCTCCCCAAATCTTCCAGGTTTGAAAAATGCTTTAAGTTTCACAAATTTACAGGACAGGAAAATTCTTTTTTTTGGCCTTTGCTGTCTTGTGAACTTCAGGGAACAAAAGGGTCAGAGCTGCTCTCACCACGTGCACTGTGAGGGCCCCATTTTTTGGCATGAATCTGTGTCAGACCCACACATCTGCACTAACTTGTGAGACTTTAACCCTTTGACTTTTAGTTTTTGCTTCTAATGACACATAATTCTGGTAGTCGTCAAGCCTGAGAAGTTCCCAAGGGCACACATGATCTGTTGTTAGAACACACCAGGAAATTTTTATATGACCTTTGAGAATTCATAAAATACACAGAAATGTGATTTTTTTTTTGTCAGCCACAGCCCTTGATGCCGCATTTTCAAATTAACATGACACGTATTTTTTCACACCGGCCATTACCACCAGTACTAGAGAAGAAAAACAACACACACACACACAAAAACCTGCAAACTGGGGGTTTTCTCTTCCTTCTCAAAATAGAAGATAGAAACTTTCATTGTTACTTGTAGAACGGGGTTAAGAACAACCAAGCACAAGGTTTTTTTCACACACTGTTGGCTTTCACTCTTAAGCTGATAGGCAAAGCAGAACAACCTGGCTGTGCAGGACAGATTGGTAACTGCCCCCGAGGTTAAAGGAACATTTCCCATCGGATACAGCAGCCCAAGACACTTCTAAGTGTGGAATTCACACTGTTTTACGTAAGGTTATTAGGGATTTATATGATGCCTCTCATGTGTGGACGTCAGGGCATGGCACCATCCTCACATAAAAGGAAGGATGAAAACACACAAAAAATAGTTAAGAGAGACAGAACACAAAGCAAAGTCCAGGAGCGGGGAAGAATTACTCTGGAGGACTGGAAATTCAGAAGCAACACTAACCCTCCTCTCTTGGGCACATTTTGCAAGATCGTTTAAAAACCAACAGGCTGGTAAGAGGCAGTGGTGTTCTTCAGTCAGCTGGCTGGTCAGCATTACCTGTTCTCTGCCACACGAATGCTGGGCAGAGGGGGTTTAGGAGGTGCAACTTCTTCATCCATGGAGTCAGTCAGCAGCTCGTTGGATTGAGTCATATTAGTTGTTTTGTTGAGGATTTCCATTTCTCGGTCGGTAAGGGGAAGTTCTGATGGGCTGCAACATGCAAAACACAGATTGTAGATCATAAACCACAGCTGGAACGCAGCCTGCTGACAGATTCAAACCTATTTTAAATCATGTGCTCTCAGACAGACACCTAGAGCAGAAGGCAGAATTTGCATCTGCAGGTGGAATTCCATGTGTATGCAGAGCACAGTGTGCACATGACACAAGGGATGTTTCACTGCCAGATTTTGCTGTCTTTCCTATTATAGCATATTCTCTTTTAGTGATCCTACTGAAATGGATGGGGCTACATAAAGAACACTACACCACCCTCTGTAAAGAATAGCTGGATGATTTAACTCAACTGTCAGCAGTCAGAAATTATCCCTTCTATATCAGTCCTGCACACAGAAGAAATCAGCGACCCACCTGTCAGATTTACATGCTGGTAAACTGGGTTTAACTGGGCTTGTGGGAGAGGGATGCTCCTGCTTTTCAATCGTGAGTCTGACCAGCTCCTGATGGACGGAGAGAAGAAAGAGAGAACAATCACTGTTTGCTGAATGCTGCACTTAAACATCCTAGAGCACAAAGGGATGCTACTGCAGTTAACTCTTGGTTATGGCTTAATGATGGTGTGGACAGAGAGAGCTAAGATGGGTTTAAGTCTGGTACAGAGCCACAGAAATGATGCAGAACAGCTGCTAAGGAGCAGCCTGCACCCAGAGGAAGACTGGCACTATTTGAGTGGAGTTCATTACCTCCGACTGTGTGGGGATTCCGCACAAACCCACATGTGTGTCTTTTTGCTGTGCTTCCTCTTCCCTCTATCTCACAAACATGTTCCAGTCCACACAACACCCTAGATAATGGTAAATTGGCTTTACATACATAAATATAAGTACAAAACAGTCTTACCCAGTGGAGTACTTCACCTAGCTAAAAACAACATTAAATAATTGCTTTATATTTTATAAATAAGAATGTATTTGTTTCAAAAAGGGAGTTTTCTGTAAAATGCCCAACCAAAAATTAAACGGTGAACACCTTTATTGAAAGGCCTGCTTCCCCTGAAGCCACTTTTTAACATGTTAGCAATGGAAGACTTAATCATTCAAGGAGCTACTGCAGTGTATCTGTTATAGGCAGATAAGGCTCTGGATAAAGAGATAAGGGCATGATAATCCTGAACTCTAAGTCTGCCAGCAGTCAAAGCAACAATCATTCAGGCCAGAAAGACGGAGAGAACATTTTATGGATGTCTGAGGCTGACAAATAGATCTCCTGCTAACAGATACAAACACATGCCCCTCTTACAGGCAGGCTGGAAAACTGGCAGTGCTTCCTGACACTATTGGCTTCCCAGCACATTACGCAAAGGAAACTATAAGGGATCAATTTTAATTTTATTTTTTTTTAAAGCAGCCTGAAGTACAGTGTCATCATTCCGGTATCATCTTTGTGTCCCTGTCTATGGAGCTTGGAAACAACTGGCATTGCTCTGTCAATGCAGTAGCTGCAACTGAAATGTCATTGCCATCATCCCTCCGAGGAAGGGAAATACTCCAGTTCTGGCAGTTTTACATAAGGCTCTACTGAAAGCTGAAATTCCATGGGTTAACACACACACAACATGAGGAATAAGGTGCAAACACCGTCCAAATGTCCACCACAGCTGACTTTGGTCTCCATGCTCTACTTACACTCTTGGTGCGAGCTGGTGCTCCAACAGAACGTACACTGTGTTACCCAAAACCAGGACAAACACTCAGCACTCCAGAAGCTGTCCTGGAACATCCCACACAGGGGGAAGGAAGAGGGAGCACAAACAGATGTCCATGGGGACTAAAGCTCTGAAGAGGGACAGAGAGCCCCGGCAAGGAACAGCATGTTCTGAGAAGTGCCCTGATGAGTAACATCACTTGACTCTTCTGGCTGCATTTGGCATCATGGGGTTGAGTAATGACACAACGGACTGCCACCTTTCTGCCCTCTGGACAAAATTCCACTGCTGAAGAGGTTTTTGGAGACCCTCGTGCACTTTAACAGACTCAGGGTTGGACCCTGTGGGCCTTTTGAGTAGTGGCCAGCAAGGACTGCAAATGCGCAGGAGCACAAGAAGGGAAATAGAACGTATAGGCATTCAAACCAAAAGCCAAAATACTCCTTAAATATCCCTCTGAAAAGGCTCTGGAAGGGAAAGTGTAATGTCTCCTTTTCCTGACCTTTCTTCACCACCTTAAACCAAAGCCAGGCCAACACTGCAGGCTGTGGTGGTGGCTGTGCCACAGCAGCGCTGTGGAGCCCCAGACACTCAGGGCTGAAGTGCTCAGCTTTCCTATTTTGCCAGTCATAATGGACACACAGTTGTCCACCATATGGGAATGTAGGTTAAAACGGGAAAAAACCAGTCCAATTTGGCTCAAAAATATCTTCAGAGTTATTCAAACCATTGGGACTGGGGGAGAAAAACCCACAGCACCTTCCAGCAGAGGCACCAAGGCAACGCATGATTGCCATTACCTGAGAGGATCACTTTCCCTTCAAACTTTGACGAATATCACCAGACCCTGAATGTTTCTCCTCTCTGCTATCCCCAAATGAGAACTAGCATTTGGAAATCAAGCCAAAATCTTTAGCATACACACAGAGGTAATCAGCACACAACTGAGCCAGATGCACATTATGCTATTCCTTATCAGCAAGGAAAGAGATTCCTGCAGCAGTAATTAGAGATAATTAAAGCCTCTCTACAAACTATGCTACTTCAGCAAGCTGGAAATTCCACAATGAGATGGATTTTTGAGAAGTTATGTAATCAAACTAAGGATTTTTTTTTTCCTGTCTAGCAAGGCCCTAAAACCTGAGATCAAAATATCAAGTAACAGAGGTGAACAAGAGACTCCTTCATGCTCAATTCTGAAAATAAAGGAGAAGTAAGCACTGAAATGTGGAAGTGGATCTTGTGTGATCTGCCAGAAAAACAAAATAAGCTCTGCTGTGGAGAGAAGTGTCCATCTTCTCAGTTCTGCTTCCAGATCTGAAATGTGGTTTGGCCCTTCTAAAATAAACCTTGTTCCTTGCTGTGCAGGAGGTTAGAGCACACTGCTTCCAACTGCTGACCTCTTGATGGGCAAACACTCTCCCATCTCCCCAGACAGCCACACGTGCTCTAAGGCTGACCAGACACGAGCCAGCTCCAACCCAAAGGCCAAAATAACTTTCAGTCTAAAAACAAAGCAGAGACTGACGTGGCCATGCTGCTGAGCGGGGCTCCACAGCTCAGGCTCAGCACTGCATGGACATGCCCATGTTGCTCCCAGCCTGGGCTGGCTCATGAGCAGACATCCAGGACCTTCCCCTATCTGAGAGCTTCCCCCAGTCCACACAGGACACAGCTCTGGCTGAAAGGCAACAGGTACCAAGGGTTTAAATATTGCTTGAAGTCAAAGGACAGTGTGTGTCCAAGTCTCCTGCAGTAAGACCACACAACTCTGTTCCAGATCTGGGGATAACACATCTCTCCATGGGATTGTGCAGATCCAGTCAGTGAGAACTCACCATTTGCTGAGGAATTACAGTTCAGATACCACAGCACAGATTTTCATGCACTGCAAATTGCTGCTGATTTCCAGTGCTAACAGCAGCCGAGATTTTAGGCTAAACTATTTTCCTCTCTCCCGCTGTGCAAATTTAAGACCAGCTTTGCTTTTAAAACGTGTAGCTTAAAGTTAAAGAGCATATTGTGCAAAATAATCCCGGAAAATCCATCTTCTTTAGGTGATGGAAATGATTTGTTTCAAAGATATTTGTTTAAAAGGCTCATAAAGTAATAGTATATTTTAGTATCTGTGTTTGAGTAACATTAAAGAGATATCCAGCTGACGCAGACACCAAACCAAGAGGCCTGAAAATGTGACAGTCAAAGCTTGGGAGATCCACTTCATTTTTGCATTTGGCTCCATTTAATAAAACTGACTCTGAGTACAGTGAAAGATGCCTGTTCCTGATACATAATTCCAGGTGAAACACCTGCTGCAATTCCTAAAACTCTATCCCAACTTTCCTTGTGTAGTTGATTTAAGCATTCCCCCATTAGATTCAGCCCTGCTCTTGAAAGAGCTTTAACTTCCTCTACAGTTTCCAAAATAAGATTCCCAGGAGATGTGACAGTCTGTCCACTGGTGCCCTAAGCCCAGGTCAACCAAACTTGTACCTGCAGTACTAAGACAGGTGAGTGATCCAGAGACAAGCCTGGGACACAAATCATAGGTACAAGAACCTTACCAGGAGATAGAAGGAAAGCCAACAGCTTTCCTAGGGTGGAACAGGGAGGGAATGCTACAAGCAGGTCTGACAGTGGATACAAAGGTTTCTGTTAAACGTTTCCATTAGTAATGTAAAACTAATCTCCAGAAAACTGAGTTTAGCTCTTCACCTGTTCCACACCCTAATCCAGCTGCTTAGAGTGGTGATGTATCACTGACAAATCCCTTGAAATTTCTCTTAAAAGATGGAGCTGGAGTCTTTCATTCTCTATAGGCATTGACAGGGAAGATTTTAATTTTACTTTGCCGAGACAGAAAATGTGCAAACTGTGTCTTGTAATCTGCATGGGAGACTGGGAATGACTCGCTGAAAATTTAATACAATGCTGAATAAAGATTCATTGCTTCTTCCAATTCATCAAACTCAAATTCAATTCTCCAAATGCCAGGGTGAGCATGCCAAAAGTTCACATTCAGAGCCAAACTGTGCTAGTCTTTAACCAGCACTCCAAGGAACACTTAACTTATGGAACAGTTGATTTAAGGGGTAGTTTACTGAAGGCAGAAACAGGCAAAAATTCGTATTTTACCTGCACTTAAAAATCTAGTTTACATAGATCGCTTCTAAAATACATTATTATATGCTCTTTTTAATAAAATTTACAGTATTTGTCTCATGTACCTTGACTCCATCCAGAACAGCTTTTATGACATCCTTCACTGTTGTCACCATCTCCTTGTCCTCTGAATTCACCCCCTCCAGCATTACCTGATCAGACCAGCGGATGAGGTTGGCCAGGCTCTGGTACACTCGGCTGTAGCAGGATGAGATGGCAGAACTGCACAGCAGGAGAGGGAACAGTTGAGAAAAAAGAACAAAAAGAAATTTCGGAGATGTTATCGAATGTTACGAGAGTGAGTTTCACACTGTGCGTTTCACTCCTTTGCTCTCTGACACTCAGAATTTGTGTTGAGCAGGTGACAAAGCTCCGGCTTCTCCTGCACTGCAGCTGCTCTCCTGTTCTCTAGCACCAAACGATGACAGTTTGAAGGTACAAACCATCAACAGCTCATTCCCAGGTATCAGAAGGAATTATCTGGGATGCAGGTTAACACAGAAATGCTAAAAATAACATCCTTTCCATCTCAATTTACAGCTCCATCCTATGCTTTAAGCTTAAAGATAAGTATTGAAGCCCTACATTTAAGTTTAAGCTATGTTATTTCAGTATTATCCTTCTTCCTTATTAGCTCTCCCCAAAACCACCTTGGATCGCTGAGAGCTGACTCTATTCATTCCTTTACAAATCACTGTCTCACTGTTTATAATGCCTGAAAACACAGAATTAAAATTACTTCTTTAGAGAAATTGAACTGAATGAATTTCAGGTTTGAAAGAGGAAGGGTGTTGCTTTGTTTTGTTTTTAATGAGAAACAGAATTGAAGCTATTGTTCTGAAGGGCAAAAAAAAAAGGCGTTTTGGAAGGATGACAACTCAAAATAAAAAGTTAACTGTAACAACAGTGCTCCCAGGCATTTTCCTGGCCATTCTGAAAACACTGACTTCATTACTAAACAAGGTGTGTTAACAGTACTGCTGATGGCAACGCTTCAGCAATTCTTTGTCACGTTAAATCAATTTCAAACTGCATCAAAACCATAAACAGATAAGAGAAGGTGTAATCTTGCAATCATTACTGATACAAGTTGTTCCAAATCTTCCCATTTCTCTCTGGTATCCATTTTACATTGGCTTAACTCCAGTAACTTCATTATCTGTGAGAAAAGAGTCAAGGCCACGAGCTCCAGTGAGTTTATTATGTGAATGAGGTTTGCAGGACTGGGGAAAGAACTACTGTGAAGCTACAAGCAGGAGATACAAACAATGGCAAGGACTTGATTGTTTGGTTGTTGTTTGGGGTTTTTTTAAAGCTTGCTGCTTGCCATTTGTTCTCATTTCAAATGAAATTAGCTTGGTAGGAGATATTTCCTTAACAGGGCCCTCCCCCATCTCTTTCTAAGGCTTTGATTTCTTTGCCATTAATCTTCAGTCTGCTGCCTTCTAAGGAGGCAGTAATTGAAAGCCCATTTTGTGCAAGATTTAATTACTTTTTTCCTTGATGCAAATGCTTCCCCTAAAGTAAAAAGAAGTCAAACAATAATTTCAAGGCTTTCTTCACCACTGACACAAGTCTTGCTCACTTTTCTTGAGGGGGATTTGCCATCAGAATCACCCCTTTGTGTCCTGCCACTAAAGCACACAGGTAGGGAGAGAAGGACACGGCTTTTTCGAGAAAGCCGGATCCCCTTTTGGGTTTTTTTGGGAGGCTAAGCAAGGCAGGGCATGCACATGGGATCTGTGCTTTAGTGCACCCTGTTTCCAGAAAGAGAGACTTACCACTGTGTAGAGGACATTCCCATTCTAACAGATTTGCTCATTATGGTTCGACAGATCCAACCTAAACTGGATCTTACCTGTCCCAGCCACAGTTGTGATACTCACCCATTTCCTCCTTCCTTTTGCCAGAAGCAGCCCTGGCCTGAGCACTGGGGCCAAACACAACTGAGCATCTCTGTTTGCAAAGTATTTGGCACCCCAGTGCTGCCTCAACTACATTATAAGCCTTCCCTGTGCCAGCACTGAAATAAGCATCTTGAAAGAAAAAAAATTTGAGATATTTAATGGGAAAACAAATAGAAACAGCACAAAAACTAGCAGGATTTCAGGAACCAAACACCTGCATTTCTCTGCTTAGTTCTGTGCTTTTCTCTGTGTTAACTTTGCTCTTTCAGTGTTATTCAACAACGTTTGTTTTCTGTAAATCAATTGCTCCAGCATCCATGGGATGAACACCAACAAGAACTCTACGGCTTGGCAACACCACAAATTCTTATAATCCATGCTGAGCTTGGCTTTGGCAAATTTCTACTTCTTTCCTGGCTTCAAACCCACTGCCTAACTGGTAAAAACATAATGCACATAATCTGTTAAAACATAAAACAATAATCTGTTGAGTGTGGCAGGAATGAACTTGGACTGGTTAATCTGCTGAAGTACATCTATTTACTTCTGTATCTGATCCAGTAAAATCCAAAAAATCAGTTAAGAGTGCAGGCTCAGACTTCTGTAATATCAGGGTGGATAAACTGAGCACAAAAAAGGATTACTCTGAAGATAAACTCCTTTTCCAGGTGAAGCTATTGGATTTGTCAGCTTTTAGGATACCACCATGGACTGCAGAAACAGGAATAGCATCTGAGGAGAATCTCCCTGTAGAAGATGATGAATTTCCAAGTTTATGCTAAGAACCATCCCTTCCTCCACTCTGAGAGCAGCCTGATTTGCTTTATCTTTCCATGGCATGAGCTTCTTCACAGCAGGGAATCTGCTTTTAAATGATGTTTGAAAACCACCACGTAATTAGTAAAAACAGCAGTCACTTCATCAGCATCTCCTGCGCGATGCAGTTCTTCAGATAAAAAAGGAGCCTGTTGGTCTGTCACGGTCCCAAAATCCAAGAAGGAAACTCACCTTTGCTGGATGCGTGGGTCAGTTTGTACCAAGGGCAGGATGGCTTCCAGCACTTTACTTGCTGAGCCTGGCAGCATCTCTAATACTTTGTTATCAACTGCCATTTTGTCCACAATAGTCTTAAAGTAGCGCAATGCACTGACAACCTCCTTCTCCTTTTCCTCTAGCCATGATACATTCTAAACGGGAGGGAAAAAAAAGGAGAGATATGTTAAAATGTCAGTATTTTTAAGGGCAGGGTTCCTTTAACACACCCAAAGTATGGTGACATTGAGGTATATTCCAGAAGGAGCAGGGGGGAAAAAAACCCTTCTATCACAAACACTTTTAAATTGAATTACTACTCTTTCAAAGGAATAGTCAGTGCAAGATTACACCCACACTTTAACTTTCAGAATTACCTGCATTCAAAACTGAAGGCTGATCTTGATCAGTTTTAGGCTAAGATTAACATCACTGATGACATCAAGGGCACTGCTTTGAAACCTACACCCTAAACTGGGAGGGTGAAAGAAAAAACATTTCACAGAATGGTTTGGGTTGGAAAGGACCTTAAAGCCCATCTCCATCCCCTGCCATGGGCAGGGACACTTTCCACTATCCCTGGTTGTCCAAGCCCCATCCAACCTGGCCTTGGACACTTCCAGGATGGGGCAGCCACAGCTTCTCTGGGTACCCTGTGCCAGGGCCTCACCACCCTCACAGGAAAGAATTTCTTCCCAATATCTAATCTAAATCTGCCCTCTGTCAGTTTAAAGGCAATGCCCCTTGTCCAATTACTGTATGTCAATGTAAAATACATGAAAACATTCAAATAAACTCCACTCTGATGAGCCTCCAACCTAAATAATTTTGTGATGCTGCTGGAACAAGAGAACTCACACAATTTCCATGAGGACAAACTGTAAAAGCTAAGTTTTGGCATTGGTGAATGAATGTTGCAGAAGGGAACAATTCACTGGAATAAAGCTGAGCTGTGGTCACCAATTTCTGTGCCATCACCAACACTAGAAGAGGAAATTCAGAAGTGATACACGATACCTCAACGGCATTTTGGACACAGGTATTTTTTAAAAGTTTACAACAGTATGCCTGGAGGACTTTTAATGCCACAAGTAGTTCCTAAGTGAGATTTAAATTAACTACTGAACACTGCTAGAAAAGGAGCAGAAGAGCTTAGCAGAGTCAGATTTCATCCATTATCTCCTCAGTAAATTCAGCTTTAAGAATTAATGACCTATGGGCATTGTGTGCTCCCCATACTCTTGTCAGCTGCTAAACTGCTGCTTTTCTGCAAAACCAGGCCGGCAGCCCAAAAGGTTTTAGGAAGAACAATTTATAGGCAGCACTGGTTAGTAATTTGGGGCCAGTTGCATAAAAGGATTAGAGTCCCAAGTTCCATCTAGCTCCAACTTCAGAAGTCTAAGTCCCAGTCCAAGAACTGCAAACCACCCTGTCATTTTCCATCTCATCTGGGAAGTGCCCAAACTCAGCTGCTGTTTCCCCTTTGGACAACAGCTCTTGCCAGGAACCTCAAGTTCTGATCTGCAGCCCACAGTGCCCTGAACTCCCTTGATGAGGAGCATCCTGGCAACTCGCTGGGATAAAAAATGACATTTCCCATTTTGCAGGGATGTGCCCTCACCACTGCACAGTTCATTCCAGGATATAGAATCATAAAAACATTTAGGTTGGAAACGACCTCTAAGATCACTGAGTCCAACCATTAATCTATGGAGAGCCTTGGCCTCTCCCAAGAAGGTTTTGCACTTCATATGAAATGATCATACATTTTAGGGATCAGAGAGTCTGTAAATTCCCTGGGTAAGTATGACCATGGTCCAGCAGTCAAAGCTCTCAAACAGAAGTGAAAAAATGCGGACTGCAGTTCCTGCTCCGATGGCTGTTTATGGGTTTCATTCAACAACTGTTTCCTGCAGAAAGGCTTGTGACTTAATAGCTTAAACACTCTCCTGGTGCACAGAAGGGATGGGCCTGACTGAGAGTTCGGGGCTGAGAACGACAGCTGAGAACACAAATCCTTCTGCTGAGCACACCAAGGATGCGAATCCAGCCACCGGACACTGTCTGGGACACAGCCCTTTTTCTTCTTTTGGTTTTTTTTTCCTTGCTAGTTCTTCAGGTGACATTCCATGGGAGCACTTTCTAATGAATCCTCTTCCAAGGTCCAAAGGTATCATAGGTGTGTGTAGGGGTGCACAGAACCATGCAATGGTTTGGGTTGGAAGGGACCTTAAATCTCATCTCATTCCACCCCCTGCCACACCTTCCCCCAGACCAGGTTGCCCCAAGCCCTGTCCAACCAGGCCTGGAGCACTTCCAGGGATGGGGCAGCCACCCATTTCTCTTTTGGGCATTAAATGAGAAAAAGTTAAAATTCAGGCAAAACAGCATCTCCTCTCCACTCCCTGCCTGACACATATAGATATTTTTGGATGATTTCTGAAATTTTCCCTTAATAACCAAATTGCAAATGCATTATGTATGAGACACAGCTGACCCAGAAAGGGTCACAGTGAGCTGTACAGAATACACCCAATTACAAAAGCTGGAATCATCCTTTTTTTCCTTACATTTTGGCAGTGTAAAACCTATCATAAGTCTGTATATATTACTGAAGGACACTCCTGTTCCTACAATTATGCCCTAGGATAAGAATCACAGACAGGGTTCAGGGGACAAAAGGAGGTTCTGAAAACAACTCCCCCAGTGCTGCCCCTACCCAGGCATAAAGTGGAAGAGGAGAAGATGAGGTTTGGACGAGCTGAGCATATCCTTCAGCTTACACATCGTGATTTTACATTAATTTTTAGTATTGCTATTTCTGCTCTACAGTGATTATCTACTTCAAGAGCACAAAAATAGCATCTTAAGTACTTAAGAGGGAGAAAAGGATGATATTGGTTTATCAAGTGAGCCTTCTGACAGAAGATCTCCCGTTTGTCAACTGATGTCTATATTCCAGTAAGAAAACCTGGCGACAATCCAGGCACATCCCCACTCCCTCCACACAAAGCTAATGAGCTGACTATATCCAACTAATTGATTAGTTGGACAGTAGCTATTAAAGTAGATAAGGAATGAGCCAGAAATCAACAATATTTCACAGCATAAAAATGAATGCAGCTTAAATAATCATGTATAGTAATAAAAATTATGGCAAGTGTTTTGTTTTCCAATTTAAAAAATCCCAATCTGTACATAAAAAATGGTTTTCATGTCCAGCATGGCTTATTAGTAAATCCTCTTGCACTGTTTTTAGGGGAAAAATAGAAAAGCAAAAACTTCATCTATTATTAACATGCATTTGCTACAGACCACATTTTGGAAAGGGCTCTTCATTTTCTAATGTATTTAATGTGGTCACATATCAGTTTAAAGGAAGGCCTCTAAATTATCTCAAGATACCATCCTGAAACGTCATTGGAATTAAAAGCTTTAATGGAGTACACTCACTGGGGTTATTTTATTTTATTTTTTAAATAGCACTCAGCAATGCAAGGTGTTTGGCTCCCTAGAAAGCATATCCACAGCCTCCGGGGGAAAAACCTACAGTCTGGGGAAAAAACCCTCATCATCTTCCACCTGATGATACAGAATAGGGTGAGGAAGCGCTGCAGAGACTTCTCTGGGTGTTAAGCAAGTCACACAGCCTAAGAAAACTTTATCTTGCTGGCTGCTCTCAGTAACACCACAACAACTCTCGGCAGAGACAATCTGAAGAATTCTGCGTGCCTGGCACTGCACGCTGGATGAGACTTTTAACAGCTGAGAATGATGTTTAATTATCATAAACAACCTCGACTGTTCTTAACTTCTGGCTTCAATTTGTACTTGAAAACTGACTGCAACAGTGTTGTCACAGAGATAGTCTCCAGCTACATAATCAGGTCACAACAGGAGAGGAGATAACACAGATCGGTTTGTGACCTCATTTCTTAGAGGACCTGGAGTACATTTGGTCTGAGGAACATTGTGCTGGATCAGCAGCTGCCTGAACACATCTGTGTGACTCTCCCCGCTGGTGTCATCAGAGATTGAGCACATCTTTGGACCAGCTTCAAGGATGTGCTCTCGCCTGAGTCTGGGGTTTTTAAAAAGATCACACCCCAAAACCAGGCAGCTATTTGGAAGCTGTAAGCATAACCCACAGGGTGTGCATGTGGGGAGGATGTGTCAGGCCATACACCACGTTCCACAATAAGATATTTAATGCTTGTGGAAGGAGGTCTCATCATGCTCTCCAAAGGGAAGCACATGCCTTGATTTAATACTACAGTGCTGTTTATAGGTAACCATGAGCTGCAGAATTATGCAGAGGACAAAGTCACACACCAGAGCATGATAAACTGAGTACCAGGAAGCAAGAAACCCTCAGGATAACAGAACATGGCCTTTGCTTACTTTGTTCACTGACTTCTCTGGTGTTTTCACGGTCAGGTCAGCTTGCTTTCCTTTCTTTGAGGGTGTTCTCTTTATTTTTGGTGAATGAAACTTGCCCTTCAACTTCATCGTGAACGAGGAGAGATGGGAACGCTCAGAATCTAGAAAGACACAGAAAAGCATTACTGGATTAGGGCAAACATGCTGAAACCAGGAGTGTTGTGTTACAGCATTATCTGGAAGAGACTTGCACTACGTAAATTTATTGAGTGGAACACGATAAAGAAAATTAATAAACTGTGGCTCTATATTATGTTTCAAACCACAATGCCACCATCATTTCCTGCTTTCCTCAACCACAATATCACCATCATTTCCTGCTTTCCCTTGGAGGCAGGAACCCTGCAAAGGGGAGGCAGGGACAGCGGGATTGCACTGCTCTGTGCCTTGGAGAGAAGAGGAAAACCACCTCTCTTCAAAGCACTTATCTCCAGCAGGTCCCAAAGTACTTTACAAAGCAGGCAATCATCGTGCCTCTCTGGCAGATGAGCAACTGAGTCAAGGGGATGAAGTGACTCGTTCACAGACCTCTGGCAGAGCAGAGCCCTTGGCTGTGGGTCAGCGCAGGCAGGGCTCTGCCCGGTACTCATGGCCTGGCTGCTTCAGGGTTGGAGAACACAATCCCAGGTAATGCCCTTCCCAGGATGCTGATCTCTACCCACTCAGCAGCATCTATTTTGAATGTGGCTCCATGGATAATCTGAACAAAAATGCCAGCCCTTGTCATCTGCAATGGATTTCACTTCCAATGTACCAGAAAAACCAGAGAACAGAGGAACCGCTTTGACACCGGGGCATCCTTCAAGGAGCTGAACTGCAGAACTGCTCAGCTCTTTTAAAAATTGTATTTTCATTGTTTTTTGAATACCTAAAAGCAGAAGCCTCAAAGGTTTGCAATCATGCCATATGCAGACTTGCTGTTGAAATACATTTTTATCTGTTTAACCATGAAACTAAATAAAAACTGCCTTGTTTTTAGAGAGCAATTTAGAAACTATTTTGAGCAAAGAGCACTTTAATAAATGAAGTTTAAAGAGCACTTTAATAAATGTATTGCTCTCTAGTGACCCAGACAATTCAGCAGAAGTTACCCAACTTGTCTGTAACCACATTACCAAGAAAAGTAAGCAGTTTTGCTGTATGTTTAATTTTTCTTTTAGATTATTTGGGCATTAACTGCACTGGCTGTAATGAGTCCAGAAGACAGCCCCATGCATGCAGCACTGCAGCACCTCATTAGCATGCAGACTGCAAACTGCAAAAGCTGCTGAGTCAAATTAGCACCCAGCAGCTAAATACCACAGAGCAGTACAAACCCTGCTCCTTGTACTCAGAAACCACCTGATCACAGCTCAAGGAAAGGAACCCTGCTTGTCTTCCTTTAAACTTGGTTTCCTGGTAGCGTGTTATGACCCTGCTGTGAGCGCACTCACCAATACTCTGGGGAGGTATGTCCCCTAGACCAAGATTTTGCAGGCATCCTATGAATGGAAGCTACATGAGCAAAGATCCTAATCTGGTCTGGTTGCAGACCTGTTCTCCACTTACAGAAGTAAATGTTTTCCTAGGTTTTCTTTGTATCATAAAGTCCTGTTTAGTGCACTGAGGAGGGAGGCACTAAAAACCTTGGCCACTGCAGATAAATCCAGGCGTATCAGTTGGCCTCTGAAGAATCACTTACAGCAGCTGGCACCCCAACTTAGCAACAATTTACGTCAGTGCTTTACATCCACAAGAGGATCTCCAAACCTTTAAAATCTCTCTGTCTCCACAGGGTGCTGAAGGTCACCACTGAAGAGAGTTCCTGGCTGCTGTGATAACACTCTTGAACTCCTCCCCAAAAAAAAGGGAGTATTTATTCCACACACCATATGAGAGTTTCCATATTTGCATGCAGATGCACGCTTGCCATGAGAAGTCATGGCTCTGAATTAATTTTTCAAGAACTGGCAAACAATTGCAATAATCTACAGGGAAGTAATGGTGACAGCAACAAATCGTGTCTGGCTCCTCCACAGCTGCAGTGTGATCCAAACTGCTGGTCTCAGTAAGAAAACACTCAATGTCTACAAAACCCTTGGTTACCTATGGTGATAATTTTGCATTGTAGGGACAAGATATTTGGAAGTGTGAAAGATTACAAAAGATTACCATTTCCTTTTCTCCTCGCCACCAGACATCTCTACCCACCTTCATGGGGCAAGCACACGAATGGCTGAACCAACGTGTGTGCATGGTCAGGAACCTCCAAGAGGAGCTGTCATCAGAGAAAGTTCCTTTTCTGCTGCCAGCAGATCCTCTTTACCACCACCACCGGCCAACCACTGCCCCTTTGTTCTTTTTACCCTTTGGTCACGCCAAACACCAAATCATTTGTGTGCCACACTCTGAGGGAAGATAGACACACAGCGCAAGGACAGAAGCAAGTGGCTGGAGCAGAATAGGAACTGCTTAAAATAGTACTGGTGAAGTAAACCAGCCGACATTTGCAAAAATAATAAACGTTATTATTTGAACAGCCCTGCTAAGTCCTGCTTTGAAGATCACAAATTAATGCAGCTTTTTACTGCCATGGCTTTCCGTCTACACCAAGCACTTTCCAGCTCTCATCTGCTCACAAGTTTCTGATGCATTTGCAGTTAAACAAATGAGTCACAAACCAATATTCTCTCACACTCAATTACACTTAGCACTTAAAATAGCACTTTTCTTGTTCCAAGCACATTACAAACACATCGTTCTCATCTTTAAACAGTCAGGCCCTAACCTTACTCTGCAGATGGGAAGCAGGCACAGAGGTGAAGCAACCTGTCTAAACAGAGCAGAGGGTGAGTCAGTGACTCTGGTACAGCATCTCCATCACTTTGCAGGCCCTCGGCCCTCTCCTCCTATTCATGGATCAAGCTGTGGAGCTCCTGTGATTATGTTCAGTGAATGCCAGCAGAATTATTCGGCACACTAGGCTTTACAGTTTGCAAGCTGATACATCATTCAAGCATTATAAACAGAATTTGCTTTGTAGTCAATCTGGATGAAGTGGTATGAAAGAGAAGTGACACTTGAGTAGGAAAGGATTCTAGCTCACAGGTGTAAGAGACCTAAGCTTTTATAGATGAAGCCTGAAACTCTCCTCTGAAGAGCACAGCTGAGCAAAACTTCCTAGACTGGTTACCACAGCACTGGTCTGCTTTGAAAAAGTCACTTTCTTTATACTATATCAAAATTTAAGTATCTTCCATGTCCTGTGTGTCTGTCCAGTTAAAAAGTTCAAACAGCACAGCATGCCTTTACAGATTAAATAGTTCGATAACATACACAGAGGCAGAAAACAGAGCCACGGCAGTGCTCAAACCACTTCTCCTGTCCCTCTGTTCCTTCTTGCCCATCTACAGTAACCAAACCCCTTAATGCAGCATTGAGGTTGTTCTGAGCTTGGGAGTTTGCTCACTGGAAATTATCTATCATATTACCCTTGCCTCTTGTTGATGAATAGCCAGCAGTGTTTAGCTGGAGTCTCAGCACTGGTTTTCTCCTCTCTGCTGTGCAGGAGGAGGGTACCCGACACTTACTTCTATGCAGTGTCCAAATATTTGTGAGATGAATGGGAAAAGTGAGGATAATAAACTCAATGGAGTGATTTCAATTGGAAGGGGGGGGAAAAAGTTGTATCAAAGTGTTTCTGTCTCAAAGGAACCACTGACTTTCCATCCCCTCATATTTCATCTGTCTGGATGCTCTGCTGCTGCACACAACTGGAAAAAAAAAACCTTCAAAATGACTTTATTACGGATCTGAGTTTCTTGATTTCTGACTGGAAGCTTTACTACGTCACTCATTTCATGGCTAATTCCACCCCCTGTTAGAGAGGCTCCCGCTCCGCCGTGCTTGAACGTGCTCCAGCTGTTGAGTCACGGCCCTGCTCGGCTCCCAGGCTCGTCTCCCCCGGCACGCGTCTGGGGTCTGACCACACACACAACGCCAGAGAGCTCGCCTGACACGCCTGCTCCAACCAGCCCTGCTGTCAGGTGTGGCCAGAGGGGTTTGTCAGTATCCCTCAAGGCCCCGGACAAGGCAGACCATGGCTAAGGAGACCACGGCCAACCAGGAGCCACTCGATTCCCCATCAACTCCCCAAGCTCCAGCAATTGGTGCTCCTGCTGCCAGTTTGCCAACAGAAAGCTAAATCTGGTGAGGAAAGAACTGCAGGTTTAAAACAACAGTGGATTAAAAGAGAAGGCAGATAAATCAGCTTATGTGCTTGTGGGTGAAGAAACTAAGGCTGCTTAGGAGAAAGCTGGCAAGTCAAAGCCCAACATCCACCTCTGCCATAGTCAAATGGTCACTCCCCACTTGGGTTCAAATGAAGGCCAGAAAATAACTCAAAACACACAAGCTGGTGAATTCCACCAACCTAAGCCAGCAGCAAATTATTTGCTCTAAAGTCAAAGTGAAAGTTCAGCCTTTCACAGAGCTCAGTCATAGCAGAGTTTCCATCTGCTGGGTCCCACTCACCAGCCTCGTGTAACCAGCACATGGGAGGCTTCAGAAATGGGAAATAATCCCCTGCCTGCTTCTGCACCTCCTGGTCCTGTTTGTGTCACTACTGCTCAATGGCAGGGAGGCTCCAGCAGCTGGGACGGGCAGTTTAACTGCTCAACTTGTCTAGTGCTTGGAGCATATAAAACTAATTGAAAATAGACTTATTTTTAATTAAAACCCCACAAACTTTAGAATACGGTACCTTCTCTTTCCTTCACCTGAAAAACTAAACCCTCCATCTTCTCTCACTCTCTGTGTGTTCAGACACCAAAACCCTGCAGCTTTAGAGGAGACACAACCTTAAAAAAGGGTTACAGTTCATTTTCCAGCTTGTCCTGACTCTTGCAGCTTGTTAGAAAGAACGAAGTGGAGTCTAAAAATCTTATTCCACAAATGGTTCCTTTTTCAAAGGCCATTTGGGTCTCTGCTGGATGCACATATTTAAAAGCTATCAGATTAAAAATAACAGCGGACATCTCTCCCCATGTCATAATGAAGCTATTGTGCACATTTTTAATCAACTGCCCCTGCCACTTTTGCCACGAGTCCTTTGAAGGCAGCAGTGACTTATGTAATGAGTTACACAACGATGCCCATTAAAATGGCATTTGTTCCCTTGGGCTCAGCTCCATCATTTGAGAAGACAAAAGGCAAGTTGCAAGGCTTCAGCTAAACCCTAGCTGACAGGACTTTAAGGGTTCTGAAGCAAAAGGCAAAAATAACGAGCTAGAGTTCAAAACGACCTTTCTGCTGGGGATGTGTGCGCTGCGATGCAGCACCCAGCGAGAGGCTCGGGGGCTGGGGCTACTGCAGATGCAATCCTGCTCTCAGAAACACAGGAAAACAGGTGATTCAGGATGGGCAGACAGGCACATGAGAGCTTACCACGATAAGCATGAAACATACTGCAAAGCACAGGTCTTCCCAGATTTTATATGAATATTACTAGAATTCCCAACATCTTCCTTCCACCCTTAGGGCAAGGGCTGTATCTGTTACATACCTGTAAGCACACAGATCTGGGGGACTGTGCCCTGGCTAAAGCTTTTGGGCTCTCTTGTAAAGTAAATATTAAAATCAGTGATTGACAGAAAATCCAAGCCTTTGAGCTTTGCAGGAAACAGCCGAGTTCCTCTGCAGAAGAGCTGGCCCAGGAGGCACAGCGTGATGCTCACCAGTGAGCTGCGGGCAACAGAAAACTACTGCAGGGGCACGTGTAAAAATAAATTTTAATAATTCTGTCTTGTGATAGAATGTTCAAGCCTGCCGAAGTGTAGCTATGAAGGTGGAGAGAAAGCACGAGGTTTTAAGGAAGGTTGAAGAAACAGATGAGGAGAACTCCAGATACATTCTCCACCCTTTCACACCTGCAATGTGTCGCTGTCTCTCCCATTACACAGCAAACAGCCTTCAGCTACTTTTCACACCCTCTTTCTCCAGAAGTCCTGAGGATGTTTAGAAGCCTAAAAATGCTGATATGCAGCACTTGTTCGATGCTGCATGTTCCCAAAAGGATGAACTGGGATCCTGAGTACAGAAAAGACAGAATGTGACAGAACAGAATTAAAATATCCCTTATAATGTATCAGCATAACACTGCTGCATCACGGGTGCTCAAAAGCCTCAGCCCTACTACTCCCAGCTCTGTGAGTTTACTTTTCTCAACTTTGTCATTATCCCAAGAGACTGAAGCAAAGAGAACTTAGGCAGAAACAAAAAAAGACCTGGTAGGCGACCTGGAAAGGAAAAAAAAAAAGGGAGGGTCCGGTGTCAATCAGGAAGTTTGCCCACCCTAACCTTTGTACCTTAGGTGGAGTTGTTTGTAAGCTGCTCCAAGTCCTTCTCCAGGGAATCCAATTGCTAGGAGAGCCGCCAGGTTTTAGAGGAAAACGACGGAGGAAGGGCAGCTGAGAATCAAACAATCGTTCTCAAGTGCTAAAGAAACTTTTCCTCTAACATCACGTCACCTTGGAAGCAGCCAGCTTTTGGGAGCGGAAAGACCGACTGCCCTTTTTCTTTTCTGGCAACATTACAGTGAATGAGCATAAACCAGTGAGCATTAATGATGTGCAATGACAGCACACAAACTTCTCTGGAAAAGGGAGGCTCAGTTCCCTCTCAGCTGGCCAGGCAATGCTCACTGACTCACAGGCTTCATTATTTTTATGCCGCCCTCTGGGGCCTCCAGAGGAAGCAAAACATTTTTTTTTGTCAGAGAGCACATTTTTATTTTGACTTTTTTTTCTTTCTAAGCAACCATGAATGAGGCATCTCCAGCTGCAGCAACCTCATGTGGAAAGAGCTCGCAGTGTTTGCACGGGAATTGGAAGGCAGAGAGGGCAACTTATCAATTCAGCCACGTCTCCCAACTGCAGTGAAAAGGACTGGGTTAGTCAACAACAATAATTTTATGGTGCATTAACATTACAGCTCTTCTTCCTTCCAGTATGGTATCTGGAAGCAAATCTTCAGGTTGCAAGGAAGAGAAGATGCACACAATCAAGTAGCAAGTTCAGAGGAGCGGACCAGATTCCCTTCTACTCCTCTTTTTGCCTGGTATTTCAGAACAGAGAAATCTCCTTGTATGCAGATGCATAAACCAGGAATCCTTTACCTGCTGAAAACTGCAGCAGTATCACACAACCGATTTACAGGTGAAAAAGAAAAGAAAAAGGCAAAAAGCTGAAATTAATCAAACAAGGAGGGACTTAAGGAAGTAAAACTGTTAACCCAAGCTCAGTTTCCTCCAGCACACCAAAGCTGGCTTTGAGATTCCTTTTTGAACAAGATACTGTAATTTATCGATAAGCAGCAGACAGGACTTTTGCTGTGGTTTATCGAAAGCTGCTCCGGCAGACCTGGTGCCATATCAACCCCCAAGCAGAAACACCAGCAATCACCAGCAAACCTTTGTGCAGCATCTGGCAAGTCTCTGGTAATTTCCCATCTAAGTACTGATTTTGCCCAGCCCTGCAAGCCCCAGAGAACTGATGGGATTACAACACCGGTAACATGACGCCTAACTCCCCCAGTGCCAACAGCACTAGAACAACAAGAGACTCAAGTAGCCTCCAACACCAACATGAACAATGTGGTCCTTGCTCACCCTGTTCTACCCATGAAAGCCACCAAGGATGTTAACTAAACATTTAATTTTAAATGGAAAAAAAAATCCAGCTACAAGGCATAACATCTGCATTACTTCAGCAAACAGCCTCGAACACAGAAATTGCAACGCTTGAGAGGGAATCTGCTGAATTGCTCTGTTCACCAAACATGACTTAATATGGGGTCCGTGGGCATCCCCACTTGTCTAGCAGCTTTTGGAGGATACGGTCATGACAGTGATTCAGACATCTAAAAATAAAGCCCTGCAGGCACAAGTGTGCGTGCGCACCACCTGAGTCACTCCGGGCTGCAGGGAGCCCGTGAGCCAAAGCTCATCTGTTTCACTGACACCACTGCCATGGCCAAGCAAAAAGCCTCGTCACCGAGCTCTGCTTCAACTCCTTCTCCCCTCCTCTCATTTTCCAAAGCCCATTTAGGCTCTTTCCATGCTGAAAAACCTTTGCTGGGCTTGGGTTTCAGTCGTACGGCCGTCAGCTTTGAAACTCAGACCTGAAAGATTATAACCCAATGTTGCTGAAGCTGTTTATCCATCTCCAAGGTGACAGGATGTCGTCACAGGCACTCGGCAGGACACCAAGCAGAAAGGCATTATTTCAGATGCTTTAGGGAAAAGCCTAATTGCTCACAACCTGGCCCTAGGTTCAACAGCTGACAAACAAGGTTGTAAATGGAGCCTTGGCTTCTTGTCTGCCCCACAGCACAGGCTCTGAATGGGGAAAACTCAGCCCTCTTTCATCCTTGGAGAGTAACCTCCACTCTCATTCATTAGGCAATGGAAAAAAAAAAACAGAGAAGCTGGCTCAGATCTGCCTGACACAATTTCCAGTTGCTTTGGACATTACTAATTATAGTCATCTTTATTTTTGACCTTTGATTACAGACTCTTTGCACATTCAGTCCGAATGGCAAAGATAACCCCTCTTTTCTAGTAGGCTTGGGAGGAACCTTATACCCTGCCCAAAAGCCACCGCCCACATTCAGCCGAGCTGAGCACAAGAAGTAAGATGAAAACATGGAAAGCATTTGCTTAAACATGCTCGGTTTTACTTCCTTCTTTAGCAAGTGCCATAGATCAAGGGCAGCAGTCCAGGTGAGAGTGTGATGTAAGCTCTTTTCCATGCGTGTTCCGAGATGAGCTAACTGCTCCGTGCGGGAGCCTCATTTCTCACTGTTCTGACTAGCACTGTATCCTCGGGGCTCTGATGCTGAAAAGCAGATATTCAGTTCAGTAAGATTAAACATGTCTGCACAACTCCAGTGCACCATGCTGGGGGCTCACATCTCTGCACGAGAGAGAAAAACGAATTTCAGGAACCAGGCCAGCACTATCTCCTAGAGGCACTGCAATACCAGTGTAAACTTCCCTAATATTGCTTACTCAATAAAACAAGGTATCACAGGAGGGCTATGCAAATCTCTCAACTTTGAAGTACTGCTCTCCTGTTGCCCCAAAGGACCAGCTCTCTATCTCCATACACCCAGACAAGTGTGTGTGCAAAGAGATACAGTGGCACCGAAGGTGTGAAATTTCTGATGTAATCAGGTCAGAAGCTGCTTTGACATTATTGTTGTGCTGCTCCGTAAAGGGTTAAGAAGCTGCAGGCCATATCCTCAATTCCATACTCTGTTCTACACCTGATAGGATCTGCAACCAAACCACCAGCTTTATTGCCTGCCTACAGGCAGGAGGAAATATTAGTCTTCTATAAGCACAATTTGAAACATCAGTGCCTCCAGCAAGGGGAAACCGAGATGTTAATTGAACTGAACAGCCCAGGAGGGAGCTCCCTCTTCCCTTCCTCAGCTGCAGGATTAGCACATCCCTGCAACACCACGGCAGGAAACATGAGGTACCTTAGGGAGTCTAAGTGGGATGTCTGTCTTTCACTCTGCTGCACATAAACACTAAAGTTACTTTAGCAGTAAACAATTATTTGTGACAACTTTCTATTTCATCCCATCTCCTCGTGCCTGAATTAAAATCTCCCGGTTACATCACTCCTACGGACAACAGGTTTCAAGGCAAAGGCATACTGACACCAACACCTGCAGTTCTCCCCACTCTTTCTGGCAAATCCTGACTCTGAAAGATACGTAAGACTGAACTTCTACAGCAGCAAACCCCAGCAGATTTGTTCAAACATCAACAACAACACAAAGGGAGTCTGAAGGAATCCATCCCATCTCTAACTCATCTGAGCCTACTGAAGACTTGAGTTTTCAGTAGCAGGGAAACAGTCTCTAGAATTTTACTTGTTAATTTAATTTTGAAGAAAAAGCAGCTATTCCCTACCTACTTCAGAATATTACTCAGCCTAATGTAGCGACTAGTTTGAAAACCCACTTAACAAGAGGATACCTGAGCCTGATTTCTTTGGCACATCACTTTTGCTGGCATGCAAGGTTATTTCTTGTATCGCCCTATGTGTATTTAACAGTTACTGTCATCTTTAATGGAAATTCCCAAAAGTGGGCCCTACTAAGAATCAGTTTCAATTTTTTGATGAACTTCCAGTTTGCTCACACAGGAAGCTGGCCTGCATTTCAAGAAGAAACACCTTCAACACTCATATACAACAACTCAACAGCTAAAGGGAACCCAGCTCAGGCTGGATTTCACCAAAACCAAAGTGGAACCCTTATCTCAGCCTCTCTTTACAATCTTGCTGAAACTATTCTCTTATCACAGAATAAATCTTGGTGAATTAATAGCTACTTGAATGATGTTTTTACCAACAGCCCATTTCCTGATCATATCCCGTCCCATTCAGGGCATGGCATCGAGTTTCAAAAGTGAGGTCTTGCCCACAAGCCAGGCATACCTGCCAGGAAGACATGTGAATGCATTCAAAGACCACGATCCACTCAAAGAAAAAAAGCATGTTTTAAAAGCCAGTGCCCAGATTCTGTGGTAGAGAGACCTTAGGAATCTATAAATAAATATTTTTGTACAGTATTTCTATTTAATTTGGTTTTGACAAAACAGCAAACCCACAACTGCCAAAGCTATTTAAGTCTCTGCAACACAACGTGCGACTGTGTGGCATTCCTGCCATCAGCCCTGAAAGGTGAATCAATACTAATTTCAGTTTGTGGTCCGTTGAGCAATACTTTGGAGCTTTAGGAGGTCTGTTTGGAAAACAGCAGCCAGTTTGTAACAGGAAACTTCAGCTCCACGAGGCCTCGAGCCATGTGGTGCAGGGTCAGGCCAGGCTCTGCTCCATCGCCTCCGGAGAGCACGGCCCTTCGGTCAGGCTGAGCCTGGTGCCTTGTCAAAGCTTCACTGTGATTAACTTTATGCTCCTTCACTGTGAAAAACAGGCGATAACCCACTGATTTCTGCAGTGCATTCAGTATGTCACACAGCTGGGTTCAGAAAGACATCGAGAGATGTTTATAAAAATACCTGTGGTGCTGTTGTTACTAGAAGGGTAAACACCTCCCAGACCTTCTGGGCTCAATGTTATCAACTGGTAATGCACAACCCACGTGCAAAAGCTTCACCCCAACTGGATTTTGAGTCTTCACCTGGATCCAGACAATGAGGACAAAAAATTACACTGCAGTAAAGCAACAAGAAACACTATAAACCATCTTTCAACTAAAACCCAACCACCTATAATGTTGCAAGCACAGAACTGACTTCGTATATATGATCCATGTTTATGAATACCACTTTGCCATATAAGAAGAATCTAGTACTAAGCTTCATGTCAGTGTAGTAAAAAAGCAGCACTTTTTTTTTTCTGCTCAGCAGAAACAACCTTGTGTTGTGGGGAAGGGGCTGAGGGGAGTCAAACACTGCAGCCATTGACTGCAGGACCTCCACAAACATCTGCTCCACACAAGGACCACTCTCCCACGACGCTCCGCACGACTTCACAAGATTTGCAATCTGAGCTTGGACTTCATTTATTTTAGCACATGTTTTCAGGAAACTTCCCTTTCCTTTCTACCCTGTTTACAAATTTACACAGCAAACTCACTTTGCCTCCCTCCCCAAACAAACACATAAATTTTGCCTTTTTTCTCCTCTGTGTACTCATGAACTCTGAAGCTTGGCAAATAAACTCTCAGCTACATCCACTTCTAAACTGCTGATTTCTGTAGAGGAATGACAGATGGAAGAGAGCTCTCCTGCTTCATTTTTGGCAACTCTGCAGCCAGAAGTCTGAATACGCTCAATGTGCCCTCATTCCTCATTAACCTGAGAGCCACTTATGTATCTACTGCAAAGAGTGCAGAATTGGAAGATGGCTCAAATAAACCTTGGAAAAGGCAGTTGGTTTGGGAAAAGCTGCTTCATTAAAATGTGTTGGAACTCCTAAGACCCTCTGCAAAAGGCTCCTACAGCTTCGTATGACTTTAACCAGCACCATTTCCATGTCTATCCTGATATGACACACCAGCCATAGGTACAAAACACCCCTCAAGGCTTGATTGCTGCTATTTGATAAAAAAAACAACACTATATATAGCAGTCACAATCATAACTATGAAACTGAACCCATATGGGAACTTTTGAAAGATGCCCCTGACAGAAGATGCTTTCAACAGGGATTCAAATTACTTATAAAGGAGAATTTAAAAATATATAGAAAAAACTTCAAGCACAGTCAAGTTAATTTGCTATTTGTTGGCAGAAAACAGAGCAGGTGAAGAGCTGAGCTGGTTTTCTGGCAATTGTACAAATCTACTTTTAGGGAAATCGCTTCAAACTATAACACACCAGAATTTATCATGATAAAACAGGCAACATTCAAAACCACAAGAACCCTGTAGCTCAGACTGTATAGTGAGCTACACTTCTCCAACCTGGAAAGTTAGCTCAAATCAAGATGAAAGCTGGAAACTCACACATATTATTCCCAATGAACTCCCCACAGAGTTTTACTTTGGAATACGACTGTCCACTTGCAGAATGGATTTAGCTAATTAGAAGGCAAAAGGGCAATATTTAGAGATAGTTCTCATATATATACGGGAAGTTGTTTCTCAAAGATAGAGTCTAGCTTTGTTGAACAGAAGTAGATAACAAACCTCAAAGGAAGAGATTTTTCTTGTATGAACTGTCATTTTTTTTTTATTTAAAGGACACTCCTGTGTTATTATAAGGAATCAGGACAACATAACCCCAACATTTTCCACTGTAAAGCAGAAATCCCTGTTTTTTGCTCTCCTGTTAAGAATTGGGTCTGCATTTGCAGAACAACCTAACAAAGAAGTGCCAGCTCCACTCAAATCCTTTGTCATTCAGGAACTCAGGGCAGGGAAAGGCAGCTCCAGGCCTAGCAGCAAAGCTTTAGGCTTACATTTGATCAATAGTCTAAACAAAGCCTGACCTAGCACCAAACAGGCAGCTGGTTTGCACACAGAGATTTGCAGAATGTTTCTTTTGCCCCTTTAATGACAAAACTGCCATCTCTGTGCCTCCAGAATGACCGAGTGATGGTTTTTCATTTTACAAGCCCGAAATTCATGGCACAAATTGATGAGGTGGGCATTCAGAGCAGGTGACACCATCAGTCACATGAAAAGCTCACGCAGAACAGACGCAAAAACACGTCACCATTGGCAGATGACCTACCTGGGTGATGGCAGCTCAACTCCTGAAGCCACCAGGAGTGGCTTTAAAGGACAAACCAACTAACCGTGATCCTGAAGCCACATAATATTCCTATAATGGGCTTGAAACATGCTGCCAGTCACAGGCAGCACACAGTAAACAGTTTGGCAAAGATGCCCAAGCAATATGCAGGTTACTGTGAAAGAAATAACCAATCCTCACAGCAAATGACCCAGTAGAACCAATCTCACCATCCCTAACAAGCTCTCCAGACGTAACAGTACGAATGCTTACAGTCATTTTCAATATTTCAAACCAAGAAACCGCTCCCTCATATCCTTAATTACCTCCCACAGCAAGACAGACAGGGATTTGGAGCCTCCGTAAATTCTCAGTAGTAGAGAAATCAACCCATTAATTTTCTAACATTAAGGCTGCTAGGTTTATTTTATAAAATTACTAGCCAAACCAGAGTCCAATAATGAGATGATCTATTTGGAAATAATATTTTGTTTGGAGGAAGAAAAGAAACACTGTTTTCATCTCTAATACCCATAAATCACTGTATTTACAGACTACAGCTTGGGGACTCAGGGCCAATCTACTGATAGGATTTCTCTTCTATTTGCACCGTGTCAGCATCTGCTCTCTTCATGTGAAAACAAAAAGCTGCCCAAGGAGATTATGGCACTTTCACACCCTGGATCACCCAGGTCCCAAAGACTCTGCCTAGTTCAGCTCGTTAAGAGCACACCACACTTTGCACTTCCTACTATTTTAATACTGTACGTGTTTAGTGGATATAGGGTAACACTGGTAAAGCAGCTCTCGTTCAACTTCAAACAAATGTAAGACACTTCTTTATTACAAAAGCTGAAATCAGATGCTCCAAGGCTCCTTTCACAAAGTGATCACGGGCATAACAAGGTGAACACCAGTAAGTACAATCAAACACACATCCTCCTCTCCCTAGACATCTTCCTACTGTTCAATTACACTGTGGTAGACATGGTTTATTAAAGGATTTTCACACACCTAAGGAGCCATGTCTGGCAGTGATTTCTTTATTTATTTAAATAAACATTTTATACCTGTATATACACAGTGCTTTTAAAGAGAACCTCCAAAAACATCAAAAACCATTCAGCTCCAGGGTAAAAGGTAACAGCCAAACACGAGAAAAATCACAAGGAAGAAGAGAAATTAAATTCCAAAGAAAAGAGCAAATGACATGGATTTGAAAGCATGCTAGGGGCTATGCAGGGCTATATAGAGCCCACTTATCACAGATAAGAATTGAGATTGAATTTTGGAGGTCTAATCTGAAATACAGACAGGCATAATATTCCTGGGGGTAAACAGCTCCAGAGAGCATCAGCATTGCAAGAGGAGGCTTCTTCTGCCAAATTACCACCACTCTTACTCGAATTCACACCTTCTGGTTGTGTATTAACACAACAATCTTGTATTATATTAACCTCAGTCAATCACTTCACATCCACAGAGGCACAGGCCAGAAAGGGAATTTCAGAGTTCAAACCCATTCTCTTGCTGGATCATAAAAATCACAGCATTACTGTATCACACAAAAGGTCACCCACTGGGACTTCATGCAAAACACGGAAAACCAAAACAAGGAAACAAAGCAAACAAGGAAAAATCCATAAACAAAGATAGAAAATCTTTGAAATCATTGGTCCATCCCCTTAAGTGCTGTTAATTCATAATGATCTTAATTCCTACAGCTAGTTCTAAATTTTCAATACAGTATGTGTCATTTTATTTAAAAAACACGACCTACATTTGAATTTCTGAATAAGAGCGCAGACGTACACAATGCTTTGCATGCTAAAGATGGGGCTTTATAGTGGCTCGGATTTCACACGTGCCCATCTTTTGAACGGCAAATCTGTTCTGACGCTGCTCATTGTTACGGGATTTTTTAGATCCAGAGACACAGAGAGCACCTGACCTGGGAGTTCTGATAGCAACCAGGCTATTGCAGAGAGACAGCAGGAGAAAAGAGGCCGCTCAGTCGTCAGTCAGACTCTCTTTAATCAGGCTGAAACCCTTCGCTGTGGAGAGGGGGGTTCAATCTCTCCAATCCACATTCCCATCGCTCATGCTGCTTTCTTAATTAGCAGCAAGTGGACAACAGCTGTCAGTAGCCTGGAGGCCAGAAAGTTATCAGCAAAAAGGGGGACGTGTTAAGACAGATGCAGAACCGGGCTGTTAAATGCACCAGTGGTCAATACAGGCAAGAGATCCATCCACAGCCAACATGGAATGCTTTGGGTTGGAAGGGACCTTAAAGATCATCTCATTCTAACCCCCTGCCATGGGCAGGGACACGACCTCATCCACTGACACCGAGAGGATGCTCTTCCTGCAGGCTTTAGTCTGGTTATTTTAACATATGACTAACTGTAATTCAGGTTTTTTTTGGTTTTTTTTTTAGGATTCCCGTAACAGGAAAATTTAAACTGAGAATAGGAGGAAATGGGAAGGCCATCCTAATGTCTTGATGAAAATACATGGGAGTCAATTCAAAGGCACAGCAGAATAAAGTCTTCAAGATGGTTCCAGAGATTTTAAGCATAAAAGTTGAAGCACAGGAGGGAAGGGGGAGAAAGGATGTTTTACTTAACCAGTAGAGAGAAACTTTAGCAGAAGATACAAACTTCATCTAGAAGCCCTAACCTCAAATAGCACAAAGAAAAAGACTCTACTCAGTCATTATTGTCTGTGTATTAAATCCCATGAGCCCAAGTCATTGGTCTTGACCTTACTGTACCACATATTAGACTAAAGTGGGTCAAAAAGAAATTTCATTCCCAAAGAGGTGACACCCTCTGATCAAACCATGTGCTTATCTCGTAACACAACTTGCTGACTGCCTGGATGATCAAGAAATAAAGTAATTGCTTCCCTGTTGGATGTCCTGATTACTGTCATTTGTGGCAATAGGGAACTCAATGCAATTGCAAACAATAAAATGTATTATTAAAATTCTCCACTGCCCATTTGTTACGGATAAATTGTCATCGCCCCAACTTCTTCAGAAAACCCAGGCTTCTTTTGAATTTGGCTTTAACCTACCCAGAAAGCAGAGATTTGGAGCAATTTTCTGAAGCCTGGCTGGCAGTTCTGCCAGTTCTAAATATAACCCAGCTTTCTGAGCTTGAACCTATGCAAGGGAAGCTGGGAGGAAAATGGAAGTATTTCCCCAAGCTGCCAGTAGACTAGCAAGACATCTAAAAGCCCTCATCAAATTAAGTGCTTAATTACAACTCAGACTTTGAGACTCTGGAAATTAGGATAATCTTCTGGGAAATTTAACAGTCTCCCACAAAAGAAATTGCAACATACAAGCCAAAAAAAGCACAGAGCTTGGAGAATGTCATCCCATCAAATCACACCTTGTACTAGATTCCTCACCCTAATTCCTGGAGAATACGAGGTGAGATCCACAACTTAATTTCAGGTCCTTGAGCCATTGGGAAAGGTGAGGATCGACATCTAGGAGGCTAAATCAGCAAAAGCAGTCTGATGTAAAAAGCTGAGAAATGTTTGTTAAGTTGATGGAGAGCTGCCTGTGAAGGGACCTTCTCACACTTGACTTCATGACGGACCGTGAGGCAAGGCCACAAAGGGCACAGCTTGGAGAAGGTCTTGACACAGCCACTGGCATGACCACTGAAATTTTGGCAGCAAAGCATGGCTGCAGCCTTGCCAGCTCCATTCCTCTAGGTGGCATGATCTGTGCACGCATCACCTGGATCTCCCCACGCAGAGAGATGTCACCACTACACAGCACTACGTCTGCCACTCTCACTACCTCATGACATCCCTGAAAGCATGAACTAACAACCCACTCGCAGGCTACACAGCTCCAGTGATGACTGAAAAACCCACAGAAGCTCATGGAGAAGGAGAGATCATCTGACCATAGTACCAAGTAAAACCACAGCAGTAAATGAAAGAAGGGCAGAAGTTGTACTCACTGTCCTTACGTCACTACAGACAGCAGTTTCCACCCCCACCCATCATGAAGTCAGAAGTACAGAAGAAATGTTTGCACAATGCTCTAAAAATGTAAAGCTCTAGGTGAACACTAAGCATTACACATTTTCCTTTTTGATTCCTGAAATTATCACAAGGGAAATGAAATCCTGATCTCAGAATAAGCCAGAACATCCCACGCTTCCCACTGTTACCGCTCTCACGAGCCATGACCCCAGAATCACATTCAGCAGCAAGAGGAGCTCTGCTTGCTTGGGCAAGATGTGCAAGGATGTTTTTTGCTGTGACACACGTACCACTGCTCGCTGGCACATCCCTGTACATCTCCAGGACAACACTGCAGAGCCAAAACCTTGTGACACAGAGGATGCACTACAAGCAACGCGAGTGTTCGCATCCAAAAAAACTGCAAACTAAGAGAAACAAGGGGCAGGGAGAGCTGACAGAGAAGAAATCGTATCCTGGTTTCAAAGACAACAAGGGACAACACAAAATGAAAAGCAATTCAAACCCCGAGCTCAAATGGAGAACAAAGGAAGTGAGTGAACTTGGGATGGAAGTATCTCAGAAGCTGAGCTGTGACGCTGGTTCACTTGGATAATGCAGAAGCTGTAGGTGAGAGGGTGTTTGTTTCCCATCAGCAGCTTATCTCTGCACACTCTGCTCCCAGACAGGTTCACATCTGGAGCACTGCACTCCTTGCTCATTGTTTTTTCCGTGAGCCAAAGGTCAGCAGTGCTGCTACAGCCTCTCATACCCTGGATGAGCCCACTGGAGCCTGCTGCTCACACCTGGCACTGATCAGAGGGGTCTGGACCAAAATAATAATTTATTTTTCCAGAAAATGTCAACTACAGAAATTCGCAAAAATGTTCATTAATTCAAAACAAATCTTCTGGCAGAAAGCTACGGAAATCTATATATAATCTCATCAGAAGTCAGCTCTGTGATAAAAAACAGAGAGAATATAACAAAAAACGTCCCAACTTGCTCATTAGGAAGCTCAGGACAGGGAGTTGACTGCATTTCCAGTGTGTGCCCTGCCTAACACAGGTCCCAGTAGAAACCCAGGCTAGGTAAGAGGGTGCTACAATGCCAGAAAATGCTCAAAGCCACGCAGCCAGCAGAGATGCCTACTTGCAGAAACAGAAACTGCTGCATTAACTCAACATGGAATAAATCAATTAAATTTGTACCCTAGAGCAAGAGTCTGGGGAGTGTCCAGACAAGCCTTAACAAATATTAACTAGCCTGAAGTTAAATACCTCTCTGTAAACTATCCTACAGACTTTGATACCCTAAGAACCAGAATTTTTTTTCCCCACTATAAAGTTCCAACTAAGTGAAAATATGAAGCAGCTCTTCACACAGCTTAACTAGACTTTGGTAGTGATCATTTAAGCTCGCGCTGCTTCCTAGTGATATCAAGGTTTTCACAAGATTTTTTTCTATGCCTTATTCACAAGGAACAGCTGCTCTGGCAACTGCTGGAGTCAGCAGGTACTTCCTGCCCTGAAAAATAGTAATCAATGTATCTCAGTACAGAAAATCATACTCTCTTTAAAACAATTCATGATAGGGTTTAGATATCAACTGGCTCCATGCCACCAACACTCCCTTAAACAATGGTTACACCCTCTACACAGCTAAAAATCAAACAGCTGAAAAGGAAGACGTTTTACACAAGTTCCCAGGGTAAAACACATCTGAGAAGCACTGGTCTGGGACTGACATTGTTCTACTGAAAGAATAAATATCTGAGTCCAAATCGTATTTCCTTCACCACCTTCCCTGACTTGCACAAGGAGAAAATCCCTCTGAGCTTTCCTTTTGTACTTCTGGTGCTCTCCAACAGAATGAAAACCCAGCGTTTTATAAGACTGTAAATAAATTACAAGTGCTGCAGATTATGATTTGCCCTTTTGTTAACATCGCTGGTAGCACCAGTGAGCCTGTCTGCCAGCTTAGTAGAGGTCTGAAACTCTGTCAGTGTTGACTTTAAGCTGAATACAAATATTGAGTGATCTGCCTGTACATGGAGTCCTCAACCACAGCGATCTCCTTGCGTAGCAATGCTGCTTACAATGCTGCCAGTGAGCCAGGGTGTCAAAACAAACATCATTGTATTAATTGCATCTGTTGATGAACCAGCCCAAGAACAGCCTTGTTTCAATCACAGGCTTTATAAGACAGTACTGAAATGTTACTGTGAGTGTTGAGATGGATGAGTCAACAGACAAAATACAATAGCATTTGTAAAGAGAGTCTTGCTGGAGTAATTTGAAAAGCTGCACAGCTACACAAAATGATGGCCTTAATTGACACAGCTTGCTCATAATAGTCCTTAACCTGGTTTTAGGTTTCACTTTTGTTTTCTGCAGGCTTTCCAGTCAAGGTCAGGCAAAGACACAAGTACTGTTACCTCTGCAAAGGTGAAAGATCGGTAGACGTGTAACCAATCTGAAAATAGTTCAAGAAGTCATGTCAGATACTAATCCTCACTTGGGGAGTTACAAATGGCTCTTCCCTGTATTTTGGAAGCTTTCCTTGACCTTGTGGAGTGAAAGACCTCTCAAACTACCAGGTAAATATAACAATGGGGCCTGGGGTCAGACCAAGGCAGGAAGCACTGGCCACAACACCCCCAGCCAGCCTCTCCTCCTGGTCTTACTCGGCTGAAATAATCTCTGCAGTGTCACGTAAGGTCAGGAGATTCAGGTTACTGAAAGAATGACATTTTAAACCTGATCTCTCTCCCTCTCTCATCCAAAACCATCTGCAACTCATCTTTTAAGGCAGAGATTATTAATTCTGGGGGAATTATCCACTAATCAGTTTTTATCTCCAAACTAGGTCCTCATGCTTGCAGCTAGGTCTGGCAGAGGTTTTGGTTCCTTCCACTCTCAGAGCAGTCTCCCACCAGACAGACTTTAAAATGCAGTTGATGACAGCTCCGTGTGCTAGGGAAACTGGCCCCAATTTACCAGCCAACACATCATGTGCCAAAGCAGGTACAGAGGCACAAAGCAAGGCTCCAGTTATGAGTCACCTTTACTGGGCTGGGCCTTAATTCTTTACATCTTCATGCCCAGGGAACTGCCGTGCGAGGTTTTACACCACCCTGATTTTCTGAAGTACGATCAAAGTAAGCAAAACTAGACTGAACAACAGGAAAAAGAGGCAAGGACTCCGGTATTTCCCCCAAAAATCACATGCACACAGAGAGGTCAGCACAGACCTCTGGCTCTCAGCACACTTGCTCACTAGCCTGGCTGCTATTCCATTCAATATGTGTCACAGCCAAGTGTGAAACTCAAGAGAAGCACATGGTCAAGTGAGTCAGACCCCTGCATTCTGCAAGTGCTTCTCCCCTACTTATTATAGCTCATCCTTTAGCTGCAGCTCTGCCCTGTGACACCACAGCATTTTCTACCCACTGTTCAATCACGACAGCAGTTCCTCCAGTTCCGTCCACTCACCAGCACAAAATTCATGTCCATCACCTCCCAGAGGTGACATCCCTGTTCTGTAGGGCCTTCTAAATATGATATGACGTGCTCTTCATCTGCAATTATCACGCAAAAAAACCCCCACAAAAATCCAGGCAGATAAGCTGCCTCCTGCATTTCACCCAGAGGCCAAGGCAATTACTGCAGAACTTGTAGTTTGCATCAGTAAACACAGCAACGTAACAGTTTTGGCTTATCTGATTTTCAGTTTTGAGGACTACGTTAAAACAAAACCAAAACCAAACCAAACTCACCTGGATTTCTCCTGACAAGCAAATTGTTAAACTGGCCCAAAATCATATTTTACCAACTGCAAAAGAGAAATTCTGGAGATTCTTCAGCTGGTATGAATCAGGATAAAAGGCATTTCACTGCTATAGAAGTGAGCATATTTTGGGGAAAAGAGATGTTTTTAATTCCCTCTAGTTCATTTAATAAATTCTAAACATCATAGCTTAAAATAATCCTGACATTCAAAGCAAGCCAGACCTTCCTATCCCATAGAGTACAACTATGCACTGCATCAGAACTGTTCTCTACCCTCTCCTTGGGTAAAATAGCAGGGATGGAGGGAAAGAAACTATTTAGACTGAAGAGGAGAAACCTCTACTCAGACCCATTTGTTTCACTCTGCAAGTATTGACAGACGAGTAATGAAAACTTTGCTGCAGACACAGGCTGTTCTTCAAGGCAACATCAGTTAATAAACCACAACCACAGCTGCAAAAATATTAAGGAACTTAACTACACGACTCCTTCAAGGGCAAAGGATTGCAGGAGGAGCCAGTTTTTGTGCTTTGTTATCATCCCAAAGGTTAAGATCAGAGCGTGCAGCATCAACAGAAACCAGTGTTACCGTTTTGGACATAAAAGCTTGGAATAACACTTCCATTAAATGTACACAACTGGGTACTAATATTTCTAGCATGACTCTTTCCCATTATGATAATATTTGAAACTTAGTATACTATGTTGCCAAAGCTTTTAGATGTGAATTATCTCATCTGAAAAGAATTAAATGGTAAAAACAAATTAACAGTAATAATAAAACTTACAGCCTGTTAGGTCTCAGAACCACAGAATCATCAAGGCTGGAACAGACCTTCAAGATGATCTGGTCCAGCTGTCAACCATAATCACCCCAAAACCATATTCCCAGGAGCCACATCCAGACATCTCTTGAACACTTCCAGAGACAGTGACTCCACCACTCCTCTGGGCAACTTATTCCAAGGCCTGACTTCTCTTTCAGTGAAAAATTGGAGCCTTCTCACAGGACAAGGCACAGCAGTGGCCTGGCAGCATGGCTGAGAAGGGTGTTTCACAGGCATTACAGACTTGGATCAGGATCCTGATCCACAGCCACGTTAACAGCTCACGCACACCGGGAATGATTTCAGAATCAGTTATGCCCACAGCTGATGGGGGAATTTTTTGGTGACATCACCAGTGCAGCCCCAACAGTGGATGACCAATGGCTCTAACCTTAGGCACTATTATTTATACCAGTCCCAAGTCCTTACAGAACTTGAGAAGTATCAAAACCATGACACGGGCAATCAACAACCTTCCAACATCCTTTTCATGTAACATTCTTACACATCTTGTTGCCAAAAGACCCTCAGGACTCACAGATAAATTCCTCTGCCCAGAGCAAAGGAGAGTTTGGATCCCTTGGAGCTTGGCACTCACCAGGCTGCCAGCCAAATGGAAGCTCAGGGAAGTTCTCCTGGGTATCACTTGTGGTGCACCTGATGTCTCCAGGGAGCCCTCCGAGTGTTACAGTGAAACACACACCTCACATCTGAGGTCTAATGAACCGGGTTGTATTTCAGGATAAAATCTAAGAGTAAGAGCTGCCAATGAACATTTAGGGATAATTTATACAAGTACTTTCACCTGAGACAGACAGGAACAAAACCATCTTTGTTTAAAGCCTACCTGGAAATAGGCACAGAGAGTAACAAGAACCAAATTCTCTCTTGGCACAGTTTTTAAGTGTTTCTTTGCCCCGCAATTTTTACCAGGCTTTTATCGGCAACCCACCCTTCACTGCCTCCAACTGGCTCCTCTGAACTGTCTCCAAAACACATATATTTGCTTTTTTCCCCAAAGATTTTGCTTTTCCTTGGCATTCCCCATCACAGGCCATTCACAAGTTACGTTTGCCAAATGGCTACAAACATAAGACAGCTACATTTTCAATTTTGCCATAATGAAGGCCCTATTTGCAGCCTCTCTGATCTCCTCAGCCTCCTTCAGAAAACCTGCAGAAATTTAAATAAACTTTAATATCCATTCCTCTGCGAAGTTTGACAGAAATCGGCCAGTAAGTCCAAGAGTTGTAACAGAGGATGGATGAGCTATCACGACTGCCTTATGTAAGGATGTTACAGATTAAAGAAGAGAGGTGCAGACAAGGAGCAAACTTATCTCTGACAGATGTGCCAAGTTATGCATGAAGACTCAGTGGTTCTTCTTTAAAGGGATTTTATGCACCTGAGTATCACAAAACTGGCCAGAGCTGAGAGCGCCAGCTCATGTACTTTAAATATCATTCCTTCAATTTACTCCATCATTTAACAGGGTGGTTCTACAATGTTCCAAAGTGTTTCTCCTGTAAAACAACATCCCAGACAGAGCAGGGGACAGAAGTGCCACTGATTCCAGTGACAAAGAGCAAACAGCTACACACAGAAAAAACCAGAAAAACTGAGCTGAAAACAGAGAAACTCCCCACCTAAGTTTCTATCAGTTATGTTCTAGGTATTGCTCATAAACACACAAGATTATGGGTTTTTTAGAGTCACGTGACTTTCAGATGCATGATGATTTTGGGTACTGCAAATTTTTCCCACACAGCAGCCCTGGAGAAGCAATTCCAAGCAGTAGAAGTTAAACTCAACCCCTGCACTGCTCTTACCATGCTCCGTCAAAAATCTGGCATCAGCCTTAACATCTGATTTCATGTGACCTTTCAAGGATATTTATACAGACAAACCACCTCCTGCACAAAGCAGTGCTCTACATTTTCTGCAAATCTCTGTAAATTCATAGATGAGTTCTAACTAAACCTTTTGGCAGAATTCTCTAGTTCTTCAAATGTATTATTCTTGTATATGATTCAGTTTAAAGCTTCTTCTATTAAGAAAAGTAGAAAACGTAGACTTAAAAAAAAATTAGGATGGAAAATATCTATCCAAAGAGGAATATTTCATTTTCTTACATATGAAAGTTGCAGTACACATCACTCTCAACTGTGAAATGCAAGGCTGCATTAAGCATTACAAAGGAAAAGAAAAAAAGGCAAAATGCTCAAACTGACAAAGTTAATAGAGTAAGAGCACAACTGAAAGGATCATAAAACACCCAAGAAAAACTGTGTTTAAACAGTATTGTCCTGCTAACTGAACCCATTGTCAGATGGATTCACTGAGCTCTGCTCTCCAGAATTGACTGGAATGTACTCTACAACCAGAACTGCAATATTGATCTCCCCGGGTGCCCTTTGTGATGTTTGGTTCGTAAAGGAAACTTTCTAAACATGGAATTAATTCCTGAGGCTACTTCAGCACCTCTTGGGCAGCACAGACAGGACAGATTGGTAGACAGAACCCAAACAAACCCATCTAAAGGTAAGGGATAAAGCAGTGTGTGCTGTATATTGGAAACACACTTGTTTTGGTTCCCATTTCAATTATTAAAGACTCCCTGCAAACTACAGCTGAGTGGATACAGAACCATATATTCAGTCTCCCAGTAAAATTCTATCAAGGTTTAATCAACCAACCAAGCTGCAGTGTCTGCTTCCTCCAACCTTACCCGCTGTGAGTAACTATTCTTTGATTTTAACCTCCACTGATTTTTTCCTTTCTTTCCAGAAGCCTAAAAAAGAAAATTCTCATGAATTTTCTTTCAAACCCCAAGATTTTGTACACGTCAGGGATGAAATTAAAGATCTTGTTTAGAATATAAATGGGACTGGTTCAGTGAATATGTTAAGTACTCAACAAAGGGCATCCCCCCATGAAGCCTTCAGAGAGAAAGAAAGAGAGCATGAGAGTGCAAGCAAGCTTTAACCTCTCTCCCTGGGCAGAATAATGGATTAGGATTTCCTCAGAGGCACTGATGGCCACGCCAAGATGTTAACTTACATCACAAAATGCACAGGATTTTCATGGCACCAGAAAAACTCTACCCAAAGCAGCAGAAAATGTCACCCAGGTGAAGTAAGATAATGCAAAACATGTGTTTTTTCAATTTAAAACGCCTCAGTTCTATACTTAAGAAATCTCTTCTTCAGTGCCACCCATGCTCATTCGACCCTCAGAGTGCTCATAAAACGGAAACAAAAAAATTATTTAGAATATAGCTCTTGTCAATTGTCAGATCTTTTAGATACTTTCCTAAATACGATACAACAGAAAGCAAGTGTAGGAGAACCAGTCCTCCCAAATACTGTGAATATTGTACCTCCCACAACACCAACTGAACACTCTGATACAGACCATCTTTTTCCTATCACTTCTCCCTTGCTCTCGCAAGGAAACATTATCTTACAAACTCCAGAGAAGGTGAGCTCTGGCAGCAGCTCAAACAGCAGAGACATTTAACATGAAGAGACTGTTTCAAAGCTGGAGAGCTTTCACTGAAATATGCAACCCAAATAAAAGTAGATCAATAATGTGATCCATCAGCCTTCTCAGGCTGCTTCACAGAACATGTGAGGACATTATTTCTCTCTCACACAGATGAAATTGTTTGCTCTGTGAGTGCCGATGTCAGATACCTTAAGAAGAGACTGGAAATGTATTTTTGAGAGTGGATGCTGTGGGTCAGGGAATAAAGTTGTAATTTGTCAGGCAGCAGTAACGTGAACAGCACAACTGCAGAACATTCCTTTGGCAGCACGTCCCAACCTGCAGGATTCCTGCAGCTTTTCCGGATTGCTGAAATTCATCTTCTGTCTCTTTGCCTTGGAACAGGCTCCCATGAAAGCCGTCGGGAATGTCCTCCTTGCCTGATTTCCCCCTTTGCCATCCGTCTTGTCTCTGCCTCTCTGCTCTCCTCGCACGCAACTCAGCCCCCTGCTCCCTCCTCTTCCATCACCGGTGGGCTGGGCATCCTCTCTCTTATTTTCTGGTCTTTCCAGCCATTCCATCAACATGTGATGCCCCTTTTTCCTTCTCTGGCCACTGTTTTATACACCTTGGCGTTCTGGGGCCGCAAATTCAAACTTGCAAAGATAATAAATCTAGTTTTCCTTCAGCCTGTTCTCCTTTTTCCTCTGATTTCAAGCCCTGAGAATGACACACTGTTCTCCTTTACCATCCCCTCATCCCATTACGTTCTACAGTATTTCTCAACTGTAGACCATGCAAGCCAAACTTCAGTTATTTAGAAAAAAATTACAAATAACAAAGCTAATATCCTTGCAATAGCTGTGTGATTTTAATACTCCTTCCATGACGCTGGCTGAATCCCACAATCATATGCTAATAAAGAAAAAGGAAAGATGTAACTCCAAAGCAGAATTTCCCAAGTATTCAGGCACTTACAGCATAATAAATTTTCAATTCTTTTCAGAGAGAAAAGCCTATTCTGTCACAAATCTGAGAAGCTGAAGGACCCCCTCCATGCATAGGATTTTTCTCCAGATAATGCAAAGTCTCTACAGGCAGAATACAAGCTGGAAGGATTCATTTCATGCTAAGCAACAGTACACAGAGGACAAGAGCTTCCCAAACTACCAAAAGATCCCAAATCTCGAGTTCCAGCAGAAAAATGTTGTGATTATACGCTTTGGAAAACTGAACAAGTTATATCCACTACATGTATTCAAACTATGTAAAATGATGGGTGTGGTGAGGAGGGGGAGAGGAAGGAGGCTATTAAATCACCCTACCTGTAGTTCTGACACGTAATTTGTTATTTTTAATATACAACATAGTTTCTGGTGTTTTATCTGGCACAAAGACAGAAGATGTTCTTTATCATCTTACCTTTGCTGGGGTACAAGGGATCTTCCAAACCAGGTGCTACGGTAACAAACAATTCCAGCTCCCACTAGCTCAACTGAGAGCTACCTATAATACACATAAATGATTGAGTGATTGAATTAAACCTGATTAGCCATCAAGTGCCTCTGCCAAGGAAGGTACAACATCTCTCTAGCTTCTTTAAAATGAAGTCTAGAAAGTCTTCATGTTCCTCCACCCGCAGTTCAAATGCTGTAAGATTCTGGATGGAATGCTCTCCTTCCAAAGGATTTGTAAGTCAACAGCAAAGCTCATTTCGCCAATTCTACCCTCAGGCTTTCAACTTTGGAATAAATAAGGTCTTAATGTATATTTCTTTAAAAAAAGAGACCCACATCTTTGGCATCAGAGTCTATCTGGACCTACAATAGAGTTACTAAAATCAGCTGAAGCATCAACTGCAATTAAAAACTTCCAAAAATACGAACAAAACCCCAAGGAAACCTGAAAAAGGAGTGACAGATTGACTCCCTTCCCTAGAAACAAACACCCAGGTTTCTTCCACTCAGGCAATACACTGCAGAAAGCAAAGCCATGCAAGTGAATCAAGAGATCTAAATGAGGGACATTTGTTTTACGATCTTGACTGACAGTGAACTTCCACTCCACTTTCTGCCTGCCAGGAGGTTAGCAAGAGCCAGTGAGTTACCACCACATAAAAATCACAACCAAGAGATATATTTAGTCACTGTGGTTCAAGGAAAACGATTGCTTACACAGAAAATAAATTTAGCAATTGTTTCCAGTTTCTGATTTTCACTGACTAAGGCAGAACCCAGCTGCTTCACATTCCAGGAGCCTTCAGCTGTCTTCTTTCTCCACTCTTTGCCCACTTCCTTCTTACAACTGCTAAGGCCATCTCAATCTTGCAGCAGTCATCCCACAGGCTACATTTCGGACCACACCACCTGTCAACCTACAACGGCTTACAAAAGATGCCAAATTCTGCTCTTTGTGCCATTTCGTAGGAAAAAAACCACTAAGCAGGTAAGCATCTTGTACCTGTATTTTACCTCTACACAAAACTGGCCTGCATGGTTGATGCTGTTTAACCAAGTTGCAGTAAAACACACGTGGGATGTCACTATGGGAGCAGCACACAGGAGGAAGCAGTAAGTGCTAAAGGCCTGACTAGGGAAGAATTGGAACTGAACTGCCTCTGGGGTTGAGAGGTTAGGTTTTTTGAAGGGTCTAATTTCCAGATTTGCAGATAACTTACTTTGCTTGAAAACCACCAGCAGAGAAGCACCTAAACCGGTAAACTGCAAAATGTTCTAATCCGAAAGCCCTCACTTATATTGAGGAACACAGTACAGCTGTGAATGCACAACAGAACTGAGAAAGAGTCCTGCCTAGTAACTCACCTAAGCATGGCAGACAAAGAGAAACTGCATAAAACTGTACAGGTATATAAAACAGGCAGGCTAATTTCCATAAAATGATCCAAGACATGACAACAACTCAAAATATACCCTCAGCATAAACAAAATCCCCGGGAAACTTCACATTAGTACGAAAACATTTGCAGATGAACAATTCAGAATCACATAAACTGGCATGAAGGACTCCAGATAAACATTAAATTCCTACAAAGATGGGAATAATGTGACCTCCTGAATTGTCTCTTCAATGTTGCCATTTTCTTAAGAACAGGGTTCTCCTGGGATTACCCCTACATGTTTATCCCACTAATACTGAAGGGTGAGAATTTGAGGTGAATTTGCTTATCAGACAAGTGCTTATGGGTAAAAGGTGAAGCCAACAGCATTTCTGGTCTACTGGGAGTAAACACATCCCGTTGAGTCCTGAGCAGAATAGAGATGACTGACTGCACTCCAGGCAGCTAACACCTGAAACAGTTCTCTCAAACAACCTTTAGCAGGCAGCTGTTGGAAAAGCAAGTTCACAAGGGATATGAAAACCTGGAAAGAAATTACAAGACTAAGAGTGAAAACACCAAGTAGAATAAACCTTCCAAATATGGCACCCATATATTCTTTGGTTTTAATAAAAGGGCATTTTTGAATGGACTTGTTTCATGACAAGCTTTTGGTTTAGAGCTGATGGTGTCTAATTCCTCCCTCACTCTCCCTGAATGATGCAGAGTAGCTGAATTCCCTGGAGCACGTAATCCATCAGGTAAATAAAAACAGGAATTCATGCATTGCCATGGTAACAGGAAACCCAAGCAGAATCTGTGACCTTCTCTGCTCTTTCTTGGCATCCCTACTTTGGATTTCACATCAAAAGGGGGAGAGCAAATATTTTCTGAAAGTGAAAACAAAAAATCACAGTTCTGGAGTACAGAGAAGCCAATGGCCATTCCTTCTCTTCAAACCAAGGAGGGTTCTGCTTTGGAAAAGTGTCTGGAAGTCTCCTGGCTGGAGCCTAACAAAACAGGGGCTCTAACACTAGCAAACCCCAAACATGCCATCTTATTCTACGTTACCAGATGGCTGCCCTTCACTCCAAAGCAGAGCTCTGAATTGCTCTACAGTGACCCTTCTGTTGATTAAACAGCAGCACTGAGAGGCTCCAGAGGGAGCCTTGTCTGCTCTTCCTTCATGGACAGGATGGAAGCTGTTATCTCTAATCATTTATTATTGTTTTTTATTGAGTGCCAACAAGGTGTTCCAGTTAAGGACCCAGGGAACAGATGTACGAGGGTCTCTGGGGGTCTAACCCTGTAAGGGGTAACACATTTTTTCCAGCAGCCTGTCTAGATAGTCACACGAGTCAAACCAAAGCCCACTCCAAAGTCTGTCACCATGGCTCGTGACCAGGCACTAGTCTATTTTATTTATAACATAATGCATGAATTTCTGTCCCCATACGAAAAATAAATTCAAATGTACACAAATGCACAGACCTTGGACCTCACAGCATTTGTTTCATGAGTCTGTATCCTTTGTTCTGCTACTGTACATGTTTCAACAAACATTACCCCCAATGGCTATCACAGGCTGTGTTTATTCGGTGACGCTATTAACCAAACTGTTTGTGTCAATCAGAAGTTCAAACACTCAGAAACAGCCATGGAGATGGTCCTGCTCTGGAACAGCTGGCTCCCAGCCTTCCTTCCCTGTCTCTTCTCCTCCCATTTATATTTGGACTGGGTTTTTTTTTTTTTTAAATATCCTTCCTAAAGAAATGAAAGTACAAGCAGCTGAAAGAGGACAGATTCCCAGATTTACAGTTTCCTTTGTTCAGCAAATCATCACTGTGATAGACTTTCACTAGAACAAATGTCTCTGCATCAGGGCTTCTCCCACTCCATCTTCCAACTGCACGCTCGCAGCACCGACCTGGGGATGGATCCTGCACGATCCTTGAGTTCTTCAGTGGGAGCTCAGTGTGTCTGGTCTCTAGGCTGTGCAGGGTAGGATTTTTATACAATATTTTATTGCTATTATATGGTATTTTATATGGAATTTTATATGGTATTTATATTTATATGGTATTTCTTGGCCTCTCTGTTCTATTGTTTATGGAACCGTGCTGAGTTTGTGTGTTGTCTCCAGAGTCATCTTCCTGTGCTTGAACTCCTCACGCTGCCTCTCTGGTGTGGAGCTCTATTTACTATTCTCCCAGGGTTATTTACTGCACGCGAATAAACAAAACGTGATCACTTATTTATACGTCTGTAATTACTGTCTACAGTTACTAAATCCCAAGCCAAATTCACCTCTAGCAAGGCAATGCAATTATTCCAGAGCTGGCCCGAGGTCTCTGTACTCTGCTAACACCTTCCTTGCTCGCTGGAGTAAGGGACAAGCGCGGAAAAGCTCAGCAGGATCCCAGAGCAAAGCTAGGTCGCGATACCGCGAAAGGGATCGCGCAGCGGATTAACCTGTGATATTTCTGGAGTAACATTTGTCCCCTGGTGCGGCGCACACTTGTTAGACAGTAACTCAGCGCGAAGAGCTGGAAGCATGCCGAGGTGCTGCACGGAGGAGCCGGCTGCCAGGCAAGCGGGCTGCTCGTCCCCCGGGGCCGCTCCAGAACCGCAGCACCGAGGAGAACACGCTCGCACACGGTGCGGCGCAGCAGCCGGAGCACACCAGGGTGGGATGGTCAAAACCAGAACGCGCTGCTACCGACTCCACTCCTTGGAAACGGGGATCCTTCCCGCATCCGTGGCTGCTGTCCTGGGAAGCCTGGATGCTCCGCACGTCCCTACTCGGGCCGCTGCCCTGCGTTCCCCAGAAGGAGACAGCCTAGCTATTCCTCACAATAAAATACACAAAACAGCATTGATTTTTCTCTGCTAATTAAATGCAACATAATTAAACTACGTAACTTCACTGCTTGATTTGCACAACACTAATTGAATCTTTAAGCGTACTACTCCCACTACAGAGAAAAACAGGGTCATTCAACCATCTAAAGTGACAACTGAGAACCAGGCACGACTCCAGAAGCACAGAGAGACAATATGATCCGTGCTTGAGCGTTTCCTTGTGAGAGCAGGAGGAATCTCAGCAGCCTCCCCTGGTTCTGGCTCTCATGAACACCCCAGGGAGAGGGGAAGAGGGAGGAAAAAACGTGCAAGTTCCCTCTGACATTTGCCCACGGGCTGATCTTTTCTCATCCTGCACAAACACCAGGAGAGGAAAGTTGGGAGAAGTTGAAATTAATCATTGCGTGTAGGCCCCAAAGCGCTGCAGCGCCCGGCTGTGCTGGTGCCTGGCTGCATGGCAAGGACGGAACCGGTGCAGGAACGTAAAAATTAAAATAAAAGAATTAGGGGGAAAAAGAGGAAAACAGCGAGGAACAAGGAAGACGCGGTGGAGACACAAAGACCCAAACAGCACCCGAGCAGCGCAGGACCAGCCCCCGGGGGGACGGGCAGAGCATCTCCTGCGGCCCCCCGGGCCCGGCCCCGGCCCGGGCCCCGCTCGCCGCCAGCGCTGTCAGGAGCCCCCGGGGGG
>VZTD01004024.1:155238-384247 GCA_013397725.1 Rhagologus leucostigma
GGCGGCCCGGGGCTCCCGCCGCACAGGCCCCGCGACAGCGCCGCCTCCCGGCCGCAAACGGAACCGCGGGGCGGGGCCGGCCGCGGGGCGGGCACGGAACCCCCGCGGCACCGGGACCCCGGGATGGGCACCGGCATCCTGGGATGGGCATCGGGACCCCGGGATGGGCATCGGGACCCCGGGATGGGCACCGGGATCCCGGGATGGGCATCGGGATCCTGGGATGGGCACCGGGACCCCGGGATGGGCACCGGGATCCTGGGATGGGCACCGGGATCCCGGGATGGGCACCGGGACCCCGGGATGGGCACCGGGATCCTGGGATGGGCACCGGGACCCCGGGATGGGCACCGGGACCCCGGGATGGGCACCGGCATCCTGGGATGGGCATCGGGACCCCGGGATGGGCATCGGGACCCCGGGATGGGCACCGGGATCCCGGGATGGGCATCGGGATCCTGGGATGGGCACCGGGACCCCGGGATGGGCACCGGGACCCCGGGATGGGCATCGGGATCCCGGGATGAGAATCAAAATTCCGGAATGAGGATCAGAATCCCGGGATAGGCGTCAGAATCCCGGGATAGGCATCAGAATCCCGGGATGAGCATCAGGATCCCTGGATGGGATCGGAATCCCGGGATAGGATCAGAATTCCAGGATGGGCATCAGAATCTCGGGATGGGATCGGAATCCCTTGATAAGGATCAGAATACCGGGATGGGCATCAGAACCCCAGGATCAGGATCAGAATCCCGGGATAGGATCAGAATTCCAGGATGGGCATCAGAATCTCGGGATGGGATCGGAATCCCTTGATAAGGATCAGAATACCGGGATGGGCATCAGAACCCCAGGATCAGGATCAGAATCCCGGGATAGGATCAGAATTCCAGGATGGGCATCAGAATCTCGGGATGGGATCGGAATCCCTTGATAAGGATCAGAATACCGGGATGGGCATCAGAACCCCAGGATCAGGATCAGAATCCCGGGATGGACATCAGGATCTCAGGATGGGGTCAGAATCCCAGGATGAGGATCAGAATTCCAGTATGGGCATCAGAGTCCTGGAATGGGATTGGAATCCCAGAATGGGCATCAGGATCGCGGGATGGGTCTGGCCGGGAGGGACCGCAGCCTGTCAGCTGGTCCGACCTCCTGCTCAAGGAGGGTCATCTCAGAGCACACAACACAGGGTTGCGTCCAGATGGGCCTGGAATATCTCCGGTGAGGGACACTCCACGCTCTTTCTTGTCTCTGTTCCAGTGTGTGGTCATTGCACGGGAAAGAAGTTCTTTCTCGTGTCCAGGTGGAACTCGGTGTGCATCAGTTTCTGCCCGGTGCCTCACGTCCGAGTGGTTGGCACCACCGGGAAGAGCCTGGCTGCATCTTCTTGGCATCACCCTTTAAATACTTACACACATTAATGTGGTCTCTTCTCGAGGCTGAACAGCCCCAGCTCCCTCAGTCTTTTCCTAGGAACCCAGGTTGTTTTCCCCCCAAAGTGCAATCCTCTGGATGTGGGGTTGGAAGGAGCAGAGACCCCCATCCTGAGCTGCCCAGGGATGTCCTGCTGGTGCTCCTGACCCTTCAGAATCTCCTCAGGCCTCAGAGGTTCTGCTTTTTTTCCAAACTCTCTGCCATGGTAGAATCTTTCTTTTGGAGCAGTCAGCAGCAAAATAAAAATTAATCAATTACAATTAACTCTCTAGAACTTCCAAAAGGAGGTTATGGCAAGGTGAGGGTCAGCCTCTTCCCCCAGGCAATCAGCAACAGAACAAGGGGAAACGGCTTCAAGTTATGACAGAAGGTTCAGATTGAACACTAGGAAAAATTTCTATATGGAAGGAGTGGGTGAGCATTGGAACAGGATGCCCAGGGCAGTGGTGGGGTCTCTGTCCCCAAAAGTGTTCAAAAAATCAGTAGAAATGGTTTAACGGGCATGGTGGTACTCACTAGAAGGTTGGACTTGATGATGTTGGAGGTCTTTTCCAACTTTAATGGTTCTGTGATTCTGTGAAAAGGGAGCAAAGGTGGGATTTGTGCAAAGCTGAGTGCAGCAGGACACCAGTGCTGCTGTCTCAGAGCATCCTCGCAGCATCTACAGACACCCCAAATCCACACTCAGGGCAGCCGTGGCAAATGTGGCCCCGGCTTGCCCAGCACAGCCGCTGGAAGCCCCACAGCAGCCACAGACAAGCGCTGCGATCCCATTCCTGCTCCTGCTCCCAGCTGCCTGACACCCTCAGCTCCGCGTTTGCCATCCCAACCTACACACTCGCTTTAATCTGAGCCCAGGGAGCAGTGGCAGCTCCCTGGGGACAAGTGAGTTCACTCCAGAGGGAAGTGACAGCAGAGCCCGGGGGGAGGGCTCCAGGCAATAATAAAATAATTATGGTCCTATTTGAAAATTAACTCATTTCTACAACTTAATTAGGGACAAACATCACAACAATGACTTGCAGGTAGCCCTGTGCTATGGGCCAATAAATCTGAAGCCTGGTGAGCTGTCAGAGGCTGTTTACTTCCCTTACCAAATAAATCATTCACGAGGCTCCTATTTGTGTAGGCTTTACACACAACTTTGAAAGTGACTTCATGAGCCTGTTTAAACATCTCACACACCTGGAGCTCGGCAGAAGGTGTAGGAGGAAATGTCTAAGAGGCAGAGTATGCATTTTTCTCTCATTAATGTTTTCGTTGAGAGGCTTGTGGAGAGTTCCTGAGTGCATCTGCTTAATAAATCTAACAAAAAAGAAATATTTTAGGTAGAGGTTTTCCTCTGGCTCGCACAGATGTAAATGGTGGCTGTTGTAGCCACGCCGAGCTGTGCTGACTCACTCGGATTAGTGAGCAGTAGTAACGAGGAGCTGCAGCGGGTGATGCTAATGAGAGCAGACCCGACTGGGAGTACACACAGGAAGCAGACAGATGAAGTAACAAGCTGCTATTCTTACACCCTCCCGTTTTCAGACTTGGGCAAGGGAGAAGGAGCGTGTGTGCAATAATGTGAGATATGAACAGAACAGCTACTAAATTGGAAGGTCTTTTCATAGTCTCTGATATAAAAAGCCCCGTTGTGCCCATGATGTGTTGCCTTCCGGGGGATGCTGGAGTTTTTTTTTGTGGTTTCTGCATTAAGATGTAACTCACAACGCTGGGAAAACCTGATGCTTCTAAATATCCCCTGGAGTCAGCTGGGGAAAAACACCTCAGAGCTGATTGTGTCCATCCGAGTGTGTTGTTAAGGACAGAGCTGTGGCCAGGAGAGCAGGAGGAGATCTGTGAATAGAGATGTCACTTTTCAGGCTGTTACGGAGCGGCATGAGATCCCACAGAGATGGTTCTTGCAGCACATTTGGATAGAGGGAAGGGGATGGCAGTAGCTGGTCACCTTCAAGAGGGAGCAGTACTGGAACATGCTGCAAAGAGCCAATTTTTCAGGTGCTGATGCTACATCAGGAAGAAGAAATGAAGAATATGTTGGGTACCTGCTTTGCTATCGGATGAGAGGCAGTGCTGAAGTTCGCCTTACAGCTAGAGACATGCAAGATGCGGAGGCAACATCTGGAGTCTCCTTCCCCAAATGTTTCTTCGCTGGGACAAACTCCCCGGCAGCAAAACCTGCCAGGAACGCTCAGCAGATGGTGGAACCCCTCGATGGAGGCTGCCCGAGACGGGCTGACAGCACCTAGGAAAGGCCAGCAGACATAAACTGCGGCCCCACAAGGTCATTTCCTGCACTGAGTCACTGAACTTTACAACTGACCCACTGAACAGGGGAAATTGTGCAAGAAATGCCAACAGGACTTGAGCTGCGCAGTTAGAGAAGAGCGCTCCTGCCCTCTAGTGAGTGCTCTGCCCAAATCCCGCCTCAGCCCCGCTCTCCTGTTCCCCTCTAGTTTGTGGGCTCGGGGCTCAGGTCCTGCTGTGCCTGTCCCTGCAGAAACCCCAGGACGTAGCGGCCGTTCGCCCCAAACAAAGCTGTCCAAGCGGGCTTTAGCAGCAGGGAATAACTGGGATTACTTAGGGAAACGCAATTTAGCCAACTGCCCTCTTGCACGATGCCCTGTGCACTGGCCTTGATAACATCGCTGCTCAGGATGGCTGCAGTTTGATTAAGACTCCTAGAGCTCACTGAAAAACCTTCTCCGATGTGCTCGAGGACCCCCAGGTGACAAGCACACCACAGTGACTCCATGTGCCCCTGCACCACCCCTGCTCAGCCTGCGGGGTGGAAAGTTTTGCCACTGGGAGGAGGTGAAAAAAAAATTTATTGGAAGCAACTAAAGATGAAGAGCAAGAGTCTCACCTCCTGTTAATGGCTGCAACTCCTCTGGGGTCTTCGGGGGGGAAAAATAGGAGTGGGATGCCAGTATATGGTAGAGGAGAGGAATTGTGCAGGGAAGGAGAAGACAGCACCATCATGGGGGACATGCTCTGGGTGAGAGACTCAGAGGAGCAATGCAGAGAGGGACAGAGCTCTGTGTCAGTCCTCTGGAAAATATTCGTGATGTGAGCTGCATCAAAGTTCACATGAGCAAAAAAAAGGCAAATGGGAGACACTGATTTTGGGCACATCCCCACTTTCACCTCCTCGAGGAAGGCTCAGCGTTCAGGTTTTCTCGGTGCAGCAGCTGATGGTACCTGGCTGGTGGTCTCAGCTGTGTGACAGACCCCTGTGCTCTGTGTGCTGGAGTGAGAGACAAGTTGTTGTTAGTAGGGGATCCGATGGTCTGGGCGGCTGGTCAGGGTTCCCCCTGTGCATCTCCCGTGGCCGTGGGGCTGGTCCCCCTGAGGGCTCTCACCCTGCCGAGCCCCGGGGGGAGTTACCACTGGTTCTCCCATTCTGACACATGATTGTCAGGACTTGCTTTCCCCAACTTTTTCCTTTAAAAAAGGCGAGATTTGGGTGCTGGCTCTAGAGGGCAGCATATGCCGGCACATGGGGCTGGGGGCCACCGCTGGCTCCCCCCCACCCGCCCCCTGCGCAAGCCCGAGCCCAGAGAAGCCTCCGGTGCGAGGAAGAGGAGAGAACCCCGGTAGTGGTTATCCCGAGGAAGAGGAGAGAACCCCGGCAGTGGTTATCCCGAAGAAGAGGAGAGAATCCCGGCAGTGGTTATCCCGAGGAAGAGGGGAGAACCCCGGCAGGGGTTATCCCGAGGAAGAGGAGAGAATCCCGGCAGTGGTTATCCCGAAGAAGAGGAGAGAATCCCGGCAGTGGTTATCCCGAGGAAGAGGAGAGAATCCCGGCAGTGGTTATCCCGAGGAAGCAGCTGCGAGGATGCTCCCCAAAGGTCCACGCTGTCCTCTGTCTGCAGGTGGGACAAGGAGTGACAGAATCATAGAATGGTTTGGGTTGGAAGGGACCTTTAAAGGTCATTTAATTCCAAACTCCCTGAAACGAGCAGGGACACCTTCCACTATGCCAGGGTGCTCCAAGCTCCGTCCAGCCTGGCCTTAGAACACTTCAGGGATGGGGCAGCCACAGCTTCTCTGGGCACCCTGTGCCAGGGCCTCACCACTCCTACTGTAAAGAATTCCTTCCTTATATGTAACCCAAATTGACCCTCTTTCAGTTTAAAACCATTACCCCTTGTCCTATTGCAACATCCCAACCTTGAAACACCTTGGTCCCTTCCCTGCTTGGTCACAGACCTTTGGTTTGTTGTTTTGTTTTGTTCCCCTGACAAATCTCCAGTGCAAGACCAACAAACCCATTGGATGTCTGGGGTGTGTCACTCACTGCTTCAGGGATGCTTTTCACCATCTGTAAAACACCAACAGCCAGGTGGGCAGGAGGGTAGAGACTCAGGTCATTTGGGCTAGGGGATTAGTCAAAAAGTAAATAAATTGCACTTTCACATCTATCTGTTAAAGTGGCAGCTTAAAGTAAAGCTTTTTGGTGTCTTTCTCTTAGTCTTTTGTGAAAAGAAGTAAATAGGGAAAAAAACTGTTGGCCTCACACTGCCACAGGAGGATAAGGTAGATCTGAGGAGGGACACTGAGAAGAAGCCCAGGCCCTGGGATTATTAAAAAGAAAAACCGAGGGAGAGATTAAACAGCTTATGACAAACCCTTTGTACATTTAAAGTAATTAGGAAGGTGAGGGTGGAAGGAGAAAAGGCTGTAAAGGTTCCTTCTCTGGTTTAATCTTCTCCCTCTACCGGGGACTGTATTTCACAGTGGAAACATAAGCATGTGAATCACCAGCACAATATATACTGGCTAACAAGGTGTCTGGCACTCCAAGGTGTTTCTGTCAGCACTTCCTCAGTGGTCAGACGTCTGGCTGTCCTTTCGCCTCCCCACACGTGGAGGTTCACATCAATGGCTCATCCTCCTGGGGTTTATTGGGATAGTGGCAGGTAATTGAATAAAGATCTCTGCAGTGCATGGCTGGAGCTCGGCTGCTGACTTTGCTGACCACATCATGGTCCATCTGATGCCTTAGGTTTTAACATTTATGTTTTTCAAATCCTGTACTGCCTGGTGTGTAACTCTGAAGTTTCGTGTGGCCTGTTAGCTGCTGTTCTCTCATGCTGGTAACATAACAAACCTCTCTAGGTTTGCTCTTCAAGGACACCAGGCCCCAAAATGTGTAAACTAAAGCCTAGACAGGGGGCAAACTTGCAGTAATTACATCATTAACTGAGGTTATAACTGGAGAATTAACCCTGATATTCAAATGGACCAAACTTATAAAAATGTGAAGAACTCGTGACCCAGAGTCCATCTTGGGTGTAGCCTTTTGACTGCCCAGGGTGTGCCTTTGAAAGCCCTTCAAATAAATACCTACTTTTATTTTTGTCTAGCCTCTCTGTTTCAGGTGGCCACCTCAAGGCATCACATCTGTGCTGTCCCTGAAGGGTAAAAGCAGCTCTGAGCAGGGTCTCTGAAGACCTGACCCTTCTGGCTCTGGCGTCTGTCTGGCTAAGGACAGGAATGGTGGGAAGACCCTCTTTCTTTCAGAGGAAGGGGACAGGATGTCCGGGGCAGTCCTTTCCACTTGCAGATGATGAGGGCGTCTTCCCAGAGACACAGATGGTCCCAAGCCCACCCCCTCTGGATGGCTCGAACATCACCTGGTGCCACTCTGCATCACAGACCCTGGCCAACCTCCGTGCACTGAGCAAGCAGAGGAGAGGGAATTTGTTGTCTCATGGCCCAGGCTGCTGGATACACCGGCTCTGGGAAACTTCCCTGAGACTCTGCCTGCTGCAACTGAATTCTTCCTTCATCTGAAGTGCCATTACGGGTCACTGCCAAAGATGGAACACAAGGCGATGGACACATTTCTGTGGCAAACTCTGCCTTTCAATCAGAAGATGGGCCTGCTGGTCCTGCTGCCAGCAAAGACTGGAGGAGCTCGGCATCCAGACCTGCTTCATTGCCATGCAGTTCCCATCCACCTCTGGATGAGGGAGACAACTCACCATAAAGCCAAGGGGTGTTCAGGAAGGACAGGATGGAGGGCCCCAATTTAGAGCACCAGAAGCAAGCCCAGCTCATACACAGGCCCTCTTTAAAACCTTGCTTTTCTTCCAGGTCATTTTCCATGGACAAGTGACCCTTCCTGCCTCACACTACAGAGCAAGCAGATGCTGAAGGTGAACCAAGTCACTCCCTGAAGGAAACGGTGAAACGAAAATGAATCAAAAAAGGAAATCAAAATCAATATTACAAAGTCAAATAATAAAAATTGTGTTATGGAAACAAAGGTCACCCAGGGAAAAATGTAATTGGACGTGACAGCCTAGATTTCCTCTCCCTGCCAGTCCCGGGTGGGGAGACCTTGTGCCCAAGCCAAAGTGTCACCTGCCCATGTTTGCTGAAGCTCCATACGGCCTGTACAGCTGACAGCAGATGCAGGAAGGATGGGGGAGAGAAACCTGGGGGAGCTGCAGGCAGTCGTGGTCTGAAATAGCAGAGGTCTTGCAGGGCAGGAATGAGCTGTGTTGGCAAATCCACCTGGGGAGCCCAGCACGGAATAAACGAGCCTGTGGCAGGTCAGGAGTGAGATGTGCTGAATCCCGAAGACTGCAGGAGATCCAGGCTCAGGAAAAGCAGCGCTGCCTCTGAACAGAGAGTGGCACCAGCACAGAGGATGTGCACGGCAGAGAGGGAGTGCGTTTGCTTTCAGTGCAAGAAGATAACTTGGGGCAGGCTGGCCTCTCTGTGCCACAGTTTCTCTTTTGTAAAATGTCCCTTTCACCTTTGCAATTAGACAAGAAAGGCACAGACACCTCTGGACCTCATTAATGAGCACAGCAACCAGCCTGGCAGTCAGTACGAACGTGAACCAGTGATTCCCACCCGGCCCATCTGAGGTCCCTCTCATGCAGGGTGACAAACTGCAGTGTCTCATGCAAGTCTTCATTTTGGCCCTCCTGGCCTTGAAGGAGGGACTGACCGACCCCCATGTTGCTCCCATTATGCCACACAAGCCCGAAAACATTTCAGAGAGCATTGTAAATGTGGGGCACGTCCTTCTGATAACAATGCAAACTTGAAACCATTATTCCTCAGCCCACAGCGCTTGTCTTCATCGTCAGGCTGGTGCTGATGGGTTGTTTGGTGTCATTTTTTTCTTCCTTCCTTTATTTTATTTTTTTTTAAGCTTGACCTCCTGATTCCTCCTGGGAATTTATGCTGGATTCTTTTTATTATTACTTTCTTTCTTTTTTTGTTTTGTTTTGTTTTGCACAAAGTCAGCAGCAGGGAGATAAACTTCCCATGAAGTCCCTTTGCCAACAAAGCTTTCTTTAGCACAACAGACAATAGGAAAGCAAAACCAATGCTCTGGCTGGACATGACATTTCCAGCACCATGGTGACCACGGCCGCTGCTCTCTGTCCCCCTGCAGCTGGCCCAAGGGTGACCTTCAGCTCCAAGAAATGCTGATTTCCTTGTCAGCTGAGAGCCTGCCTACCTGGGCTGGGGGGGTCCCACTGCAGGAGCTGGAGCTTCGCAATTCTTTGGCAGCCCCATATGAGCAATCGCCTCTCCAATTGCTCTTATCAGCTTTGTTACCTTGTTTTGCTTCTTCTGGCCTTCTGTGCTTCCCTGCAGGCTGTGGTATTTGGGGGATGTTTCCTGTGTGCTTAGGGGTGGCTGGATTTAACCAAGGAATAAGGAGAGAAAGGAAAAAGGTCACTCGGCCTTCAGTACAATTAGCATGGGGCCAAATCCTGTTTTCTCCCCGGCTTAAAGGTGGACAGGGTTTAGCTCAGTTTCTGTTAAAATTGACACTGCTGTGGTCTGGATGGCAGAAAACCCAGCATGCAGCACATTGCAGATGGACATCAAGACTCATTTCCTTGTGGCAGAAACAGGAATAAAATAACCCCTCAGCAAGCTGGAAAAGCAGTAAAAGCCAAACTCCAACTTGAAGAAAACCCAAGGGATAAAATCAGGGAATCAGCCCAGTTGCCTTCCAATAACAAAAAAAATGAAGTGATTTAACTAATAATAATATTTAATAAGTATCCAGGTGAGCTGGATGAGTGGGGAGAACCCTTTGGCAAAGGGGCCAAAGTCCCCCCAAGACCCCCAAGAGCAGGACACAAAGAGAAGGCAGTGGGGAGCCCTGCCTGCCACACCCTGAGCTTACAAGATCTCCTGAGGACCCAAATAATTTTGTATAAATTGGGCCACCTCCCCAGTTAAAGGGGAGCCTGTGCACAGCCTGCATCACCCCCTGGTGGGTTTGGATTTGCAAACACGAGGAGCTGCTGAGGCTGTGGATGTGCTGGGGGAGAGCTGGAGCCAGTCGAGGAAGGGGAACGTTTGCTCCCCGTTACACAGGGATGCTGCTAAGGGACCATGGAGAGCAGCAGCATCACCTCAGTGTCTGGGGGGGTCCAGAGAGGCTCTGGACCGTGCAGCAACAAGGCCTGGAGGGACTCAAAACAGCTCCGTGAGTCCCAGCAGTGGCTGAGCAATCCAGAACTCGAAAAAGAGCAGGGGCTGGGAAACGTGACTGTGGATCTCAACTACTGCAACAAAACACACGGAGAAAACCACAGATCCTTCTGCTGGTGGATGGGCTCTTCCTGAGAGATAAACCCATAGGGAAGCAGCCTGGCACTGCTGCAGGGAGGTCCAGGAGCAGGGAACATTGTGGGCAGGAGCTCCCCCTTCCCAAAGCGAGAGGGTTTGGACAGAGCAGGGAGAGGTGGCAGAACTGCAAATGTTGCTGCTGTGACTTTATAAACTTCACCTTCAGCAGGGCCTGCTCATCACCCCATCATCTCAGCCAGGATAGAGCAGAAATGGAAAAGATCCAAAGAATTGCAACAAATAGTATCAATAATCCATGAGAAGAGATTAAAAATACTTAGGACTATTTAGTTTTAGAAGAAGAGGGGACGGGATAGAGGTGAAGACACAGAGGGCATGGCAGAGGCATACAAAGCACCGGCTGGGGTGGAGGAGGTGGCTGGGAGCACAGATTTGCCCCTGCAGCACCGAAACAGGAGACATTCAATGCAATTTGAGGATGGTACCTTTCAAACCAAGAACAGGCAGAGCTGCAGGGTGCCCTGCCATGAAGATTCACAGGAACGTGGAGTTCAGCAGGATCTACAACGCCAGTGGGCATAAACTGGAACAAGAGCGGCGTTTGCCAGGATTAAATTTAATAAGCTACAAACTGTCTTGCCCAGGATTTTGTACCTCTGGGGTCTCTGGCATGGACTCAGCTGAAGACAGGATAGTGGGGTGGGGAAATAAACCTCTGGGGGTAATTCCTGTACCTTCAACATTAAATAGCTCGAGGATAGGCCTAGAGCTACTGATGGGGAAACAGGAGCTGGATTTCAGCATCTGCCTGGGATAGATCCCGTAAGCATCCTTGAGGGACTTGGCTGTGAGATGAGAGGAAGACTTCTGAGGACCTATAAAAAAAGTAACAGTGAATAAGAATAACAACTGGCATCTACGAGGTGTCCTTCATCCTGGACCTCAAAGTGAGAGCCTGTGCCTGGAGAAACTGAGGCACGATGACACAGGTGGGAGCCCATGGCTCCTGCCCACATTGCAACAACAGCTCTCCCTCCCTAGAGCTGCACATCTCCTTGGCAGCAAGGGATGTCAGGAGGGGCACCGCGGAGAAAGGAAAGCAGGTTATAAATTCAGGGCCAGGTGGGTGCTCGAGGAGGGTCAGGGGCAGGGAGGGAAGGATGCTGGGGGGGCTCCAGTAGCATCAGCGGCACTGGTCGTCCCCCTGCCCTGCAGCTGACAGCACCCCCAGGGCTGGGTGGGACAGGGGGATCTGCATCACAGCCCAGCTGTCCCCTGGCTGGCAGGGGGACGGTGGCACCTGCAGGAGTAGGGACAGGCTGCACCTGGCTCGGGGTGATGGGACAATGGGAGCAGCTGAGATCACCTGCTCCACATGGTTTATCTGAGGGTTTTGCTGGTTTGCTGTAGGAGGCCAAAAGCAGAGGAGCTGTCAGAAGGCCAGTGACATTTATTAAGTATTAGTCCCTGTAGTGTGTCTCTCGCCAGCCTGTTCGATAGTGGCTCTGTGCTGGCTGCCGTGGTTTCTTGCCTCTCTGCTGCTCAGGACAGGGTTTGATATGCTTCAGGGACTTGCTGGATATTTTTTCCCCCAGGTCACTTTTTCTACCAGGAATTCCTCCTCCTCCTCCTGTCCCGCAGCCGCTCTCTCCTCCCGAATTTACTGCATGGCTTGCTTTGATCATCTTCTCCCTCCCTCTCACCCCAAGCCCCCTACTTCTCCCCGGACACAATCCCCAGTGCCGTCTCTGCCAGCTCAGCCCTATTTCATCTTTAAATGAGGCTTAAAAGACTCTTTACAGGGGAAGAAACAAATACTCCTCCTCCATACGCACCCTGTGGATTCCCTGCCAGCCCAGCCCAGCCCGGAGGCTCCCGGCCGCGCTGGGGCTCAGGGAGCATCACGACACAGTGACACCACCATGACAACTTCTGTTGCTCAGCCGCCCTCGGGGAAGAGAAAATGAGCAACTGTAGCTTTAAAACAAAGATTAGATGCAATTTTTTCCCCTCTCTCCCTCCCTTTCTCTCTCCTTTTTTAAAGGGAACTTGTCAAGGTTTCCATCAATAATAGATAATGGTGCATCACTCTGGCAGGTTACACCCTCCGGCTGTTTTGATATTTTCCAGAGAATTTGTCAGCAATCTTACAGCAAAGGAGGGCTGGGGGAAGGGTGCGGGGGGGGAGGGGAGAGGCCTCATTAATTTTTTGTCATTTGCATTCCTGCTGCTAAATAATGTATTGATTGCTCTTTCTCTCTCCCTCTTTAATTCTCTCTCTTCTGCGGCGTCTCGCTGCCCATGGCCCTCACTCGGTGACAGATGAGTTTGTCAGAGGCACCAGACAGCTCGTGCTCCTCAGGCTGGGAGAGCTCAATGTGACCCTGGCACCAGCTCCAGCCACACAAGTCACCGGCCTGGTGACACCAGCTCCTCGCAGGGGGACACAGAGGTCTCCCCCAAAGCAGATGCTGAGACATCCCAGTCTGTGCCTTGGTGATTCACCTCCACACCCAGCTCCTGCAGTTCGGGAGGTCGAGGACAGCAGCACACGGGTCCCAGCACACTCGGATGTCACCAGGGGAGGGATTGCCAAGAAACTGGAGGAACGGCAGCAATGCACAGGCAGGGAAACCCTCGCCCTGCCCTCGCCTGTGGCCCCGCTGCCAGCCCAGCTCCACAGCAGCTGCGGGGATTTGCAGGAAGGAGCCACTGGAAAAGCCAACATGGGCAGCTCTTACCTTGGGAGAGCAGGAGAATGGAAGTGCTGAGGGGATTTTGGTCTTCTAACTTCAGCACAAATCTGCTTCCCTGTCCCTTTGACAGACCTGAGCCCAAGGCCCTGGGAGACACAATCGAGGTTCTTTGAGTTGGCAGCTGAGCTAAAGAAGAATTTGCACATGATTTGGGCTTTGCTCATCTTAATGCGGCTTGGCTTCTTTTTTAATTAATAAATACTTAATTACATAGTTAATATTTTAATATTTCCTTTTAAAAACATCTGATTTAATGGAATTACTGCCAGCTATTTGTTTTGTATGACTTTTATGTTTATTTTCCTCTTTCATTTCTCATTTCCCCCTCCAGCCCACTGCTGAAGCTCTCAGCTGATCTTTGCTACTGGAAATTAGGAGGAAAATTGCTAGAAATTGCTACTGGAAATTTCCAGGCTTTCAGCTGAAGTGGAGTCTGGCCCTTGGTGCTGACACCCACCAGCCCAAGGTGTCAATGTGGGTTATTAGCACTCGGATACCTCTCTGCAAATGTTCCAGCCCCTGGGGAGGGGAGGAGAGGGGAGGGAAGGCAGTGGGGAGCCACCCAGGGAGGGGAGGTGGGAGAATAGGACGACCCCCAAGGTCATCCCCAAAGACGGGGAGAACCCCGAGCCTGCGTTTGCCTTTCAGACCTTACCTGGCTGCACAGGCTGTGTCAGGAGCAGCACACCTGCACCCAGGCGAGGACGGAGAAAGGCTCCAGCTGTGGGGATGGCAAGAGGTGGATGTGACCTGCAGCAGTGACAGCTCCTCTCTTCCTCTCCTCAGCCCTTGGTTCCTTGCTCCGGCTCCTCTTGCTCCAGGGTAGTGCCCACGCCCTGCACACGGCGGATGCACCGAGAGAGGCACTGAATCAAAGCAGCTATTGCTTCCTGCATCCCCTTCCTCCTTCCCTCCCTGCCTGCCCAGGCAGCCGCTACCTCACAACCAGCACACCTGATCCCCCAAGTCCAGCTCCAAAGCACCATTCCCACAGCACAGGTGAGCTGTGCCTTATCTGGGGTGGGATATCTCCTCCAGCCTCTCTGGGGGAGCCAGTGGTGGGGAAAGCAGATGTTTCCACAGTGATCTCCATGAGCAGCCTGTTGGGATAATAAAACAAATAAACAGAAGAGTTATAGCCGAGGCACTTGGGGCACCATAAAACAGGCTAAAAGCAAATACAGCGTCATTAATCCATCATAAAATAACAGCCTCTTACAATCCAAGATGCATCAAAAATGAACGAGAGACCGGCAGGGTCACAATTCACCCAGGGCTGTGTGGAATGTGAAGTAGGGCTGGAAGCAGCGGGTCGGAAACAAACCCCAGCCTGCCGGGTAGTTGCTGGATCGGGACCCCAGGAACTCAGACCTTCCTGCCCAGGTGGGTTTAAAACCAGTAACACCAGTCCAGGCCAGGAAGAGAGGCGTGCTGATGAGAGATGTGCCCGTGCTCCTGCTGCCGGTGAAGCTGGAGGTGGCAGAGCGTCGTGTCAGGAAAGGAGGAGATGAAACAAATCTGGATGGAAACTTAACGGGACTCTTTAGTGCTCCATCTTCCCATTAATAAGGGTTCTGCATGTGAGGGCAAGAGAAAAAAACCCACCACGCGCTGATAAAGCCCCGTGACTTTGCTGACTGGAGGCAGTGGTGCTAATGAAGTCACCAGAGAGATGGGATTCCTCTGGCAGCTCTGACATTGCTCTGTAGAACTGTTATTTTAATTCAGTCTGAGGAAACAACAATAAAAATAGAAAAAAGCCACAGACTGGTGTGACATGCCCAGGCAGCAGCCGATCCCTCGGGTTTGCCCGGCGGCTGCGGAGCCCGGGTGGGAGATGGGTTTGGGAATTGGGGGTGTTAGGAACTCATCGAGGGATCGGATGCTCAGGTCGTCCACGGGGCTCAGGTCTTCTCAGAGCTGGGCTGTGAGCACCTCCCAGATGCTCACCAAGGGAATCCAAGCCCCATCCCAGAGCAAGGAGATGATCCAGGTCTGTGCCAGGAGCCCGGGGTCACAGATTGTTTCCTGAAAGCAAAGGCTTTATACATACAGACATAGATTTAAATGTATTTATACATATTTATATCTTAGCACGCTTATATCTAACATATCAATATATTAAATAATACCCCTAAATGTTTCCCCCCCATGTACATGTGTGTGTATATACACATAAAAGCTCAGGGCCGTAGTGTAGCACTGACAGGCTTTGGCAGAGGCTGGTTTTGGAAGCCTCACAATGTCCCCAGAACCCCCCATTTCAGCAGCTTTTATTTGAGTTTTACTGAAGTTAAGGAGGAGTTGCTTCACCGTCCGGGAGCCGGCAGTGCCCGGTGTCCTCATTGTCACCTCCTCGAGCAGGGAGGAGCAGACAGATGCCCCCCGGGGTTCTTCAGTGCCTCTTTTTAATTAGAAAGCTCGTCTCTGAGTCTTACATGCCCTTCCACAGGGTTAGTTGCTCTCACCTGCTTAATCCTGGGAGATTATTTTCTGGTCTCTTTTAAAAAATAACCCAACCACCCCAAACTCTTCGGTCTCTTTCAGTTCTTTTCATTTCACCTCATTTAATTCCTTGCCAGCTTAATGACTTGGTAGTAATGAATAAGATGAAAATTAGGGCTTAATAAGTGTTAGGAAATGACAGTTTTCTCGCTGATGAAGGGAGCGTGGTGGTGGGAAAGTGGAGCCTGGGGAGAGCGCAGGGATAACCCCAAAGCTCCTCCCGACCTTGAAAGGGGCGATGCCAACTCCGGCTGTAACTGGTGACAACAACAAGCTGCAGCGAGACCAGGGATGTGCCAGTCCCAGGAGAGGGATGCTGGAGGGAAGCAGGAGGGGATGGACATGAGGAGGGGCTGGCACAGGGGGTGCTGGAGGGGTGATGGCTGTGCCCAGCTCAGCACCCCGAACACCCCATTGCTTTCTGGCCAGGGCAGGGGCTGAGCTGGGGCTGCAGCTCTGTGCAAAGCTCGGTGGCTGCAGAGACCCCCACGTTTGGGGAACCCACTGCCCCACCTGGGGGTGGCTTTGGCCCGAAAAGCCCTGTGGCTTCTGCTGGGGTGGCACCCACTCAGTCTGTGCTCGGGGACCTCAGAGCCCAGCACGGTAAATCCAGTCCTGGGGTGATTGTGGGACCAAAACTGCCGTACCCTCACCTGTAACATCACCTGTAACATCACCTGTAACATCACCTGTAACACATCTCCTGTCACCGAGTGCCTGCGGGGCCGATTTCTTGTCTGGTCCCCTCCGTGCTGGCGCTACACCAGGATCACTGTCTGGCCACAGATGACCTCGGACCGATGGAAACATCTCATTGCTGCCACCGCTCCGTTTGCCGGAGCTCGTTTGCGGCCGTTCCCTCTCGGATGCAGCGCCCGCTTTCCCGCGGGCACAGCCCGGCACCGACGGTGCTTTTGCTGACTCAGCTGGAGCCAGGATCCTGCTGACTCAGCAGCGCTGGCAGGAGCTGCTGTGTCACACGGGCAGGACCGGGAGCAGCCCGTGGTCACCTGAGCACCGCAGGCACCAGTGTGCCCCGTGGCACTGGGAATGCTGGTGAGGGTGCCGGGATGCGCAGCCGGATCAGCCCGGGATGAGCACGGCTCACGCTGCATTAGCTGACTCTGGACATGTGTTCTAATTAATGGTAATATTGGAACTGACAGGTTGATCAGGGGAAAAAAGGTGCAGAATAATTGACCTGCCAGAAGATGTGTCCAGCAAGATTCACCTCCCCATGACTCAAACTTCTCTCTGCCATCTCCCCCCAGACAGGGCAAACGCTGCTGGTGAGCCCCACGCTGGCACTGTGGGCAATACTGGCGACTTCCCAGTGCACTCTGAGAGCCGCCTCCATCTCTGCCAGCCACCACATTATTCAAGCAAGCAGCTCCTCCATCATCTTTGCAGGACCTCTGGCCATCCCCTGCTCCCAAGCTCTGTTTGGTGCTGCCAGCGTTTTTCCCTCCCAGGGACTGGTTTGCTCCTTCTGCCCCCAGGCGCTGTCACTTCAGAGGCACTGGACAGTTTTGAAGTGCACTTCTTGCTGTTTGGCTCCTTATTTTATTTCCCTGGGAGTAACTGGGCATGACTGAGGGTGGGCATGGGATCCAAGCCCCAGTGAATGCATCTCTGTGGATCCATGGAAGGCTCTGGGTGCCGCCCGGGTTAATTCAGGGCAGGGCTGTTTTGGAGAGAGGGTTTTGCCCCAAGCAAAAGCAGAAATCCCAACACCTCTAATTAACCCAGCGAGCCTGCTGGGTGGCAGTGCTGCAGCTCCTGCTGGGGCCGAGGAACGGGTCCGGCCTTGGTGCCATCCTGGCGTCGCTCGGCTGAGCGGGGCTGTGCCAGGAGCTGAGCGTCACCACGAGTCCAGGGAGGAGCCGTTTGGTTCAGTGCGAGAGTGTTTCCCATTAAATCCACGTGCTGGAGGCCTGGGGTGGATGCACATCCCTCCTCCCACGCTGGGACTGTGTGACATTACACCGGTGCAACTTTAATTCCAACCTTCCCAGCTGCAATGAGACGCTGGAACCCAAGGAGTGGGAAGCGTGTGCAGGCTTTGCAGGTCGCCTTCCCAACACCTCCTCCTTTTCCAGGTGCAGAGGGGACAATTCAGGTGACCTTTCCTGGTTCAAGGACTAGAGATGGTTAAATGGGTTTTCCCAAATCATCTGAGCTGCTGAAATTCTTATCCAAGGGTGGAAAAAAAATGAAGAGGAGAGTGAATGAGGAGCTCAATGAGATGGAGGCAAACAACACCAGGCTCAGGAAATTCCCTGAGCTAAAAATAGTTGACACTAAAATCTATTAGAGGGCTCAGACATATTACAGGGGATCAAAAATCCTGTTCCTGCTTGCTCCTGTGCATCAGCTTGTGGCTGCTACAGCAGACAGGAGACCAAAAACTCACTAAAATCCCATTATTTTGTAGCAGGCACCTCCAGCAAAACAGCACTTGGATTCAAAAGGATGCTCCATTCCCCAAACCTTCTTTTTAATTTTTTTTGAATTATTTTTTCATTATAAGCCTTATAAGTCTCCTCCAAGTCTGATTCTGCTGTGACAAACGGCTTGAAAGAACCCCTCAGCAATAAAATCAGATGCTGCTCCTTGCACAGCCCAAGATCAGAAGCACCTGCAGAGGGGATCGATTGCCTGATTAGAGGGAATTGATTGCCCCAGCCTCATTAGCATATCGTTAGTACTGACCCCATGGCTGGCCCCACTCAAGCAGGCTGTGACCTGGATGGATTAAAAAAAGCAGTGCACTGGGGAGGGATGGGAAATCAGCAAACAGGAGAGGGGGAGGTGAAGATCCTGGTCGATAACATCCACATCATTACCCTGCGGAGGCTTCGAGCGCTCAACACCCGTCATCCCTGCAGCATCCCAGGGGAGGCAGCTCCCAGGGAACAGTCCCCTGCCCATAGTCCCAGTGGAGCATCTCCCTGGGGACCATGGAGGGTTTCTTCAGGAGCTCCAGCCCTTTTGAACATTGACTAACAGGTTTTTTTTAGTGCCGTGAGTCAGTAGCCCCAGATAGGATTTCCATCTGCGCCGTGCGGGGCCTCGCCAGACTGTGTTTTGGGCCGTCATCCAAATAAAGCTGAAGAACTGGTTGGGTTTGATTTGGTTTTATGGTTGGGGTTTGTTTCTTCTTTTCTTTATCAGTTTTGCACACAAAAGAAAGGGAGAGGAGCCCAGGCTGTTCCAGAGGCCCTGTCCAGCCTGAATTTCCCCAGGACTGACCTTGTGAGTGACTTACCCGAGCTCAGGGGACAGCCTGCAGCAGGGAGCCTGGTCCAGCCTGGTATCCCATGGGGCTGGAGAGCCCCAGCACCCAGCTTTGCAGAGTGACCTGGGTTTGTCCTGAGCACCTGGGCTAAGGCACGTCACAGCTCTGCTGTCGGCATCTGGGGGCACACAGAATATTTCAGTTTGATCAGAGGAGCAAGGACCAGCCTCTGGGAGTGGGTGGAAGGAGCAGCTTCTCCCAGAGACCTGGGGTAGCGGCTGCCCAATGCCCCAGGGTGACATTCACCCTGAGCCAAGCTCCACTCCCACCCCTGGAAGCACTCAGACCCATTCTCTGGATTGATTCATACAGGAGCCCCTGAGCATCCTCTGCTTTTGGGTGGAGAAGCAGTTCCCAGGCCCAGGGAGGGCAGGAGCGCTACAAATACAGTCAGACATGCAGCACCAGCCCAGAGCTGGACTGTGAGCTAATGAGATCCTGGCTCCAGGCAGGAGCAGACTGGGCACTTGTCCAAGGCCCTGAGAAGCACCCAGGGCCCTTCTGGAGGAGTCAATGCCAGCAGCCAGCCCCGGGTCCCAGCCAGGACAGGAGCCCCAGAGAGGTCATGGCCAGGCACGCAAGAACAGTTTGTCTGCTCCCAGACATCCTTTGAGCATCCAGGACCAGTTCTCTCCTGGGTTTTTTGTTTTAAATATCTGCTGTGCAGTGAGGAGCCGGGCTGCTCGAGGACCACGAGTGCAGCACAGGTGACCTTGCACAGGGCAGGTGACATTCAGGCACGGACACCCTGTGCCCGTCTCTGCTGACCACACCACAAACCAGCATGGCCTGGACAACATCAAGAGGACAGAGGGTCCCCCACAGTCCCCTGCTCGTGTGTGGTGGGATGTGGGGATCCCACCACCACCACCATTCCTTCCCACCTGCGGGATGTCCGTGTCGGATTGACAGCAGTGCTGTGGGTGTTGCTCAGGTTTATGAGGCATTTTTAAAGTCAAAGATGCTAACAGCAAATAAATTCTGGTTTCCCAGATAATCAGCACAGATTTGGCTAAAAAAAAATAGGGGTTCCTTCCTTCCACACTGGTGTCTGGGATAGTGGAAGGAGGAGCTCAGAAGGCAGTGGTATTCCCACATGGGATGAAGTCCTGCCCTCTGAAGCTGTCCATCAGCTCTCATTATGGTTCATTTTCTCTGCTGGGTGAATTATTGCAGGAGACTCGGCGCCGGCAGCCCTTTGCCAGACCCTGTAACACAGCAAATTAATTAGCAGCGATGTGCTAACTACCCGCGGATCTCATACCTGTAATTGCAGCGCGCTCCGGCCGGGAGCATTTGATCTCCTATTGATAAATGGAACCGGCTTCCCCCTCCCACTACAGGCCTGCTCTCCCCCCGGCTTTTGTGCCACCGTTTCTGAGGAGGAACAAGTTGTCCAGGAGGAGCCAGAGCACGGGAACCTCACGGGATGGATGCAGCAGCTGGAGCTCGTCACCCTCGTGCTCGCAGCAGTGGTGGGGGAGAGGAGCACACCCAGGGACCGTGTGCATCCTGCAGCACCCCTCAGCTCCTACACGAACCCTGGAAATGTGGGACAGAGCCTGCTCTCTCCTGCTTTTTGGCTGCTGAGCCTCTCCGAGTCCTCCCAGTCACAGCCAGCGTGGAAGTCTCAGGGTGATGCTGCACCTCCCTCAAGGACACAGCTCCAAAAGAAGGTGCTCACTTCACCCCTCTGCACTGGGACAGAGCAGGCGGCTGCTCTGCTCTTCAACAAGGACCACATTTCAAGCAGTGTTTTCCAAGAAAAACCCCTCCTGAGCTTTCCCTGTGTTTTTCCAACTGCAAGAAATGTGAGTGTCCCACTCCCCTTGTCCTGCTCAGTGCTGGGCTCCACCACCCCAACATGGAAACGTGTGAGCAGGATCCATCTGAATTACAGTGACCCTTCCCAGCCCAGCTCTTTACAGGGATGATTACACATTAAACCATGAATAAGTAATGTCTCGCCGCAGACTTCCACCTGTTCCGAGCATCTCCCTGTGATCTCTGTGGCTTTCAGGAAGGGAGCTGGAAACAGAAATCTATTTTGCAGGCAGCAGAGATGTTTGAAACCTCCTTCATCCCACATTTCAAGTGTTTATCTCCTCTGCTTGGCACAGCTGCGCCTCCTCCGTGGCAGCCGGGTGGGAATGGGCAGATCAGGCTCTTGACGTCAAGTTTTCGCTGCTGCACGTCCATCACCTGGTCCAAAGGAAAAGTTGTTGTGAGCATCATTAAGCCACCAAAGAGAAACAAAACCCAGCTAAACTGCATTGACAGCTGGATCCCAGAGACTGATTAATTAATTGGCTGATTAACCATCTATGTGTCCAACCCAAGAGGCTTCTCTGTCGCTTTTCTCACCGGTGAGGGGAACCTGGGCCTGCAGGAAGGTGCTGGGGTGGCAGATGTGCTCGCTGAGGTGCAGAGAGCAAGGAGAACAGCCCTTGTGTGCCTGGCATGTTGGAGATAACTTACTGTTGCTGAAGTATCTTCCTCCTCTCTGGAACAGGCCAAGAATTAAATAACAAATATTGCTTTACCATTCCCGAGCTCCTCCACCCACCCAGCAAAAGGCAGGGATATAAAAACTGCTGTGGCCTTTTGGAAAAAAAAAAACCTCAAACCAAATCGCCCCAAGCTTCCTCTTTCCTTCCCTTGTCAAAATAAGCAAATGAAAAAAAATACTGAGAATGTTTTGCCACCAAACCTAATGCCTCACGCTGTGTAGGTGTTCTCCTTCTTTATGAAATTAGTGTTGGCCAAATTTAGTTATTTTCACATCATTTCAAAACAAAGAGTCAAGACACTCCATCTTTTAAAGATTATGAAGAAACATTTTGACACCAAACCCAACCCCCCCATTCATCATGTCCTCATCATATTCAGCACAAGTTCATGAATAATTTTCATCAGCCTGAAACTGCTCATGGCTGATGAGACTCAGCCCCAAGTGCCCATTAGGGTGGCATCCTCTCCCCTCTCGGGAGCTGCAGCAGCGAGATGTCCATCAGCTCCTGGGAGCCCAGGACCTGCAGGACTTGCTGGGAATGGTGACCCCAGCGTCCCTGAAGATCTCTTCCCAGGTCCAAACAGATGAAATCCTGGAAGAGTCAGGTGACGTGGCGAAAACCCTCCCCCACACCTTCCTCCCTGGGACACGGCCACATCTCCATAAACGTTCTGCGCCAGTTTTGCTGCTCTGGCCAACAAGAGCTGTTTGGAAGGACAAAGAAAAGCCCATCCTGGAGTGAAATCCATAAAACAGGGCTCGTGGAGCCACTGAGGGCCCAGCCCCAACCCCAGCCCTTTCCCAGGGCAGGGTGAAGGTCTGTCCCTGCACCCCTGGAGAAGATCTCAGCAGTGCAGAGCATGAGGGACATGTGTCCAGTCTCAGCTCTTCTCTCTCCACGGGGCTGCAGAACCCCCTCACCCGCTCAGCTGCAAAACCTGCATCCCAGGAAGGGGCTTTCTGGGCTCAGACAGCAGCACTTGGGGTGGTTTGGGGGCAGGAAGGCAAAGAGCTCCTGCTTCACCTCCCCTCCACGGCAGGCCGATGGCAGCAGCAGTGCCCGCTGCTCTCAGGGGCTCCCAGGCAGCTTCACTGACCTCTCAGCACAGCGGGGGCTGCCTCTTGCTCTTGTTTTCCTAAATAAACTTCTCTACAGCAAAGATTTTCCTCACTGACTCGTGTTGGCATTAGCAGATCCCCCCAGATGTGGCTGCAGCCGTGGCTGCCTCCCTGCACCGCCTGCCTCCGCCGGGAACCCAGCTATAAAACTTCTGGCTGACTTGCAAGAGAATATTTTTATCATTAATTTTTCCTTGCGAAACCTTTTGAACCCCATTTCCCCTTCCTGGGATCTCTTGGAGTCAGCCCGTGGGTGTTCAGTGGAATCAGGGGGTTAAGCTGGAAATTCTTCTCCTCCAACGTTCACATCTTTGCACGGCTGATTTGAAACTGATGGTAAAGATTTAGGGGGGGGTCTCAGCTAACAAATGCTACCAGATAACCTGGGAAACATTAAATACCACTTAATCACCTGTCTGTTGTCACAGAGGTTTCACCTGGGGCTGGGGGCAGTTTTGGCAGCCCAGGCTGGGCAGATGCTCAACCAGCTTTTCTAGCCCTGTGCCCAAACACCCCCAGGGAAAGGTCCTCAGCCTCTCTCCCCTCCATGCTCTGCTCCCACTCTCATTTTCCCAGGGGATCCCTGATGGTGAGACAGGAATCGAGGCATTATCCAACCCCCCTGAACTTCAGGGCTTGGAGCAGCATAGACTCCGTGGATGGCAGCGGCCAGAGGTGGATCTGAGGTGCACTCGTGAGCAGGGAACCCCCTCGGGAAGCATCTCCCTGCAGGCAGAGGTTACGGATCCACCCAGTGCCCTCGGCTGGTGGAGCCATCTACTCATGGTGGGACGCTGCCTCTGCCACAGCCGCCTGCTGAGAGCCTCAGGAACAAACCAGCCTCGTGTGCGGGAAAAAAACAATGAACAAAAAAATAAAGGAGAAAAAGAGAAAAGAGATTAAAAATTATAAACGGCAACAGACAACAACAACAAAAATATACAGCTTTCTCCTCAAACTGTTCTTTTAGTCCCAACAGCGTCTGCTGTGCAGAGCTCACGTCTCAGAATTCACAGCTGCTCAAAAAACCCAAAAAAGCTCATGAATTATTTATTCCGCTCCGATCAATCCTTCAGCGTGCTGTCAGTGAGGAATCAAAGCCCCAACAAGGCAGGCGGGCGAGGAAGCAGCTTCCAAACTCCCCAAGTGACCAGCAGGTCCCTCAGCTCACGTGCTGCCCCTCACCTGCCCCATCCCTGTCCCCCTGTGGCCGTGGTGCCCATCACACACAAACCATTTCTGAGCTCCTTCCATGATCCTGCATATTAATAATCGATACCAAAGCCTTATTCCAAGGCAAATAAGTCACCTTGTTCTTAGGGAGGCTTCTCCCCCTTGCCCCCAAATGCAGCCATTTCCCCCAGCACAGCACAAATTGAGGGGTTTTTATCCCCAGCTCTGCCCTCCAGAGTCCCAGGGGGACTCTCTCTCCTGCCTGCGTCCTCTGAAACTCGTAAAACCCTGGACCTCTCCCCCCCACAGTCTCTTTCCTCCTGTAAACTGGCAGGGAAGTTCAAAAGAGCAATTGCAGCAGCTGAGGGAAGGAACCATCCATGTCCCTGTCCCCATCCCCATCCCCGGCCCCACTGTCCCGTCTCTCCAGGGCTCTGCAGGGTCTGTCACGGAGCTGCACACGCAGAGGAGAGCAAAGGATAGGGACACGTGGGGCCTGGAAAAACTCTGTGTGCCCACCCTGTCTGGTATGGAACAGGGGGGAGGGTGGGTTGGAAAGAGAGGAAACGTTTCAGCTTCTTTTCCTTTCCCTTTCAGGTGAAAAATCCAGCCCTGCAAAGAGAGGTGGGCAATGTCCCCGGGCTCAGGGATGCTCCAGGCTTTGAGCTGTGGCCGGGAGTGCTCCCAGGCTCGTCCCTGGTCACAGCGGTGAGAGCAGCTCCCGCAGGGGGGGTGGCCCGGGGCCCCGTGGGGCACCTGAAACGCTGCCCCATTGCAGGGTGAGGGTCTCTCAGTGAAACCACTGCGTTCGGTCTCTCTTTTTTGCACACCCCGAGTTTTGTGCTGTCAGCTCCGGCTTCAACCTCGTTCCTGTATCGCCTCTCCTCCCGGAGCACCTCCGTTTCCCCGGGCGAATGCAACGCTGCTTAATTAGCGCCTGCCCAGCGCCGGCTCCGTCATTAATCCGCCCGCTGCTCCCATCCGAGCGGGTCCTGCTGCGGCTCCGCTCCGGCAGAGCCCGACCGCGGCTCAGCTCAGAGGGAAGGGCAGGAGCACACCCGGGACACCCAGACCCCATCCCCGCCATGCCTGGGGTCCCGCCCGGCTTTGCCTTCGCACGGGCAAAGGTGGGCAATTCCCTGCCAAAACCCAGCCAAACCGCGTTCCTCGCTGCTTGAACCTCCCCGGGCAGGGGGCGGTGGGCACGGGGGGCTCAGCTCAGCTCTGCTGCTGCTCGCCCCACTCCCTGCTGTCCCCATCCAACCCCCCCGGGATGCTCCGGGAGAGCCTCCAGCGCAGCCCCGAATTCCCGCAGCTCCCTCCCTGGTGCAAAGCCATTCATCAAGGCACACAAACAGCTCGGCTGCTAAAGGCCACGCCGTGACAAAATGCCAATAGCTGTATTTACATTCAATATGTCCCGCTAATCTCGCCTTCAGGAAGCGTCTGCTGAACCTGCCCGTTCCTTCCCGGGCATCACCTCTTTAATCAGTCTCTTGTTACTGATCACAGATTGATTTCAGTTCCAGTAGCCAATAGGTTTTCCTTTTAATTTTCAGCATCATGTTTAATTAAAGCAGGGTGGGTCCGACCCCATCAAATCATATCAAAGTCCGTCTAAGCCGCAGGTGAGTGAAAACACCAGCATAAATTATTGATCAATCTTTGTTCGGATTAATCTATCACTGCCTCTCCCCGGGCAGTGCGAGGACGGAGCTCGTGAGGTGTTTGTCTCGTGGCAGCTGTTCTGTGGCAGCTCAGGACACCGTGGTGGCCCAGCCAGGGAGATCAAAACTTGCTCCTCAAAAGCATCACATCTCCTCATCCTTTGCTCCCAGAAAATCCCAGCCCAGGGACACAGCAGGTGCTGGGAGATGCTGCTAAACTTCCCGAGCTCGTTATCCACTGGGAGGAGGACGCAAACCACAGTGAGAAGCCAAGATTAAAGAAATTCCCATTTCTGCATAAATGCCAGTCTAAAACCCTGGAAGAACAAGTATTTTTCCTCAGTCTTGGAGGCCCTTGGAGTTGCAGGGTCAGTGGGAACGATGCTCAGGGCAGGAAAACCTTTCTGCCCCGCCCTGCTGCAGAATTCCAAGTGATCAGTGGAAACACAGCTCGTACCTGGAGGCAGCTTTATGTCAGCGTGCAGAGGAGATGAGGAGCAACAGGAGGTGGGTGTGATGGGCAGACAAAACCAAGCGGACACGACAGGAGGTGCTGCTGCCCCTCAGCATTTCCCTCTGTGAGCTCCTCCAGCCCTGAGTTGGGAGAGGTTTCTGCTCCTCTCGGGCTGGGCGAGAGCCTGAGCTCAGAAATGATCCAGAAATGCTAAAAACCAACAGAGCCTTGGAGCACCTGAGAGGTCCTGTGGGGTTCAGCCGGAGCCGGCTGCTCCAGCACTGCAGCAACCCCAGCCCGGAGAGCAAACACGCCTTTGGATTATGAATAAAGATGGAGGCGAGGCATTCCTGCCGCTCCCAAGGCTCTCCTGCCTGAATACTAATTGCTGGTCTGAGCTGAGACTGCTGAAAAGCATGTTTGGGGCCAGGGTCTGGAAGAGACTGCAGTGCATTTGCATCATTCGAGGAAAAAACAGGTGGTTTTGCTGGATTCAGAAAACTTCTGTTCTTGCAGTAAACTTTGGATGCTGCCAAAACCCGAGAGGGGTGAAGGGCTGCATAGAAATAGCTGGAGAGTGGGGAAGGAGTGCCAAGAGCATCAGCTCAGCTCGTGAGTCAGCAGCATTAGCTCTCACCTCAACAAGCAATCTGCAAATTGTGCAAATCTGCTTTTCACAGTTCACCTAACCTGCGAAATGGCCTCAGATTTACAGCCCCGGTGTTCACGCTTAAAAACAACTGAGTTAATGAAGAAGCGGGAGGGAGCGGGGGAATTGCACAAAGACAGAGTTTGGGTTTCACCTGGAGCCATGGCTGGTGCCATCCTGCACGAGGGTTTCTGCCACACGATGCTCAGCCGGGCTCCGTTTGCAGTCCCATCCCCACGAACACCTGGGGCGGGCTCCTGAACCAGGCACCCCTTTTGCTTCCCTGTTTTTCCACCTGCTCGCTGCAGCTGCAGCCCCCATCTGAAGCCCTCGCCGAGCAGGCGGATTCTTTGATAAGGCAAAGATTTCCAATCCTTTCGGATTAAAACCCTCCCATCATCAGACGCAAAAGGGACAAGGAGATCAGTCTGAGCAAGGAGAAGATGAAAGGGGCCGTGTTTCCCCTCCCTTTGTAAAGTGGCGAGATCAATACCACGTTTCCAGTGGGATAAAAGAGCCAGCTGGGCTGTGGGGAGATTGCTGGGGAAGGAGGAGGCAGGAGCAGAGTGAATCGGTGGGATGAGCCACCCCAGGGTTTACCTTTAAAGTATTTTTAGCACCGAGCTCAGAAGAAAAAGCTGCAACTGAATAGTTCAGAGCAGGACGAGTAGAGGACATGGAGGGGTTACCTTTGTGCACAGGTGGTGGGGCAGAGCTGGGAATGGAGAGGGAGCAGAGGAGAGCAGGGGAGGTTGGGACAATTCTGTCTGCTCCTTGCACTGAGCTTCTGGAAAGCGTGTGACAGGCGGGTGGTGGCTTTGAAGCCTCTCTTGGGGCCTCACCCCTTGGATTTTAGACCTTTGAAAGAAAACCCATCAGTTCTTCACGCAGGGCTGTGTGTGAGAAGGTACCTGTTAGTCTCATGTGTGTGAAATCCCGGTGTTCAGAAACCCTTGGGTGATGCTCCGGATAATCTCCAGCGTTTCCTGGAGCTGTGCCACCGTTTGGCTCCTCCAACCCCATCCTGGCCCCGAGGCTGAGCCACCCTGAGCAAAACTTTGCCCACACTTTGCTGCCAACCTGTGCACTGGGGGCTTTTTGGTGGGAACAAGCAGTCATTCACCTTTTCCCACAGGAACTGGGACTGTCAATCCCATTCCAATCCTAATTTCAGATGGTGTTTGCTCTCTCTGTTACCAGATAACGTCATCTTAATGTTCTCCAACGGGCTGCTATTAATCTTGTGCCGCAGACGGACGGATAATTACGGACGGGGGGAGTGGGGGATCTGCAGCACAGATTGATCAAGCCTGTTGCAAAAACGTGATGTGATTTATGTCCATATGGCCTAGGTTACCACGTAAGATGTAACCAAAAGTGTGTAATCTACTATCTCCACAAGCCGTTAAAACAGGTGGGGCTGTGCTGGTAACCCACCACCAGGACTCACCCCTGATATCTCCCTCCAGGAGCTCTCTCTGTTTAATGGGCAATCAAGGACCCACCGCGTGACTCATAGAATTACATCACCCCATTGTGAGATGCTCCGCCCAGGGGGAAGAACCAAGCATTCCCATCTGGATGTAATCTGGGGTTTGGAACAGCACAGGCAGCCTTGCCTACTGGGTTCCCAGAGGACAAGAGCTACATAACCACCACTGGAGCGTCTGAGGAGGACCAGACCTTTCTACAAGGTCACCGCTTCAACAGAACCACTTCAAAGAGAACTGCAGCCACCACTTAATTGGACTGCTACCACCACCCTGCCCGGCAGGGTGTCAGGTCATTTCCTGACTCTGTCAGGTTAAACCAGTGTTTCTGTATTATTGCTTTGTTATATATATATATGTAAGTAAAGAACTGTTATTCCTATTTCTCATGTAATTGCCTGAGAGCCCTTTAATTTCAAAATTATAATAATTCGGAGGGAAGGGGGTTACACTCTCCATTCCAAGGGAGGCTCCTGTCTTCCCTGGCAGACACCTGTCTTTCACACCAAGACACCATATTACACCCCGCGTATGGATATTTCTATAGGCAAACCCAAGTACGTGATCCCCACACAACGAGCACAGTGTGGAGGCGTTTCAGGAGCCAGATCCTGGTGGGGAAACAGCTTCCTACAAACAGTGCTGGAGAAGAGGCCAGGCCAGCGCTCCTGCAGCCTGTACTGGGGGCCTGACACCTCCTTGTCCACGGGACAATGCAAAGACTGTGGGGTCTCCCCATGGATCACCCTCCACCCCTCTTCTTGAGGGCTGGGCCCCTTCTCTCTCTCCCCTCCGGAACTATCAGGCTTCACTTCCCACACAGTGACTGAGACGAGCATCAAACAGAACCTCCCTTCTCACCCAGCAGCCCTTGGATCACACCCGTGTCCCTGTGCCATCCTCCAGGTCCCCTCTGTCCCTCAGCCTCAGTCTTCAGAATGTCCCAAGCTCAGTCAGAGGCTGCAGGAACACTCTTGGAGGGGTCATTAAATCACCAGTGGAATCCAGGCTCTTTGCCCAGACCCATCTCCGAACTCCTGCTACTTCAGGGGTCAGATCCAACCCACGAGCTTCCTGTGTTTTATTCAGGCTGACAAAGCACCTCCACTTGTTCTACAGCATCACCCCGTGAGGTTTGACAGCTGCTGCATCCCCCATTGCATTGCTGCACCCTGGGACCTGTCCAAGATCCATGGAAGCCAGTGGAAAACTCCCATTGGCATCGATCAGTCCATGATTAAACAGGGGCTGTAAAGCCTGTGACACCTGAAGGATGAAAGATATAAATATAAACTCTTTTTCAGAATGCACATTTTAAAGAAATCCAGTTTTCCATGATCAGTAAAAACCCAGCATTGCCTGTTGTAGTGAAAAGCAGGAGATCATTCTCCTGATTTGAGGAGACACTGAGCACAGAGGGAAAGCTGCTGAAACCTGAGTACAAACCTGGAGGACAGAGAGGAGCACGTGTGCCAAAAGCACCTCAGAACTCAGGCTGAAGGATGCTACAAGCCAGGAGACTCTTCAGCCCCAGTGGCCTTTGAGTGCAATGAAGAAAAGCCAGAAAACTCTTATTTTTTGCTGCTTCCTTGAAATAACAGGGGAAGAAGACAAAATGCCAGGTATCCCAAAGTTATTCCTTTGAAATAGGAGCCTTAAAAGGGCCAATTTTATCTAAAGGTGATAAAACAACAGAACTCAAATGGCATCCAAGCAGACCAAAAGCACATTACTGTGTGCCAGGAGCCCTACAGGAGAAAAGTTCTGGTTGGCAGCACCAATTTAAAGTGCAGCTTAAAGACCAGTGACTTCAAGGTGGGGTTTTTGTTTCTGTTTTGCTCCATTTTTAAAAAATTTAATTACTTTGCCTTCTGAACGCCTTTCAAAAGCTTTGCTTTCTCTATCCAGCAGTTCTCACAGTGCTTGGGCAGAGCCCTGGTGGCACCAGACTTGGGAAAGATAAAGTGAATCCAACTTTTAATCTCAAGGGCTGAGGGCGTTAGGTTTTGTTTATATCACCACTATTTAATGTTGAATATTTTCAGCGCTTCTGATAGCCAGGGTGAGGGTGTATCGATTTCTCCACCTCGTGCTATAAGGTGGCTTGTATTAAAAAAGAGATAACTCAGCTCTTTTCTAGTTCAGAGCCTGCCCATGTTTGACTGTTTTTTAAGCAGTGGTGAACCACCCTTTCTCCCCCAAGAAAATCCTTAAAAATACTCATAGATGAAAATTAAATACCAACCTTTCTGCTGAGTTTCATAACAGCCCATTACCGGTAAAACAACCAAAAGGGTTTTTAACAGAAGCAAATAAACCAGTTTAACCGATTTAACAGGAAACTGAGGTGTCACATGTGCGACTATACCCAAAGATCAGAGCTAAACTTGTGAGGAAAATGCATGGTTTAAAGCTTCTTGAGCAAGTTTGGGAATTTCTGCCTTGCAGAGGGCAGCAGCCCCTGCACACCTGCAAACTCTCCAGGGATCAGCTGTGATGATACTGGAGAGCTCACCTGTATTGCCCCAGCACAATTAACACGGTTGTCGGGTGAGTTTGGCAGGACTTCTCTTCCTTCCTGATCCCCCACCGCTGCTTTAAGGAGGGAAGAATGTCCTGTCACAGCAATTTAAATGTTTCCCAGCCCGGCCTTTCCACCCTCCTACCTCAGCAATTTGCAGTTTTAATTTCACGGATGTGTGTAATTACAGCGAGGGGCTCAGTGAAAACAAAAAGCAAACCGGGAGAGCTTGGCAGCTTCGCTTCTTGGCGGGTTTTGTTGAATACTCTGGGATTAATTTCCTCATGTTTTTCTGTAGGAGAAAAATACTTAATACAATGAATCTAATTCGGCTGTAACCTTCCCTGGCCCCAGACCCAGGTGGTGCCTGAGCTGAGCTGAGGCCAGGAGCACATCCGCAGCAGCATCAGTTGCTTCATCCACGGGTCCAGGGGAGAAAAACCACCCAAAGCTCAGGGAACCACGTGGAGCCTGAGCAGAGCAGGCCTTGATGTGAAGGACCAGCACGGTTTCTCTCCCTCCCCTTAGCTGGGAGCACATTTCTGTCAGAAAACCAAGGTTTGGGAAGTTCAGGAAGAAGGGTTTAGAAGCGCAAGCGAGCATTTTATCAGAGTCACCTCCTGGCTCAGGAGGAATTCATCATGAGAGCAGGATTTATAGGAGAGCTGGATAAAACCTCGGAGAAAGAAAACAGAATCTAATTAAGCCTGCTGTTAAGGTCGTGGTTTAGCAATTTTTGCTCAAATTCAGCATCTCGGGCCATCACCCGGCTTTGGATGCTCTGTCCCCCTCCGGGACCAGCTTTATTCCCTCCCGGGGATGCGGCACCAGCCGGCAAATCTCCCGAGCTGCCATTCTCATCTGACATTTCCCTTCCCCTCAGGTCCCCCAGCGGGTTCCAGCCTCTCCAGCTCCGGGAACCGACGGCTGACAGAGTTTTTCATCCAGCAGAAAATGAGCAGCGGCCACAGGTCACCTCTGCCTGTGGCTGCTCTCCGGATTGTTCCGAACCGAGGGGAACCCACAGCCCATTGTCACCCCCGAGCCCCGGCTGAGGACACTTCAAAAAAGCATTCCTGCTTTCTTTCCAGCATTTTAAAGAGGAATCGTCAACAGCAGCGAGGCTGTAAGGAGAGAAAAAGGGCTAAAAATACCTTAATAAACCCAAAATGCAGGGAGGAGGTGCAGATGGTGAGAGACAAGGGCATGGCAGTGCTGCACAGGCACAGGCTGCTGCTCCCCCCATCAGCTTTATTTTTATAACCAAGGCTACACCGAAATTTCCTGCTCATAATTCTTCACCTGCGGATGCCGAATGAGCAGCTCGTTGTGAAACTCAAGAGCTGAGACGTTGGCAGCACGGGTTAATTGTAATTGGGTACATAAATCCCAGCCTGCATTACTGTCCCGAGCGCCACTCCTATAATCACATTCTCGACGCAAATATTTGTTCTCATGAATTCGAAATGATCTCACCATTAATATTTTTCACATATTTGTTGTTTTCTGGCAATACTCCCGAGCTGATTTGCAGGAACTCTTGGAGATGGTGAAGACCAGAGCGTGGGGCACCTTTAAACCCAAAATGCCCAGTCTCAGCACCTGAATGACAAAACTTCTCTGTCCTTGATCCTGGCCCTCTGGTTTTCAGAGCAAATTTTTAATCAGCACAACCCTGTCTATTACCAACTACAAGGACTCTTATTTTAAATTAGCCTCCTTATTAACATAAAAAAGTAAATAAAATGAGAAATGCTCAGCTGTCCCTGGGTTCTCCCACCTCAACAGACAATAAAAGCCCATTTACATTCTTATGCCATATTTCATTTTTTTAATCCCCCTTTCATTTTTATGACACAAACCTGGTAATCTGGTATTAGTGCTGCTGTTGAACTTTACAGAGGATAAAATGCCAGATGATAAAAAATCCTGGTTACTGCAGGGACACACCCCTGCCCTTCCAGAGGGTCACTGCTCTCCTTGCGTTAACAAGGAGCACGTCTGGAGATGTCTCTTGTTTTGATCGTTTGCTTTTAAAAGCGAAGAAAAAAGACAACCTCACAAATTCTAACAAGTTCATGACACACACATGTCTTTATAGGAACTAATTATCTGATATTGGAATCACTGTCCTTCAAAGCAAGAGAGGAGACACAAACCCCAGCGACTCGGAGCCAGCTTTGTTTTGGGGCTGTTGCTCACCAAACAACAAATTCCCTTCTCACCCCGCTGCCTCCAACCAGGGAATAACCATGGCAAAAACAGCTGATGTCTGATGTGAAGCTGACCCTTCCCAGGTGTACTTGCAGCAAATCTCCTCTTCTGAAGGACACCAGGTGAGTTTAGAACAGAAGCCCTGCCTTGCAGTGGTGCCCTGGTGATGAACTGGGGCATCGGAGACCTCGGCTCGGGCTGTGGGATTCAGCCCCCATGAGACAGCTCCTGCTCAGTGCTGGGGGAGGGAGTCCAGGACATGGACTGAAAGGCCAAACTCACTGATGAAACCTGTGCTGAGTCAGCTTGAGGCTGATCTGCCCCGCTCTTGCGCTAACTATGAACTAAATCCGTGCCCGGATCCGTGCGGGGTCACACCAGCGGAGGTGAGGGCGGCAGGTGGAACATTGGAGGTTTCCCTGCAGTGTTGGGTGAGAGCTGGAATGGGACCCTGAGCCTCCTGCCTCACCCCCTCCCTGCCAGCATCTCCCACCTCCAGGGGCTGGGCTCTGGGTGTGCTGGTACAGAGCAAGGAGCGATGGATTCCCAGGTAAATACCGGTGGAAAGTCCAGCCACAGGGGTGTGAAGGGGCCCAGTCCTGGCACTGCCCTCATGCAAAGCCTCCGTGGTCTGTGGCCAGCTCCTTTGGAATGTTTTGCCCTACCTTTGGAATTCACAGCTCTGGAGACACCACAACAAGCTGTGGAGACAACACTCGGGATGGGAATGCTGCCACACACCAGAACCCCCATTCCTGCTCTGACAGGGCAGTGCTGCCCAAAAGAGCAGCACTCGAGACGGGACTGCAGCACCACAGCACAACGCAGAGCCCAGAGGCTGCCAGTGAGAGACAAATATCCTCATATTTAAGCTGCATTTCTACCTTGAAAAGCAATTTGCAAACCCCCAGAGCGATTCTGACAAGCCTCACTGAAACCACGTACTGAGTTTGCAAGAAAGATGCTTTTACCCCCCCCGCCAGCCCTGGGATTCATCATCATCAGGGCTTAAAAGTGCCCTACAAGGCAACCTGGCTCTCACATTTGCAGAGTTCCAGCAGCTTTCGGAGTGTGCAGCAGCAGTGGGGTGGGTGAAACCTGAGAGCCTTCAGTGGGTTTAGCCGGGGATGTCAAGTTGGGGTTGAAGAACCTGCAGGAGCCCTGTCAGGTACCCAGAGCCCAAGAGCTGTTGGTGTGGCCAGGGGTGCTGCAGTGCTGTGATGGAATTCCACTCTGCTCCATAAAATTTAAAGCTGCTGGGAGAGGCCAAAGAGAAAAGGGAAACCTGTCCTATGTCTTCTTCAAGCCCTTTTCCAAAGGGTTTAGCTTTGAAATGGGACCACACCAACAGCATTCTCTCTTTTACTGCAGCCCTGGTTAATACTTTCCTGTGGATTCCTCTGGCTGGTGCACAGCACCAATTAACCCAGATATTAATTCAAAAAATGTGTTTCTGAGAGGACGGTTAAAACTTTGGGAAAAGGCAACAAATATACAAGAAAGAAAAGAGAGCTAAAAGGCTTTGGTTAGAAAATTAAAGCTGTTTGCCATGGCTTGATGGCTTAATCAGTCGATCAATATTGTTCACAGGGCAGGCAGGGAGGGAGCCATGAGCTGTGATGAAAAATGCATGAGGGGACAAGGGAGACCTGGGAGTAGAAAATTAAAAAGTCAGCCTGTTACATTTGTCCAATATTGGCAGAGAAATTAAAGTGGTTTGGGGAGGGGTGCGGGGAGGGAAAGGGGAGCGGCTGCGAATCTGCTGCGGGTTCTCTTCACGAGAGAAACTTTCACATTAATTAAGTTGCTTTCTTAGCAAAAAGATGGATTTTGTAACCTTTAGCACTCGCCAGCACCACGAGCACAGCGGGAGGGGTTTGCACAGGGGAAAACAGAACGGGATTTCTTCCCAGAAGAGCACGTTGGGCTCAGGGTGGGTGACACCAAGTGACAGTGCCCAGCACGAGGGGCTGCACCTGTCCTGCAGCAGGAGGGGAGCTGGACGGATCCTGCATATAAACAGCCACGCTGGGATGATGCAGCTCCGTCACACACAAGCCAGAGCCACCACAGCAGCTCCTGTTTCTGCATTAGCATCACTTTCCTTTTCCTTCTCTGTTCAATTTGGCCGCTCCTGATTCTGCAGCAGCACTGGCCTCGCAGAAATGAGTATAAGGAGGTCTGGAAGATGCTCTGGAAGAGGTGAGAGCCAACCACTCCTTATGGATCACGGTCCTTGGTGTTTGCCTTAGAGACTGGGACTGCTTTAGTAACTGCAACAAACTCTAATGGTAAAGAGCAGTCACTCATTCTGCAATTAAACTGCTTTTGGTCACCCATCCCTTCTAAGGGTGACAAAAATAATTATAATGCCCAGCATCCAAGTGACGAAGCTGAGAAGGAACACAGGAATTCTGTAACTGTGAGAATGGCTCTGTACTGAGGAGGGACCTCCCAGTTTCCAGCCCTCACAGTCAGAATTCAGAGCAGCCTCTGCTTTCCTTGGAAATCCACACCCCAGGGATAACCGGGCACTGCCACCAGGCACACGGACTGCCAGGACAACGAGCAGGGATGAGCACAGACTGAATCCAAACTGCTGGAACTCCTGAGTTGAGTTTCACTCCCCAAAATGAAATCAATCCAACCTGTTGCCCATAAAGGCTTGCAGGGACAGAAATCCCTGCTCCTCCCAGGGCCCTGGCGAGGGGAGAAGATCCTGATCCCTCTGCTGCAGTTCCTGGGGGAAGGAACGTGACAAAGGGGTTTGTGTTGCACTTCAGTAAGACAAATTATTTTCGTACTGAGGTACCTATGGTGAATTGTGTGACTCTCCATCAGACTCCCCAATTACAGGTTTAAAATTTCAGGCTCAATTAACAGACTTGGACGACGCTGTTTTCTGCAACTAATTATCTCCAAATGCCAAGGCACGATACCACACGTGGTACTTTTGTGAACCTCAGGATTTGCTTTCTACACCATTATTTAAGCATAAACAGAAGGGAGCAGCCAGCAGTGCCTAAAGCAGGTTGGATATCATATTATGACCTTTATAGTAACAACAAAAAAAAAATGCTTACGCTATCAGAAAGCCAGGCCTTCTAATTAGCACAGTAACAGGATGGAGAGCAGGGCTGATGATTTCCAAGGCTCGGGCTCATCCAAGATGCAAACGTTGTTCTGTCTTGGCTGATCTTTGGACTGAGAAGGCTACTTGGGTCAAATAACAGCACAAAAAGTTTTCATTAGGTAATTCAACTGCAGCTGGGTTTGAAATGGCCATTATCCCACTGCTATGGTAATTCTTCTGTTCAGTGATTGGGAATATTATTATTATTATTAATATGGGGAAAAAAATTAGATCTCATTATTAACATCCTCAAACACACAGTCTTCATTCTTCACACACAATGTTGTGCCTCCACAGTCATAAACATGCATTTTCTTTCAGTTTCTCTTTCATATGAGCCAGTTGCACAACAGAAGCTTGTCCAAAGGCAGAAGGAACCTCAAAAATTACTCTGCAGCACTGTCAATTTATTTGACAATTAATGGAGTGACAAAGGTTCTCCAGAGCTCCCCTTCCCAGCTCCCAAATCAGCTGATTACTGAAGCCTTTGTGATTTGTAGAAGCAAAAGGTGGGAATGACAGTGGAATTAATCAAGTTGGCTGTCAGGGGCTGACACAGGAGATGTGGAGTCAAGAAAGTACCAGAGAAGACACTTCGCTACACCCCAGGGCTGAGACAGGACCAGGGACCTTTCCCTGTGTCTGAGGGAAGGAAAAACAGCCAAGGCTCATCGGATGGAACTCTCCCATCCCTTGCAAGCTCAGGGATTGCTGGGAGGGATCCTGCTCTTCTCCAGCACGTTCCATGTACATTTTAAATCATTTAGGAACCACGCTGGATGTCTGTGCTGCAGAAACTCTGCTTTAGGGCTGAATTATTTCACTACTTTCAGTTGTAGAACACGACTGTCACTGCTCATCACACGTTTTCTAACCACTTAATACACGCAGATTTTGTTAACATTTCTCATTACAATTTTAGTAAAGGGAAACATCTGTTCCCCCCCGCCTTAGAAAGTTACATTGCATCTTCCAAGCTGCCACATGCCTTTGAAATTCCATGTTTAATCAATGCCATAATCTCCTCTTCCACAATAAAAACCCCAGCACTCAGATAAGTAGCCTTGCTACATTTCAGCATGTTTAAATGTTTCCAGTCTTCCTAAAGAAAAGAACAGCACCGAAAAATCCACACCAAACCCAAGGGTTTTGTTGACCAAATAACGAAACAAACAGCACAAATTTTGGGAATACAAAATTTATTTCAAGCTTATAAAAGTCTTCAGCATTGCAAATTCCATCACAAAACGCAAACTGTACAATGGATATTTTCATTAAAGTTTAGAATAATGATAATTACTGCCAGATCTTCCCAGGCAGATCATTTCAGATCACACACAGCTCCTTCCCATCTTCCACGAGATGTATCAGTCTCACATGTGCCTCGCAGATGGCTGTTCCAGAGTCAAATGTTCCAGCGTAACCTCACTGTTTAGGACAGGGAGGTTCAGCAGTGGAGCCATCAGTGCTGTCCCAAACCCCCAGAGTGCTGGCTCCTCGTGGTGGCAGGGTCTGGGCTCCTACTGCCTGCAGGTGTCGTGGAAAGCCTCGAGCGTTCGGAAGTCCCTCCATGTGGGTGGCAGGCCGTCCTGCAGGAACTTCCCGCAGCGCTGGCACGGAGCCTGGAACAGCTTTATGTAACTTCTTAACCAGGTCTAAAAGGAAAAGGGAAAGAAATTAAAGAAAACTGGATGTGGAGGTTCCTCTTTGTCATCATTCTTGTCACACAGGAGCAGCAAGGACAGAGGATGTGCTTTGGCCAGGCCCCAGTGAGGTGCAGGGTGATTTTATAAACACAAGCACACCGAAGATTACAAGGTCACTGTAGAGCTGAATTCCCATTTTATTAATCATCTCTTGCTTTTTTAGTCACTTAAGCAAATTTGTTAATAGGAATTCCTGCCCTGTGAGCAGGAGGCATTCGCAGCTCCAGAATCGTGAGGGAAGGCGAGTGCTGCAATGCCTCATATTTTTACTGGGATAGGATTGTTCCTGACGGTGCCTTCTCCAGCTGAGCACTGGTTTGTCTCTTGCCATGGCCATCTATCACCCCCTGCTGCACTCCCACTGCAGGCTGGGCTCCTCAGAGCTAAGACAGAAGGACTCCCACATCCACCTAATGAACTTCCTCTCTAATGCGATTTTAGGATCAATACTCACTGGTCATAAAAATACTGAGCCATTTTAAACCTGATTACACCGATGACTACATATATATATATATAAAAATAAAAGGCCAGTAGTGCCGAACAACACAGGGTAAGTTCAGATCTTCCTTCACGAAGTTCCTGCCTCTGAAATGGGTTGTTCCTATCGTCACACGCAGCAATGAGCATTACATAACCCAATTCCCCACTCAAGGAGATACTCAACTGAAAAAGCCCTAGACCAGCAGATTTATACTGTGAAGGATGCACATGAATCTTGTCATTTAAAGTCCTATTGAATTACATCGATAAGAGAAAATTGTTCTCTGAAGAAGAGGTCAGCTGAGTTTATTGAAACAAATCCTTCCATCTTCATCAAGAGTCTTCTCTATAGCAACCAAACCTTGGGCCGTCAATAAGTCTCCTCCAGAAGAACTAGATCTTGTCTGGGTTGAGCAGTAAATATGGGGACAAGGGCAACACAACTCTACGAGTAAATTGCTGTTATTTACTTCAGCTTGGATGGGCTTTGCTTGCACTACCGAGAAATCGAATTTTCTGAGCCATAATACAAAAATAGGTAAATGAAGTTAAATTGTGCACTTGAGACGCGTGTTGACAGAAAAGAAAGGAATGGGTTCTTCATTCTCATCAGAAAATTAGGGCTTCAGAACATCCTGTCACGTGGGTTGCACAAGTGACAGGTGAAAGGCCCAACATATAGACACTTGTGCTGGTTTTGCTTTGTTGGAAGTTTTGGTGTTTTCTCTGATCAATACAGCAGGGCCTTGGCTCATACAAACGACTTGTTCTATTAAACATTCATTTTCAGGACCATGCTGAACATGGATCTGGGCAGTAACGGTTGCTTTCACCTTTCAAAACCTATTACTTTAAGATGCACTTGGCAAATCTCTCATCTTAGTGGCCTTTTCATTAAATAACCAATCCAGCACAGCAGGGAGGGGAGCCTGACTCTTCCGAAATTACACACTGGAAATTAAGGATGTAAAAGAGCCAATGCTAAACACACCTACAGATAGTGAATGGCAAAATGAGAATTTTGTTTCCCAAAGTCTCAGCTGCATTGCTCCAGGTGAAGAGGTAACATAAGGGAAGGAAATGGAGGAAAAAGCCTGAATTGCAGAGAAAATCTCTCCCCAAATCCTCCACTGGGAGACTGTAGCAGAGAGAACAGCAAGAGCCTCCACTGCCAAAATTCATCTTGGTAGAAGGAATTCTGAATCATAATTCCTTGTTCTCACCCTCTGATTAACAAGGCTGCTTCTTATGCAAGTTTATTTCACAAATACGATTCTAAATAGAAACAGAATTAAAGGGGATAAACCTAAATCTGTGTATCAAGGTAGAATAGTATTGGATTAATTTTATTCAGTAAGAAAAGATCTGAATGCTCCAGTATTTCCTTGCTTCTCCAAACACCTGCTGCTGTGCTGGGTGAGTACACACAGTTCCACAGGAACAAAGTCTGGATACAGCAAAACGGAACCATCTCAAAATAATGCCCATCACTTCCCATACCGGCCAAGCTGCCTCAGCTGGAACTGCCTGAGAATTTCCTCTTCCCAGCGACCTTCCAGTGGAGCAGATTTTGTACATCCAGAACAGGATGTACAGCAGGAACAGTCAAAGGGCTGGGCCATAGCAAAGAGTTTGGCTGAGGGAGTTTTTCCTCCTGTCGTGACAGATGACCCAGACCCTCTGCAGACAGGAATCATCAGGCCAATAGTGAGACCTGGGACAGAAGAGCTGTTCCCAGCTCAGTTTTCCAATACCAGTTATCCCAGGGAAATGGGAATGAGCTCTTCATCCCTGTCCAGGTATGAGACACAAAGAATTGCAGTCTCCAGCTTGTTTGAACTGGGGAAATTACAACTGCATCAGAACTACCTGATGTCAATCACTGCAAACACACTCAAATCAGGCTGGAAAAATGTGTTTTCCAACACACTTACCATGAAAGACCTGACCACCACATCTGGCATCTGGGGCAGCTGGTAGTGCAGCAGGGCAGTGGTCGCATGATCTGTCACCTGCATCAGACCAAAGGAGAAAGAAAATACCTTTATTCACTCCCCAATTCAGACAAAGCAGTGTTAACCTGCAGGAAAACTATAAATTCCATGGGGAGGTAGCAAACCAGGGAGTACAAGGATTACTCAGTTTCATTTCCTCTGAAACCAGGAATCAATTAATACGATTATGGTTTATAAATACTTGCCTTACTAAAAGATTTCTGATAAAAAGCTTTTTAATTTCCCAGACAGAGCCATAACAAGATCATACATCTGGGAACTGCACGTGGACACAATACATATAAATGTGTATTTATAATAACAAGAATAATTAAAGAAAAATCAGGAAAACTAACCAGTGCTGACAGATTTTTTTTAAAGTAACTACCATTTCTAAAATTATTCTGGAAGGGGCAGTTTCTGACAGTTAGGATACAATTTTCTAGCAGTATTCAGTTGTCAGCTGTTACCAGCACAGTCAACAGCTTACTGCTTCTTAGAAATTCCAGGCTGAATGCAAGAAACTACTGGAAAAACTCTTTAGGCTGGACAATAAAGAACTCAAAACAACACAACCACAAGAGCTCTTTCACAGATTTCAACTCATGAATCTCAATGGTCCTCATCAGTAATGTCAAAGCTTCCAACAAAATACATGACTTTATAGAGAGTGATTAAATTGTATTTTCTAGTTCTAACATGGAGAAGTGGAGCTCTTCTCAGGGCTGGTCTACAGACTGCAGCAAACTCTGAGTAAGAGAAAGTGAGAACTGAAATTCCCATTGCTATTCCCAGCTAACTCCAGTTGTTCCCCATTTGCAGTTAAGTCTAATTCAGCAATGGGAGCTGGAGCACTCCAAGTTTCACTGGAGAAAAGAGAGGCTCGTGCTTGCAGCTATTCAGGGAGGTGAATCTGCCAAAGATATATTCCTGAATAAATGCATGTATAGCCAGGCTCTCATTCACACCGTACGAACTTCCTCCACAGAACACTCCATCACATCAGTCTGTCCCACACCGAATCCAGTTTGAGTTTTCCTGCTATTTTAGACACAGATCTGCTCCCACCGTTCGCACACTCCCAGCCCTGAGAGCGGCTCCGTTCAGCGTGAGCAGGGACATGTGATTCTGACATTTGCAAGAGAAAACTTTCGGGATTTTGCACATTCTGGTGAGTTTGCAGAAATATTCACGAAACGGACCTCGGCCCGTTTTAGCCATTTATGTTACCATATAAAAATAAATATGAGAACTAATGGGATGAACTGTGCATTAATAGCACAGCGTAACTCAAACCAGCCATTTCTTTTAAACACATCTCATGTAGTGCTCAGAAGCCAACCCAAGCCCCTCCAGCTATCTGAATTTTTTTTTAAGATGGTGCTTTTATAGGATAGTAGCAGACATGTCAAAGAATAGGAAGTTCTGAAGATATTTATGAGCAGCCGTTCTCCTTCTGCTGTATTTCTACTTCTAACAAACTGTGGGTTGTTTTTTTGTTGTTTTTTTTTTTTTTTTTCTCCTGAACAACAAAGTTGTTTTCTCTTGGCACTGAAGAAAGTTGCTTAAAAAATACTGCTATTAACAAATTTAAATTGACTGGCCACTTTGGCAAAGTTGCCCATATGCTCTTCCTATTGTAATGTAAAGATAATGAGATTCCTCGGGGAGATAAAAGCCATCCCAGCATTGCTGGAACACTAATAATGCCTTCTGCACGAAGAAAAGCAAGAGCTGATATCTAAAAAAGAGCTAAGTGGGTGTCAAATTTGAGGAAGAAGAGTAAGGGAATGATCCCCCTCCCCTTCCCAACCCAGCAAAGAATGTGATGTAAAACAGAGAAGAGCTGGGCCATGGATAAACTGCCCAGGGCATGGGAGTGAGGGAGAATTAACCCCCCCAAGATAACAGAGACGATGAGAGAAAACACAAACTGACTAAGATTAAAAAAGAAGAGGAAAAAGGAAAAAAAGAGGAGGGGGAAAAGAAAAAAATCCCAAAAGATCAATACCCAGCTCTACTAATGGCAATACAATTTCACACCAAAGCAAAGCAAAACAAACTGCAAATGTGCCAGCTCACTTAAGGGACACACTTTTTCTTCCAGCCAAGCTGGAATCAGAAACTAATTTATTCTGGGTGCAGGATGATATTTTGTACATTTCAGGGTTTTATTTTATTAACTTCACTTTTATCGTTGTGCCTTACCTGCTGCTATCTAAGTTATCAGTCACTTTCTAATTTCTCTACCTCTTTTTATAGGGAAACATTCAGGGGAGCACACATCGATTGGGATAGCTCTGCTCTGGACCTTGAAATGCATTTTCAAGAGATCTTGCAGAAGAGCTCAATATTTCACAATTCATCTATTGAAAAGCACTTGTGCTTCTTGTCTGAAAAAAAGGTAAAACAAGGCAATCTCCTGCAGCAAAACTCTGCTAAATAAAATAGCCATTGTTTAACTAAGCACTTGGAGACTGAGGAAGAGAGACTTCGGTTACATGGAAAAAACAAATTTGGCAAAGAGACTCAATTTTTCACAGAAAGAGTTGTAATGCATTGGAACAGTACTGCTCTGCTGAAATGAGTTTTCCAGAGGTGACACATCAAAAAATGGCTTTATTGGGCTTTGATGACACTGGTTAGTCATACAGCATTCCCAAAGCTGGAAAATCCATTAAAAATATTAAATTATACAATTTACAGGTGGAGAAGGCTGACCAAGTGCTTCCTGTAGCTGGGATAAGCAGCACAAAAGCAAAGACCTAAGGCACAGCTTTGCTCTACCACAGACCAGGTGAACAAAGCTACACCTGGCCTAATAAAAACCATCACATGACTAAATTATAAAAGCTCTCCCTCTCCCCATGTATTTTATCTCATTGCCAGGAAATATCCTTTTGGAAAGCAGATGCATAACTTCCTTTAAGAGCCACAACTTTCCTTGCCACTTACTTACTGGTTTATTCCCTCAAGCAGGGCACTGACAACTCCATCTAATATAAAGGGATTCTCTGAATCCCCTGAAAGGTTTTTAATTTTTTCTTTTTCTAAACCCTTGTAAGTTCACGGCCTTAACAGTAGCCTGTAGCAATGAGCTCTGGAGGCTGATCACAGCACTAAGGGAAAGAAAAAAAAGGAAGTTATTTTATTAGTGTTTAGATCTTTTGTAGTGTGGAAAACTGCATGAATGCCTTTGTTCATTTCCAAGGATTCCCATTACTCAATCTTCTCTCCAGGAACACATCTGAGTCTCTCTGGAGGGAATGTGGAGCACAGAATGTGGTGCCCGAGAGGTGCTGGGAAGGATGATGGATGGAACAGGCACTGATGAACTCCACACAAATCTTTACACACCCTTCCCCACTCCCAGTTAAGGAAAACACCACCACACTCCTCTGAAACATAGGATTTATCATTTGTTTTCAGAGCTCACGAAATGTTTAGTTATTATTTCGCTTGTTCTGCTTATTTGGACTGGGTCACAGAGGTTTTATTTCGCTCAGGGAGGTCTTTGAAGAGAGCCAGGGACTGATCCTGCCCAGGAGCAGCCATGCAGGTGACCCTGGAACAGCCCAGCTCCTCTCCTTGAGCAGCAGCAGCACAGCCCACGGTTTGTCTCATGCATGCATTCATCCTGCATGTGATCTCACTCGGAGATTATTGACAGGAATACATCTTCATACATTACAATACTTATGTGCCCTTGTGGTGGTGAAAATGCCATCGCTCTGGGATCACACAGCTCACAAGCAGCTTCTCAACGTTCTGGTTAAAACGTGTTTTGGGGAAAAGCAGATCGAGCCAAAATGCAACTAGTTTGCGGCATTGCTAAAGCTGGTATGACTGTTTAGGTGAAAATAAGGATGGGACTCTGAGATCAGAATGAAATATATGGGTTTAAAGCCATTGCACGCAATTCAAACAGCCAACCTCATCATAGTACCCAGCAACACCAGCTATGCTGCTCTTAACTGAGCAGCTCTTTGACACCATCTCCCAGTTTGATCCACTCACAGCAGCTCCAAAATTCTATGTTCTTCCCTCTTTTTTGAATGCAAAGTTATGAACATTGCACCATTCTTTACAATTAGAATTTGAACCCTCTGCACAATGACTGGAATTATGCAGCCTTCATGTACACCAAGACTGAAGCCCCAAAATCTTTCCTTATTTCCTGTTTTATTCCTTTTCTTGCGTTAGTGGATCATGAGACACGAGGTGTTAAAATAAGGTTTAAGATGAAAACAGTTGCTGCTCCTGTGGAGTTTAAATGTCACACCAACATGGAAGCCTGAAAAACCTTTTCTTTGCTCCTTGTGCTTCTGCCCTTTCAGCCTTCCCCTCTCTTATTTCCCAGCTCCACTCTCTGGATCTAACCCTGCTGGTGTATTCAGTGCCTGTAAGGCTTGTTCACCCCAGGACCAGATTGAGGAAGTCTCCAGGGAACTGGGAAAATGACTGTACACTGGAACAGTAATGGGCCCTCCGGGAGTGGCCCCCATCACATCACACACACTCGGGTATCCTGCCAACAAGAAGGAGAGAGAAAAGCCTTGCTGACACAGCCAATGTTTGCAAACAAAAAGTCAGGACAAATTTAGCTTCGTCTGACAGGGTTGGATTGAAGATCAGAGGTCTCTGGTCCTTAACCTACAAAGTCGTGCTGCAACCCTGTGAGAATCTGACAGGCCTGCAGCTCCCCCAGGCAGAGATCTGGGGAGCTCCAGGTGTTGTTATATTATCATTGAAGACAGAGTTTGGGAACTTGGGTCGGGGTTTTAAAGAGGAACAGCCCTGTCCTTCAGAGGGGCGATGGATTTTACACTTAAAGGCAGCAGTGAAGGGGCTGCCCAGCCTCCTCCTTGGGGGGAGCAGTTACTCATCCCTATTATTCCTTCTTCCACACTGCCATACTGGTGACTGCCATGAGAAACACATTTCAAGAATATTCAGATGTGCTCTGACACATTTACTCATGATTTTTTAGTGGCATGAAAACATTTGTTCTGAAGATCCTGCAGTACAGATCCTACCCTGGTAACAGAGTATAATAGTTTCTGTAACACTGTTTTATCTATTTCCTTCATTTTGCTACTGCTAAATCACTACTCCTGAGTATTACAAATAGACACAAGTGCAGCTTTAGAGAATAAAGAGAAAATCAAACCAAGCACTGCACCACAGAGAATTTACTATGCTGAACCACAGCACTTTCTATCACCTGTTTTGAAAACTTGACGTGGGTCCCAGCCTTAACTTCTTCAACTATCAGCTCTACACAATCTATTGATTAGAAGGTGCCATCACCTTGCATTTTTATCACATTTCTCAGGCATGAATCTGAGAGCTCTATGCAACCAATTCAGTGAGAGCTCCTGTGAAGTCAGCAAATATTACCCCAGCCTAAGGGATGAGAAACTCATCCAAAGAGAGGTGAAGTTGTCCAAGGTAACGCAGTGACAGAGCCAGCAACAAAATCTATAAAACTACTATTAAAAAACCCCACAGACAGTTGTTCAAACTGGTTACAGGACACCTTTTCCCTGAAGTCTTTCTGGGCTGGTTTTAATTTTTTGGTAAATATTAGTAACTTGGTATTTATCAAGAGAAAACTGGACAACAACAGGACCTTGGGAAGAGAATAAAGATTCTCATTTATCCATACTGCAGCCACAGAGGCAGCAGTAAGAGAGATATTTTATGTTTTCTCACTGATGTCCTCCAGCTTCTGCTCTGAAAGCATCACCTGCACATGAAAGGAAATTTACTCCACTTATTTATGCACCCCGAGTCCTTAACGTGGACATCTAAACAAACTGTACATTTACTCTACTTTGTTATCTTGCTACAGACAATTGTATCATGAAAACGTGATTATTTATTATCATTTAACACAAAGTACAGCAATATGACTTTACCCTTCCTTTAGAATAACCTTTGGGTTATTCTAAACCAAAACATCCAGGAGGACAATCTTATGCCCAAATGAGCGTACAACCAAACACACACACTGGGAAATTGAGATGATGCAGGTCATTCCAGAACCTTACATTTATTCCACTGCAGAAATCACTTTAAAGCAGGCTGATAAACAAATGCTGTTTTACTTCCTGCTCTATTACCCTACTTGATGCTAAAATAGGAAGAATATTTTAACCACTAATCTCTGGGGTAAAGAATCAACTGCAGCAAAATTTCGCTTTAATGCCAGGCTGAGAAGGGAGGGCAACCAAGCTCCCCAAAAGCTGTCCTTTGATTTGTCCGGGTTAATATCTCGGGTCAAACATCTCCCCTCCTGACTGCATCTGAAATCTTGGGAGGGAGCTGCACAAACACAGCCAAGATGCCACATTTTTGACCCCTGTTTTTATGCCCTTTCAAGTCCCTGACCCCCATTTGTTTCACAAACTACAAACGCGGATGAAAGCAGCCAGTGCAGCAGCTCCAGCTGCTTGAACTGCTCAAGGAGCCTCCAGCTCCTTGAACTGGGGCTTGAGGGTAAGGAAACTGAAATTTAAACTCGGATCAATCTGAACTTTACAGCATTCTGACAAGAGGCCTTCAAAGAGAAATCTTCCCTTCCTTGAAAATAGCAAGATATAGATCTTTCTAAAATACACTTTAACCTTCTTAGCAGTTTTATTTTTATTGCTGCCATTCTCTCATCAGTCTTCTCTTACTTCATGGCATAACATTCATTCCAGTAAGTCCCTCCTCCTGCTTACACCATCATGGGAAGAAGGGCAGGCAAAAACAACACCATGGAAAATATTTCCAAACTCATTTTGGAAGGGGGGTTCCACTGATTTATTAAACTCAAGCCCTCAGGAATGTGAGGCAACCAACACCAATGAAAACAACAAAGCAAAATCCAAATGAAGCTGAAACAGTCCTTTCTCCCCCAAAATATTTAAACTGAAGAAGGAATGCTCAAAGATTCCTCATGAAATTTTAAGACTAGTGTAGTATAATCTCCGATTTCCTATTCCAAACCATGGACTGGAACCGTGATGGGAAATAAATCCAAATTAAATAACACCAGAAGTGATCTTCTTTTCTACTCACAGTTTTCCATCATTACAGATTATTGTTTGCTATTTGAAAGTTGTGATGACAAAGAATAAATTCTGAATTATTTAACATAAGGGCCCAGATATTTAAAATCAATTCCACATATGTGCCTTAGGTAGAGAAAAATGATGTAAGACTTACCTTTTGAAAAACTTGATAGTTGGATTTAGACCATATGTCAAGCTACAGTAGGAAAAAGAAAAGTTATATATTACTATAGATAAAGCAGAAGCTTTGGAGAGAAAATGGATCAACAAAGATGTATCTCTGAGTTCATTGTTTTGACCCCTTGTCCTCACCTGTTGCAGTCCAAGAAAGGGAATTAATAACAAAAGATTTCCTTTGTATTGCAATGAAGAATGAACATAGTTCAGCACAGTTTCAATGAAAAAATTATACATACAAGACCTGTTGAATTAATGAGTTCTCTTTAAAAAAGCAAAATCTTCATTTGTATGGGGTTGTGGCTGATCTATGCAAATATTCATCAGCTTGAGTCTGTTTCTAAAATGAGGGCATTTTTATTAAGTTTATGCTTGTCTTGTGTTGAATAAGTGATTCAGTTACAAACGACACAAAGAGCATTTAGCTGAATTAAGCCAAAGCTTTGGGTCTACTGGGGCTAAATAAGACATCCCTCAGGAAACTGCATTTACATTTGCAGACAAAAATCACACTGAGAGAGATTTAAGGTTGTAGATAACTGCACACATGCATGACTTAAACGTGGGCTCAGCTACACACAAACTAAAAGAACAAAACCGAAATTTAAGTTTTATTAGCCCCCAAACCAGAAGGTAGGGCTGTCCTTGCTGAACAATCCAATGGCTCTCGTGTTTAACAATTCCAACTGATACGTTAATGCTCTCTTAGCCCAGCCCTGTGGAACATCTTGGACTCTGTCAAGGAAAAGCAGCAGGGAAAAACAAGAGGAGCTTCTATCAATCCCAGACTTGCAAGTCACATTTTTTTCAACAGATCCCAGTGTACGCAACAATTCTGTATGCACAGAACTTGTCACAGGAAAGATGTTTGATAAAGCATTAATCTCAAGAATCTTAGTCTAGACAAAAGAACTTCTGAGTGAATTTATGAAGCAGGGGTAGCTCCTCTAGTGCCTGAAACCACGGTTGGATACACGTGTTCTCACAAGGGGGGTTCTCTCTTTTTCAGGTACAACTGATTATTTCAGTTCTGCCTTATGTGCCCAGACATTCCAACTGACAGTACAAGACTTTTCAAAGGCACAAAAAGAGTCTGAAATTGAGGAAGTCATATGAAGTGAGTAAAACACATTAGAGGGAGGTGGGGGAAGCGAGGGGGAGGGATGCTGAGTCCAAGTGATTAATTCACCATGCTAAAAACGGTCAGAATGCTAAAAGCTCTCATTCTTTTAGGAGCAGCAGTGTGAAGTGACCCGTGTCCAAATCCTGCACAGCAGTGACTCCTGAGTCCCCAGTGCTCAGTGTGGACAGGCCGTGACACTAAAACTTCAAAAGCCACTCCAGGATCGATGTTTCACGGCTCAGCACCGCTGACCTTGCCGTGAGACAAAAGGCAGCTGAGGTCTCAATGCTTTTTCCGAGCTGCATGGAGACACGAGTACCCTGAGGCACCTCCCTACAAACCTTTTAACATTTCCTGGCTCTTGGGGTGGGATCAAGAACCTGTGTGAACACCAACACTCATAAGGTGCAGCCTAGACTTGGACCCAAGCTTGACTTACAGGGTATTATCCCACCTGTGTTTGCTGGGAAGGCAGCACTGCACTTTAAGATTAGAAAAGTCTACATTTGAAAATAAAAAATTAATGTATATATTTAAAAAAAACCTGCTTTAATGTAATTTACAGCTTTCTTTGACCACAGAGTTGCTGTAATTGGAATGTATTGATGGTTTGCTGATCTCCAGTGATCAAACCAAGTATGTGATCCTCTCTAGTTAGGCTCAAAAAAAGTCCACTTCAGATGCTGTTTTAAGATGAGTGCAACAGGTTCAGAATGTTCATTAGCTGGCATGGAGATGGGATAGCTGAAAAAGTAATGAATGTCTGTCTTACAGAAATGATGTTATCCATGTTAAAAAAAGAAAGAAAGAAAGAAGAAAGAGAAAAAGAAAAAGCTACTAGCCCCTGCTTCATGCATACATCCTAAATGAGTGCCCACCTTTCCCCCTGAAACTGAGGATTAAGGCAGAGGCAGATTAAAGAATGCATCGTTATAGGTCTATTATTCTTCAACTTTTCACTTTCAATCAAGACACACATTTGTAACTAAAAAACTGCTGAAAGCACAATTTCAGGGCATCCTCTGCATGTGAATTAAACCGGGGCTTTTTTTCCCCAGTGCCCCTCTCCCCACCCACCCCCAGCAGCTGTAACAAGAGGCCGTTTTCTGAAGGTCGTCTGAGCGATTTCAAAGGCGATAACAAATCAGAATGTTCCCTGCATCCCATATCAAACAGGTCCGGTGCCAACACTTATTAGAGAAATCGGATTCAACCCCCCCTTCACCCAAACACACACACATCCAGCTTTGAAGTGGTGAGAATGCAGGGATCAGAAATTACCCGAGAGACAGCTCTGCCTGTCTTTGAAGCTTTCCTTTGATACTACTATTTCTTCTCCTCTCTTACGCTAGGAGGCTAAAAGCTGCCTTCTCTTATTGATATGGGGTAATTAATGAAGCCACAGCATTAACATAACCCAAGTTCCTGAACACGAGAATTCAACAGAGACACTTATGTTTCTTTAGTTAAGTCTAAGGGATGCAAAACAGGAATTTGGCTAGGCAGTGATGTGAAGTGCCCACATGCCCTGTCAAGGTGGTTCTTGGTCTCTGCATCCAAGGAAAAGCATGGTATTATTATGCCAAAAAATCCCAATATGATTTTTTGTTGGCAGACCAATGGCTCAGCTGCCCTGTGAAGACGAGCTGCATAGCTACATTTATTTGGGAATCAGGAAAACACTATTAATTAATTACTATCCATGGTTAAATTTCAATGCACAACAAGCATGTCACACTCTGAAATTAAAGGTGGCACTGTGCCACCACTAAAATCATGAGGGTAATTAAAATGCATCAGTCTGTGGTGGACATGAAGGGTTAGGATGGTGAGCAAGAGCAACTGTGAGCAGGTCCAGCACCCACGGCGTGTCAGAGCCTGCCAGATCTCACTTATTGTTTTTGCAAAGTGTCACCAAAAACGTCCAAGTTACTCAGCTGGCAGCTTGGCAAAGACATGTTCTGCAGGGTCTGTGAATAATTCACGAGAGAGGTACACGAAGCACTTAAGAAATGCAATGATTCTGTCTGTATAAGCAAAGCTTGAAAATAAAACCCCAGAATGGCCTGTCTTGTTTTATTCACCGCAAGCTTAAAATTTCTGCTTTTTCACCTTAATTTTGAAAGTATTTAAATGCGTAAGAGGGGGTACCCAGTTTAATGAGACTTCAGCACAGACCACGTGAGGCTTTCACGTAAGCACCTGTCAACCTGCACAGCACAACATGTGAGCACACAGCAAGACAAAGCAACCTGGAAATGCAGTGTCAGCTTTCCTGGGTAACTGCTGGTGTGTCACCGTGCAGCTCCACAAGCAGGAGAAACACCCAGATTTGGGTTTTTTCCTAGGCTTGCCTGACTGAAGGACCAGAAGAGTCTCAACAGCTCTGCTGTTTGCACTTATCTCTCGCTTTTTTCTTCCCAGTAATGCAGAATTTGCTAAAAAAATGTATTTTCAGTAATAAATGATGACTCCCCTGATCAGAGGGGAAATCTTTGGCCACTTCTGTGCATAGTCCATTTTCTCACTTACTGTCTGTGTGACCACTCTCCCAGTGATGGCCAGTTCTCCTTTTTGAAATACCACTGAATACACTTGGTTGCCCCAAACTCCTCTCTTCTTGGAAAAAGCCTCCCACTGAATTTCACTTTTTGTACTTAAAGGACTTTCCACCGTGTGCAGTTTAGAGGGTGACTCAACAGACCCTCATCCAGTTATTTCAGGGCAAAGAAGTGCAACGACTTTTCCAGTGTCCCTTCTTCAACGTTCCTTACAGAAAAGAGCCACTTCAGCATTGCCATATTGCATGTTAGCACCTAGTTCCTCTTCTCCCTGTTGTTTACAAATATTAAATGTTTCCTACAAATACATAAGCTAAGGCCCAAATCAACAATGACTGTGCAGACTGCTCCCTGGAAAAACCATCACCTCCTACTGTGTTCCTGAGGGTTCTCCATATTTCTGTTATTTAATAAAGATGATACTCACTGATCTTTTTCTTACTTTTTTGTGTGTTCCTCCTTAATGCTAGCGCATTTTTCATGCTATCAGGCTAGCAACTGAGAAGTCAGAATCGTGTAGAAACCTCAATGAAGTACTTTCCCAACAGCATCTGTTGTGAGAGGGAAGGAATTGCAATGGACTCTGTTCATAACTGACTGCAATCGCTCATTCCCAGCAGGCACAAGAAGGAAAGCAAATCATTGTGAGAGCACAATCTTAATTCTTATTCTCCAATTACCAGAGTAGTTAATTAGTGACAAAAAAAAAAGGAACTCACTGTTTGTCAATATGTGCTCCAGTTGGCAAAACTAGCAAGCTACGCATTTATTTCATCTTCCAAGCCAAATTTGCTCATGATTTAAGTGGCTCCAACTCCAATTCTACTTCAGTCAAATGAAATGTTCCTATTTATACCTAAAACGGAGACTTTCAGGTTTGCAAAATCTCTGGGATGCCCACTGGAATAGCAAAGTGCCACGTAAAGGTCACAGGTTGGTGCAGCCTTGCAGGAGCAGCCACACAGCCCCGGCTTGGACACAAAGCTAAATGGGTAGAGAACAGACTCCCCTGCAGACTGGCTTAAAGCAAGAAATAAGCCAGGTGTTAACAGCAATGCTCTGGAGGAGCAGAACTGCTCCCCACTGACAGCAGGCAAAGGTTAGTGCCCCGTGCCCAGAGCCGGCCTTGGCAAGCCCTGCTGTCCCCTGGCAGCAAACGACGGCAGAGGAACAATGTGCAGCTCCCAGGAGAGTTCACCTTGAGCTGAACAGAATCCCAATGCCAGATGCTGAGTTTCAGAAAGGAACTCCTTACTTAGCTTTTCAGCATATGTAGCATTACTGTATTTCAAGAGAGCTTCAAAAGAAACTGGATTCATCAGAGGAAACGAGCACACCCAAATGAAGTGTGACACAGGAATCCATCACACACTGTCAGTGCTCTCTCAGCAGACCATCTTTTCACTTCCATGCAGAACTTGGGGTGTAGAGGGGCTGGTGCTGTAACTCCGTATTTATATGCAAATACACAGGGAGTAGAGAGCAGCTGCTTCTGTGGCAAACTGGTATTTAAACCTGCCTATCTGAAAAAGGCAAATCAAAATTAAGCAATTTTTATTTTACTACTTCTTAGGCCAATCCCCCGCCCTTTGAGGGAGAATGTCTCACCTGGGAAATAGAGCTGCACTATTTCCTTCAGCAGCTCAGCTCCTGGCCTTTCCCAGAGAACAGAGGTTCAGACTCAGAGCTGCTGAACTCTGGGTCAGCACACAACGTGCTTCTGTGTGCTGAAACACAGTTATCACTTTTGAAAGGAAAAGAAGTCTCACCTCATTATAACATGGCCTATGGGTGCCAAATACTCATCTTGATATAATGAACTTTTTATTTTAATAGGCTTCATAATCAAAAGAGAAATCTCCAGAGAGACAATGTGAAACATGGAGGTATTTAGTGCTGTTACTGGCACGGAGAGTCCTGGCGGATGTCTCGGGCGAGAGACCATTCCACCCTGGAAAGAGACCCAAGCTGAGCTAAGGCCGTCAGGTCCCGTTAACATCTCCTGGTGTGCTGAGGAGAGCCATATGGAGTGTGTGCAGGCACGGGAAATCTCAGGGTTCAAGCAGGGTGAACTGTTCACAAAACAAATCACTTGTGGAAACAGGTAACACTTGCTGTAGTAGCTGCTGTTCAAGACGTGCTGCTGCTGGCAAGTGAATTTTTGAGGAGAACCTACCAATGATCCTCTCTGTTGTGTTTATCAAGCCAAAAAAAACCAGCCCAAGATTTCTCAATGGCTCTCAGAAGAGAGAAAGCTGAACCTTGGGCTGTTGATGTGCTGGTACACTGCAAAAACGTTTTCTCAGCAGACAGTATGAGCACAGCAACTGGGGTCTAAGGTGATAAATCAGAAATTCAAGCAAAGGCTTCAGAGCTTAGAAAGAAGCCAGAGATTTGGGGATGCAAAATCCAAGCAAAGCAAATTTAAACTGGAACTTTCTGCAAACATTCCGAGGCTTTTGCCAGTTTTACGTTTCCGGTGTACTTGCAATGGAATCCCAGTTCTCTGCCATGCAAGGAGCAGGCACAAATGGAATGCAGTGGTGCTGGACAGGCCACAACCCACCTTGCCATCCTCGGTGTAGACATTCTCGTTGTACCCTTTGACGATTGTGCGGTCAATGAAGAGGCTCCGCATCACCACGATCACTTTTAACACTTTTCCTAAGGTAACCTGTGAAGAACAGGAGTAGGACAAAAACGAGCTGAGGGCGAGTCGATGGTGTCTGAATTCATAAGACCACTGAGTTAACAGCTTAAGTTGATGCAATTTCAGTTTTCAATATTTTATAGAGAGACCAAAATAAAAGATCTAAAAGCAGTGTGTGTTATGAGGAGAGAGACTATAAAGTGTAGAACAAACGAACATTCATTTGCAACTGAAAATGTATGAGTTCACAGAATTCCCTTGTGGAGACATGACACTGCCAAGCAATTCTCTCCATTTTATTAACACCACAACTCAATAACTTGTCAAAAACAATGGGCAAATGTGATTATTTTCGATGAATTTGATATTCTACAATACAAGTCCACTTAGAGAAAAACAATTTGAAAGAAGAATCGGACTCTCCTAACGTTGGCTTGTAAAAGCATGCCGTGAGTTTAATGGAAAACATTTTCTGTCCAATAAAAATGTAAAATTATTTCAAAGGAAACTACAGCTTAAAGTAAAAATGTTACATTTTCAAAGGTTTCATTTCCTTCTGTGAAAGTGTTAAAGTGCAAAGAGTAAAGCTAGTATAATGGAAAATATAGAGGGTCAGTCAGAGTATAACAACAGAAATAAGCCTAAATTATATTATTGACAAAAATGCAATAATGAAGGCATTTTAATCTAAAAATCAATTTACATTTCAAAGATGAACTTGTACTTCAATACGGTTAAGATGTGTGTCTAACAAGAATCCTGTCTTTGTATTTTGTTATGCAGAGATTATTAGAGAGTTTTTCCTCGCCCACAAAAGGATAAAACTGAGATAAAAAGGAAACAATCAGTTCATTTTAATATATCCCAACCAGCAGCAGCTCATTTTCTGCCAGCGTTCCAACATTTCATCCCGTATAGATTAACACACACTAAAACAAATGTGTTTGTACTGCTGACCTCAGCAGACAAATCCACACCCAAAGAAATCAGTCAATATGCACCTTTATTGATCTGTTGGATGTTATTCCTTTGTAACTTCTGTTAATGACTCCTACCCATCACCTTGTTCCAACACCAGTAGCCCCAAGCTGAGCTGACTTTAATCACTACAGAGCAAGACAGAGCCACAAACCCTGGACAGAACTGACGACAAGCCTTTGGCATGGGACACGGAGAATGCCAGCAGAGAAGAGTCTGAACAACAGGGCAGGACAAGTTCACAGCAAGAGAGAGGACAGGGAAACAAGATGGGAAGGCAGTGACAGCCTTCAAAAAGACAGGCTGCCAGGCATAATACTGCAGGAACATAAAAAGTGGGTCAGAAGAATGGCTTATTTCTGAAGAAAAAAATGTGAAAGGCTGAAAGACAGGAACTTTTATCAGGGCCTGAGCCATGCACACACCAGGAACCACGAACATGTATGGAAACACCATGCTGTGCTATCAGGTGCTGTGAGTTTTGGTTTAAATGCAGTATCTTGCCAGGGTACTCTTTAACAAGACCTAGGTTAGTCTGCATATACAGAAAATTGTCAGAGTTATTTCAGCACCTGACACTGTATTAATGAAGTTAAAAATGCAAAGCGGTGACCCAGAGGTGCCCAAGCTATGATGCTGATCATCCACTGGAATCACAGAGTTTTGTCATAATTGCTAAGAGGAGGAAATGAATAAACTTTGAGAAAAGTTGCCAGCATATTAAGAGTTAACGGTTTTCAATTTATTTTTCTACCTTATTAAAACTGGCACTTCAGTGGGATATTGGTCTGCTGAGAGAATGGACTCTTATTTATAACTTCACACTAGGCATCGGCCATACATAATAAAATCAAAAGGAGGAAAAGAAGACATTTTAAAGAAGGCATCTTAAAGAAAAAGAAATCTTAATGGAAGAAGGGTAAGGGTGCCCTACATACACCCAGACCCAGCTTTATGTACAGTATTTTCTATCCCCATCGCCTGCACACACTTTAGTTGATGCTCCCTTCTTTCCTCGTTCTCTTTACATTGTGCATTCATGGCATCTCCCATTGCTGCCAGGTAGAAATAAATCTGAGGCTGATCTGAAGCCTGTGTGGGATGTTCCCGAAAATCCTCAGTGATCTGTGGAACGTAACAAGCTGAAAAATCCTGTGTGTGGCACTCCAGCTTGCTGGAATAAACTTACTGCTGGCCTCAAACCTCCCCACATGATTTACCTGCACGAATACTTCTGCATTAGCTCCCTGCCCTTTTCCAGGTGATCTGACTTCATACCCTTCCAGTGGTTCACTCCACACTTCCAGAATCCATCACAGCACCGCCATGTCACATCCTGCACAATGTCCAGGACAGGATCTTGATTACCCACTTGCCGGACCATCAAAATTCAAAATTCCCATCTCCCACACATGGAAGGGAGCTGTGTAAACCCAACCCTAGCTGGGTATCTAAGTGAGCTCCCTGAGAAAGGTCCTACTGCTGCACTTCCCCCTTACACATTGGTTAGTGCAGGGGGCACCCAGGCACCCTGGAAATCCAAACTGTGGCTGGGTTGATGCTGGGTTGTCTGAATTAGCTCTTACAGTGCTCTGGTACTGGAACAAAAGACTTTCCTGTTTTGTACCACTCTTGTTTTGACAAGGGATTCCTGTAGGTTTTACTCTGGCTGGAAGAGAGATTGGGACTTTCAGATGATTTCTGTAGGACTGTATCATTAGTTAAGTCTGACAGAAGCAGGAATTTTGTAAAAGAGCAGCTCAGAGAAATTACAGTTCATCACTTTAACAGCACTGAAAGAATGAGGGTAGTAGCACAAAGAATGAACAGCCTGTCACCAGACTGGAGGATGCTGTTAGATGTGGAAGCCAGAACTATGCTCCGCAGCTATTTTCAGGGTGAAGCACATTCCATATTGTACGCAGTAAATCCAATACCCTTTATTTTTTCCGCCAGTAATCAAGATTTGTAACTATTTCCAGAGTTTAATATTTTTTTCAACTCCACTGTATTTTACAAATCATGTTTTTCAGCAGACCATTTTATTCCAATCCCTGCTGAACTTGGCTACTTGGAGTCTGTGTTCAGGACAGACCTATGTAGGGAACGTAATTTACACTTATAGTCATACAACTGTGTCCCTACAGATCACCTCAAAGAAGGTAATAAAACACTAATGGCTTTGGTAAACCAGTAATTTGGTAGTTCTACTCCAAGCTCCAAGAGTGCAGGTCTCTCCTGGAGGTCCAGACTCACCCAGATGGTCCCTATTTAATGGGCACTGAAATGTCCGTGCATTTCCACAGGTACCAACTGAAAGAAATTTCTTTCCTTGTACAGAAAGGATACCTTTCAATTGTGACAAAAAAGCAACAATTTCCTTTCTAAGCCAAGTTTTCCTATTAAATTTCAACTTCTCCTGTCGATATCCTGTTAAGACAGCACTTGGCTTTTTAATATTTCGCCTGAAGGATATATGCCAACTCGTCCTTGATGTAGAAAATTTTAATTCAAATCAATACATGTACAAGGTCACTTTAAAATTCAATTAATATGAATGAAAAAATATGCCCCACAGTTCTGTGAGCTGAAAATGGAACAGTTGCAAGTTAAATACTTCTGTAGCTTCTGTTTTGGGCTGTGTAATAACAATGTACTTCTAACTTCCTTTTAACTAAAATATACTAAATTCAGACAGTTAAGTTATTCATAAATCCCCTGCTTTCTAAAATGGCAAGCCCTAGAAGAAGGTAGGACAGGCAGCTGATTGAAATCTGCAATATTATGCAGCTTTTCTGACAAAGACATATAAAATAAAAATCTTCTTGAAATATCCCAGTTTTAAAAATATTTTGTCTATCACCAAGATAAATCTCAAGGAGCATCTGACAGACACAGTATGCCAAGAAAGGGAGAGGGGGAAACAGAATAATCAGGGAGAATGACTTGGATAATTTCTTGTAAGACTGCTAAAAAAAGTTCCCATTTAACACCAATTATAATCGGAAAAGAAGAAAGTACCTTTCCAAGTAAGTCAGATTCAGGATCCAAATGAGTTTACAAAAGAAAAGGATCAAAATTAATTTACCATGCCAGAATTCTGCCTGGAGGAAAGAGTTTGAAATCCCCCCTTTAATTTTGCCTCCTCACTGAAACTAATATCGAGTGAAAAGCCCTTTTATGAACCATTTAAACAACTCATTAACAAATGTTCTTTCTTAAAATTTATTTAAGTTTGATATCAGGAAAATGTATGCTGACAACACTAAGATCCAACACTTTGTGAAAAATTCCCAAAGCTGCAGATTTCCCCTCAGCATTCCAGGGAATTTGCTGCTGATTTGAGCTGCAGATGCTCTGCAATGCAGAGCTAAAAGAAAGAAAACATTATTTTCAGTTAACATGGGCACCTCCCCGCTTCTATAAAAAGGAGCACAAGTGTGTGTGTGGTTTTTATTCACCTCAGAAATAAGGCAACATCCAACCAGAGACGTAACCAAGCTACATATTTCCAGCAAAAGGCCAGACACCTGCTCCTTGCCATGGAACCAGCCATAAGCTCGGCCTCCCACTCGCAGATCCTTCTTACTAATCAGTACAATGCATAGAAATCACATTTATATATGCTGAAAAAAAAAGTTTTGCATTAAAAATAAAGTTAAAAAAAAACCCACACACACAGACTTTCAACTAGATTTTTTTCCCCTCATTTTTTATGTCTCATCTGCTGCTGGTATGGCTGCGTTTCCCCTCACATGCTCATTATTCTTTAATGATGCCTATTTGTAAATAGCAAGATAAGATGCAATTAAGCCATTAGAGTCTAAATAAACAAACATACTAATTAGGTTCTTTACAAGGATTTCTTTCTTTATGCAAGAGCTGGAATTTACCTTTCATTAGTCTAACCTAATTGCAATAGTGCCTGATAAAAAGTCAACATAAATGAAGGACTTTAAATGCTTCCACCATATTAAGGATGAGCTGGCTCTTCTCCCTCGGTAACATTCCCTATTCTCTTAATAAGGCAAAAAATTGGCACAGGAATATTGTTCAAAGGTTCAAGGACAGGTTTTGCCAGTGGCCAGTCACACTTACGGAAGGGTCACACCAGTCCAGCATTTCTACAGGAGATGAAACGGATTTTGTCTCTTTCTTTCCTTTCTAAATTAGAGCACACCAGGAATTTTACACGGATGAAAATGATGTCTGATCTTCCACAATAGAAATCTATGGGAATATCAGTACACACCTGAGTGCTTTGGGGACAGTAACCCTGTAGAGGGAGCAAAGCTGAGGCCATTTCTCACAAGTCTTTCTCTGCTTTTCTCTTTGCTTGTTCCCTTTTCCCAAGGGAAAAGACTCTTCCTCATCTTCCTCATTCTTCATCAGACAAGCAGAGAGTACTTTTCAATTTACTTGCCAATCCCTGCTCATGTACTTTGGTAATCCAAGACATTCTTCCCCTGCCCGTGTCACCTCAGACTTAATGCCCTTTAAATGCTGGTTTTAATGCTTTTTAAATGCTGGTTCTCCATCTTAAGGCACAAACTGTGAAGCCACTGCAGTCACAAGTCCCACTGTGAGCTCAGGAGTGATTCCTCCAGCTCACAGGAGATCCCGAAACATCCCAGGAGTTCCATCAAACACCAAAACCAAGCTACTGTCTCAAAGGCAGTAAATCCCTAAGTGAATATTCATCCTACAGGCCTAAAAATCAGGTGCCTAAGCCACCAAACGTGACCACCAGAGCTACATCCCTCCCATGCACCTGCCTGCTTTCATCCAGCACCTGCTGAGCACTGGTTTCCTGATAAACCACCCGACAGGCAGGAAGGAAGGCTTACACTGCAAAGCACTTTGGAAATGAGGAATTGTTTCGGAAATAATAGCACTGAATTGTTTCCAATCAATACAACATCGATACCGATTTCAAATCACTTTGAAAATTCCCTCCCTCTTCCCAGTTCTCCAACACCATGCACAGAAATCAGTCTGGTGCCTTTCCTAATGGGCAAATAATAAATTTCAGCATCCATTTTCCCCGCAAAAATAATAATAGTTTTACGTAAAACACTAATAAACAAAAATGAGACACAAGGAATTATTCAGTTTCAGGGAACAGATGTCTGGCCTATTTGCAATTAATACAACTCACTGCCACACAATCAGACTGCTTCAAATGCTGGGAACAAGATCTGAAAGTTCAAATGCAAATGTGTCTGGTTTTAAAGAGAATGAATAAAACTGTATAAAAACCTGCTTCATATTTTTCTATGACAGATCTATTAGAAATCTAGGCAGCAGTATAAATTTATAAAAATTAATTTAAAAGCAAAAATTTGTAAGATAACCTGGAAAGAAGAAATCATGATTTCTGCCCTGAGTTTGGCAGAAACAATTCCATTTTTCAGGTTGGAAGTTACTTATACATATTATGTTTTAGAAACAGAAATTACAGAAAACAGTTCCTGCAAAACAGTATCTGCAAAAATATTTACTCCGTGTTTGTAATTTCTGTAGTAATTCTTTACAAATATTGAGGATAAAAAGAATTTAAAGACAAAGCAGTTCCCAGATGCAGACAAGAAAATAAGCTTTTTCTCTGAGTAGGACTGGCTGGGTAAATGATGCTAAGGAATTCATATTTGTCAGCTGAAAAAGTAGGGCTAAAGTTTAGTGTTCTCTAAAATATTTCTGATATTAATGAATAAACTGGACACAGGATTTGGTTGACACAAGAAACAGTCTGAATTTTGATAAGGGAAACAAGGTGTGTGAAACAATCATAAAATAATTTGATTATTATAGTAGAAAAAATAATGTATCTAGGAATAGAACTAATCATTCAAGGAAAAAAATCTAGGTATTTTCATTCATTAAAAATTAGTTAATGTTTTCTTAATATACAAGGTAAGGTTTATCTATTTACAATTCCTGGCATTTGACCAACAAAATCTCACAAAAACCTTAAGGAGTCCACAGTTCCCTGTGCTCCTGCTGGAAATTAATTTTGCATAACACAGTTATTAGAGCTGATATAATTCTATGTTTAGTCTATTTTATACATAGTGCTATTAAAAGATTAATTGAAAAATCACTGGTGAAGATTGGGATTAAACAGCACCTTGAAATGCCACAACAAACTGCTTTTAAAATCAGCCGAGGATCTCACACAGCTCTGAAAGGTTTCAATTATTTATGTGTTTGGCCTGTGTAGCATAAATCCAGACTAATGAGGTACAATTGCTGTGTATAAATCTAAAGCATAAAAAACCTCCTCATTTTTTTTCCTCCTCAAACGTCTGGAAGAAGCAGTTTATTTTTCTCACAGAAGTTTGCAGCTTCTGGTCAGGGAGATCCCAGCTGAGCACAAGGGTTACTCGCCAGCGGAGTTTGACCAACAGGCTCACACAGCTCCTAATTATTACAGAATCCAAGAATTGTTGGGGCTGGAAGGGACCTCCAGAGTTCATAATCCCAGAATTGCTGGGATTGGAAGGGACCTCTGGAGATCATCCCATCCCGTCCCCTGCCCAAGGCAGGGTCATCTGGAGCAGGTGACACAGGAACACGCCCAGGTGGGTTTGGAATGTCTCCAGGGAGGGAGACTCCAATCCTCTCTGGGCACCTGTTCCAGAGCTCTGCCACTCTCCATGGAAAGAAGTTTATCACAGAATATTCTGAGTTGGAAGGGACCTGTAAGGATAATTGGGTCCAACTGTTATGTGAATGGCCCATAAAGAGATCAAACCCACAAACGTGGCATTACTGGAACCATGCCCTAACCAACGGAGCTCATCTCAGGGTTCTTCCTCACACTGAAGTGAAACTTTTTGTGGTTTCTTTCAGTTTATGGCCATCACTCCTCATCCTTTCACTGGGCACCACTGGAGAGAGTCTGGCACTGACTTGACACCTCTTGGAGATATTTACACGGATTGATGAGATCCCCTCTCAGCCTCCTCTTCTCCAGACTAACCCGGCCCAGCTCCCGCAGTCTCTCCTCATCAGAGAGATGCCCAGACCCCAAATCCTCTTTGTGCCCTCTGCAGGACCCTCTCCAGCAGCTCCTTATCCTTCTTGAAGAGAAAGACATCTTCCTGAACCACCAGATGAATCTTAGCGGTGCAAGTCCCACCTCTACAGCTTAGGACATAAACTGATTTCCATGTGCACATGAAGTTGTAGAGTCTGGGGCTGAAACTGTCTCTCTTGGGTATTTTTCCTAAAGTAATTTGTTCGGCAAAGGCCCCAACGTTTCTTAAGTTTCAAAGAGCCTTCCAGGCCTCCTTCCCCCTTCTTCCCCATCTCCCTCCAATCATTTACATGTTTTAAGATATGGATAGTGCTTACCAGTGCATTTGAAGATGAATGCATGTTTTTCCTCTGGTAGATGGAATGATTGTGTTTAAAGATGTTATAAAAACTAGACCTTTGCATCAAGGACCTTCCTAAGACACCAGGTATGCTATGAACAGTCCAAGGGTGAGCATGGTTGAGATTATAAAGTCAGTTAATTAACTCTGGGCAAACAGTAGGGCTGTGAAATATTTTTAAATAAAATGAGCATTATCTGGAGCCTTTGGCATTGTGGTAAACCACACTGCTGCAAGGGAGCAGCTCCAGATGTAACTTGGGCTAAGTTCAGAGTGAGAAATCACAAGTGCTGAGGAAACCTCCCTCCTTCTGGGGGAGGTGCTCTTCACACTGCCCATCCTGCAGCACCTTTTTCACTGAAGGATCTGTGGCTGAAAACAGCAAAAGCTTTTGTAGCAGTCAGGGCCAGATGGAAAGTGCCATATTGGCAACATCAACTGAGACAGATGGGGAAGAAGGGAAAACCTGGCTAAAAGAAAAAATGATAAACCCATCACACAATCACATACAAAAATACTTTTAAAACAATCTTTTTGATCTCTGATCCAAGGAAAATATGCATACCACTGGTTCAACATGGGGCTGGGATCTCGTAGAAACAAAAATGTCCTTGATTTAGAGAGCAACTGCCACACGGAATTCCCTATGTTACTGCTGCTGGTGAAAGGCGCTTCCTTTAGTTACCACCCAACCTTGTTCCTTGGTGGTCACATCCAAGATAATTTACCTTACTGCCTAATTGTGCCTGAGTCTTGAAAAACATCATCTATTTCCTGACCACCTCAAAAAGCCACCAAAAATGGAAGGTACTTCAGTATGCAAAGAAGGGCTCCAAGAGAATGGAAAGCGTTTCAAAGTAAGGAAGCAAAACCAGACATTTTTCTATAGCAAAATAGATAAAACACAAAGTCAGCTTAAGAGGAAATGCAAAAACTTCTAAGACTTATAACTTCTTAAGACTGCACTGATGAATTCCATTATTTTCTGGAATATATTGTTCCACTTGGTGAATCCAACAATTGCAGATTAAATGTTTTAATGCCAGCTGTTTATTTTAACCTCTGACTCAGTTAATCTCTTGTGAGTTTGTGGCTGTTCAAAGAAAGTTAATAATGAGATGTTAGACAGTTGATTAATTAAAACTAAATACAATTAAAACAATCACAGCAATAGTTGCTACGGGGAAATTTCCATGAGAAATATGAGATGGAGAAAACTCAACTGGCCTCAGTTCTTCATCTGTGTGTGTGGTGTAATTTCTAGTTTCATTTAAAATTTGGGAAAATATGTGACTTCTGCCTTTCCCTAGAAGGAAATCAGCATCCAGCTGCCATGCCATGGACTCCCCTTCCACTTTGCTGTCTTAAAGCTTTGAAGACTTCTTTTGCTGTAAGCACAACAGCTGCCTGTAAAAATGGATGTGAACAATAGGTTCCTCTTCAATGAAACCTTGCTTGGTCAGGCAGAAATAAGACGAATGTATTGGACTTGTTTATCTCAAATCCAGTCTTTACTGCTCATTTACTTCAAAGGCAAATTCTTAACTTCATCATATAACAGAAATTCACTGACCCAAGAGCAATGTGAACAAATTTAAATCATATTGGTTTCCTTCTTATTTTCTTCCTCACATTTCCTTCCTTCTTAATTATCATGATTAAGAGTCACTCATTGCCAAGTCTGCTGAAAACCACAGTGAATATTTGAGTTTGCGCTCATATTTCTACAATCACAAAAAAACAATTAAAAAAGCAATAGATTTTTTGTGTAAAGGGGAAATTCTTTTTATGACTTATTTGCCTAAGAGCAAGAAAGATGCTGCATTGCTGTGGCAAATGAAGAATGATATGTTCCTGGGAAAAAAAAAAAATCTTTAATAACCTGCATTTTGGGACAGTAATTCAATCTGTTATGAAAATCAACTCAAGGGATTAAATGATCCAACTTACCAGCAGCATTGCAGAGGTTCCATTTGGTCGAGAGAGCTGGATAGACATTTCAGGGAACATCCTATCAATCCGACTGATCACATCATCAACGTATCTACCAAGCAAACCAAACAGCAGCATTAACACACAGGCTCTCTCACACACTCAGATTATAAAAACTATGCTTTTTAAAAACATTTATCCTTTTTAGCAATTATCCTTTAAAAAATTATTCTTTTTAACCCTGTTCATGGGACTTCCCAGAATCAATTTCTCTGTGATACCTGCATATTTTTCAAAAACACATGCAAGCAATAATTCAAAAAGTTATTCATAAAAGGAAACAAACCAAAGCCCTCTGCAAGTTGTTTTGAAAATCAATTACTCTGCCCTTAAAAACATGCACTCACTAATTTTTAGTCCAAATGTGTCAGCCTCAAACTCCTGCCATTGTATTTCTATACTTTCTCCTCAGGGGGTTGAAGGACACATGATTAAAATTACTCTTCCAGTGCAGGAATTCACAGGCTGTCATGTCCTTACTTTCTCTTTGATAAACTAACCAGATAAAGGTTTTATCAAAGTCTTCGGATGATTCTTAGGGGTGGTTTTTTTCCCTGAATCTTTTCAATTTATTTCATGCACTGGTGACTCTGACATTGGCTGGTAAATTCCAGCTGTTTCTCTGGAGCAATCAAACACAAAGTAAAATAACATCCTTTCTGCTGGGTATAATCCCTGTTTCTGCAGGCCAAGGTGAGCTGGCACACAGTTGTCCTGTTTCCTGGGATCAAATTAAGAGCTGACCTCCATTAACACCGAAAACGGCCTTACAGAGACCTTGTTTCCCAGGACACATCGCCCCAACCCATGGACATGCCTCCCATCCTTCAGCCACTCCTCTGGACACATTAAAATCCAAATATCTGCTTTAGCAGAGTTTACAGGACAGTCTATCATCTGTGCACTGATCTGTCCCCATCTACAAACTCTGCAACTCAATCAGATCCATGAAGGAATTCTTAAATAAAACTGTTTTCACGCTAATCCACATACGTGCTCTGAAAAAAAGACTTTGGAAAAATTGGTTGCCTAAGTTAGATGAACAGTAAAACAACAAAAAAAAAGCTAATTATTTCCCTTTAATCTGCTTAAACAAAGGCAAAAACTGCTGAATTCTTGCTCTTCAAAGTAACTGGGCTCTAATGTTAGCGCTAAAGCCCCCTGAACAACAATGAGGTGCTATGCTCCAATTGCTACTTTGCAAAGGATTAAAACAATTAGAAAAAATAAAATCAATCCAGGAAAGCTACACCTCCTCAGCTGGTAAAGTCAGCTCTTAAAAGTAACCAAAGAATGAAATGAGTTATGACAGTTTTGCACAAAACCCTTAATCCACACTTGTCATTGCGCAGAAGAAAGCTCCCCCATTCACTGCAATGACTAACCAACACTTGCTGCTGATAAGCAAAGCCAAAAACATCCAGAAGCCAAGAACTTCCTCAGCACCGGGAAAGAGGAGGCGCATCAGACACCGCTCCAGGAGGAAGAAGCTACACATGGACGGCACAAACCCAACTCATTCCAAACACTGCTGAATCCCTGACTTGTTCCATACAGCGGGAGAGTTTATACTGTTTCATAAATGCCATTACTCCAGGCTCTGCAAATAAATCAGTCTCTTGCTTGTGGGGGACCAGGGGTGACTGGCTGTGGTACAGGCAAGAAGAGATTCTGTGGTTCTGAACTTGTCGTGATGCAGATTTTTGCACAGCTTAAGTTTTCCAATTTGCCAAGCTTTAGGCAGTAAGAAGTTAAAAACAAACAAAATAAGAAGTTGCAGAAAACAAGACAATGACACAGTCAATGCATTAAGGAAGGAAAATTCAAGTAATTTTAAATCATGTGAACAACAGTTGGACTCCGGCATTTAATCTGCTTACGTCCTTCAGAAAATCCCAGCGGACACGTACACTCACCCTTTGAAAATGGGATCCAGGCTGGCTGGAGGTAATCAATTCTTCAAAGTCTTTCTTAGATATGATTATTTTTAAATGTAAAACTTGTCTTGACCAAGAGGCTTAAAATCTGACTCAAACCCAACTGTCACCCTGTACTACGTAAGCAGTGTAAGGCAGAACAGGGAATTCACAGGGTTGTGAAATCTTCCCTTTAAATGAAATCACACATATAGCAAACCAGAAATCTTCTAATTTGCATTAACAACCTTCTGAAAGCACTTGAAGGTGAGTTATTATGACTTTTTGGGCTTAGATGCCTGTTATTTTTGTACTGCTTTTCACAGACCAGTTGACAGAAGGAAAGTTAAAACCACGTGCTCCAGGAAATGTGATGTTTTACTTTGGCAGCTCTATCAGGACCATCCACACAGGCAGCCTTTGCCTTCTCTTCTCAGTCAGTGGGATGTCAGAGAAGATCCCAGACCAACGGGATAAAAGAGCATTAATGTACATAGCATTGTTTTGGGCCCCTGTGCCTTTTTTCAAGCAGACATCAGGCTTTACTGAGCACTCCTCAACAGAAAGAGTCTTCAACAATACACATATAATTACTCAATTAGCCTGACTGCATTGTGGCCTCAAATATAAAATGACAAACAACCTAATCTAAGGCAAAATTCTTCTACAGATTGGCCCTTCCGAGAGGACATCTGGTAAAACATCTTGTGAAGGGATGGACATGAGAAATCAGACGCAGAGAAGTAATGTAAAAATGTAACTGGTGATGACTTCAGAGGAAACTGAGGAACACATGGTAAAGAAGAGATGAAGTGCACTCCTGAGACTGTCTGGAAAGAGGGTCAGAGAAAAAGCTGCTGTCTGGAACTTATTTTGTAGAACTGAAATACATAAATGTAGTGCCAAAATAAGCACTTACAAAATTTACACATCTCTGTCCAGTTTTAGCTCAAAATACGATAGTTCCTATTTATGTTACAGAACCTCTTGCCCAGTCTCAGAGAAGCAAAGCACTTGAGGATGGAGAAAAGTCTAATTTTACTTTGCCAACGAGCACTTCTGACGTCCTTTGCACGTCTCAGTTTTCTCCTACATACAAAAGATGACGGTCGGAACAAGCATTTACAAACCCAGAGGAAATAACGCAAAGCGGGGAAAAGCAAATGGCAATTGATTTGCTCAGACATTTGGCCTATTTTCATCCTAAGAAAAAGAAATTCATGGAATTCTCAGAATTAAATACAAGATGGAATTTCATGTCCTAGAACAGGCATTGTTCCACCTACGAAGGGTTGAATAGTGTCTAGACAAACTCCCCATTGCCTTTCCGGGATGCAAAGGTTGTTCAGAAAGGTCTGAACTCAGACTGCAAAAGATTGTACCCAGTAATCCCCATTTTACAGCAAAGAATTTAAGCTCTTTATAGACAGAATTTCATATTGTGAACTATCCTAGGTCTCAAAAAACATTCAACAGCTTCTCATTTCAACATCCTGAGTCAGTCCCATTCTATTCAAAAAGGCTTTAAGTAACTTCGTCAATGCCTGCATCCTAATCCAGATCCATGTGCACCTCCTAATCCAGATCCCTAAACATCCTACTCAGAAAAGAACAACAGACTCAACCAACAGGACTTCACCTCATTAAACCTTATCAAGTGCTAAAACAATTTTCCCAATGTAATTTTACTGGTCTGAGGGGAGATTTTTAAAACATCTTCCACGGCAGGTTTGTACCAACTCCGCGCTTCCATTTTTTCTTCTTCTTTCCTTCATGACACAGGTTCATGATTTTTAAGGAGATATTAAAATTGTATTCTAGACACAAAATCTTTACTTTAAAAATGCTAACAGTATCATTCAGGGGTTTGCATCTGAATGTGCAGAGCCAGCCTGTCCATCAGATGCTCTCAAAGGCTGTCAACACTATAAATAAATATTTTTATTTTAATGTAGAAGACTAATTTTTTCCAAACATGCCAGATTAATACTACAAAAGTCAAAACAAAACAAATCTACTTCATGAACATCAGCAGTGACTAAAATTAATTCAAAACATTACACTTCAAATGAAGCCTTGTTATGAACATGCAGAAAAATCAACACTAGAACAAAGTAATAGAGATATTACTGGAAAAACTTCTCTGCCATTTTGGCAGTAAGTGTACATATAAATTCTTTAGTCCCTATTAGAGAAACAATGCCTGGAACACGCAGAAGACACCTTTGAAGCCAGTTACAAAACACTGTTTAGAAAGGCCTAATTATCTATGCAAAACACTCACCAAGAAGTTTCATGCTAAAACATCAGGTTGACAATGTAGAAATAATTCAGGAACCATTTCTGCAGACAAATGGTCTTGTACCATCTCTCTGATTCACATAAAGGCCCCCCAAAAGACAGCAATATAGGAAAGTAATTCATTATAAATGCCTTTCAATTCCACACTGGACAGATGGCTTCACTCTCTAATGTGACCTCTCTTTTTAATTTTTTTTTACTTTTACTGGATTAGATCCAGCAATCCAGTGTTAGTGTGATGTTTAACAGCTTAGACCAGACTTAAATAGCATTTATCCCACACGGTGTTTCACTTGCATGCTGTTCATTTTTTCCACTCGATACAACAATTTAAAGATTAGAAATATAGGTATTAATAATTTTCTAGGGTGGTCTTTTGGAAGAAAGAAAATTTTGCTAAATGACACTGAGAAGATGGAGAAAAAGGGAGAAGGGGGAAAAATACATGTTTGTAAAATGAAAGTAGTTGATCTTTCCTATACACTCAGTAGAAAACACCACACATGAGACGAAAATAAACTCTACAATTCTCCTGAATCTGGATTCACGATATTCTGGAGAGCAACAGGGGAAACTCTCCACACATCCTCTCACTTACTAGCACAGTATTTAGTTGCCACAGATTTTCTTTTTTTTTTTTTTCTTTTAGGCACTATCTTAAGGTTTTTTTCCTATNATTTTCAACCCAGTTAATAATTTCTTTTCACATGTGATATTTCAGAAGCATGAGCTGGCCCTGCTGCACATGTTGGGTTGGTTGATGGAGGCATCGGGGGACAGCGTTTGCCTGCACTCATTCCAAGACCTAAGGAACAGCTATTTTTTGCAGAACCAAGACTCAATACACAACTTAAAAATTTTAGCAGCAGCAGAATTTAAAATATTATAGACTTATAAAGAGACTTAATAGTTTTCTGGCAGCCTGATTAGAGAAATAGTATATTTTCACACATACAGGGTAATCACAGTTCTAGTGTGATTTATTCATCACGGAATTTAAGTTTTAATTTGATTCAGCTACCTGCTAGGCAAGTCTCTGCAGGTAGCAAATTCAAGTTGATAGAAGGCTGTTCAGAAGCATCAATTAACAACAGTTATTAAAACAATGACCTCTGCCAGCTTTGGTGAGATGACACTTCCTGCTTGGATAGGCAATGAAGAGCGTGAAAAGAAATTCAACACCACTCACGCTGAGAAAGCGACTTCACGTCTCAAGACTAAATTAGACAGCTGGCACCATCCCTGACATCTGTACAACAATCCTGGAAGTCCCTGCCTCCTTTCTCATATTCCACAGGTTTTCTTGGTTTTTTTTTTTCATTATTGTTAACACAAGCTCTTGCTTTTTACTTCTGTAGAACCTCTATAAAATGCTCACGGTCTCCTGGCTCCGGTACTACACTCGCGTATTTGAGCACCTTCTCCTCCAGCTACGAGCTTCCTTGCCAGGCTGTTTTCTCATACAGTTGTTAACACCGTCCTCTCGTCCTTCCTGAACAAACTGCTTCAGCAGTTTCCTCTCTCTTCTCACCCAATTTCCAAGTTTCTCGTGGTGGAAGATTCCAGCCAGGATTCTCCTGGCTCGTCTTTCTCTTCCCTCCTCATCTGCACATTGACTTGCTCTCTGCTACTCCTGCAATGCCTCCATTCCCGCTGTAAAATCTTTATTCATGACACGCCGGAAAGGAAAAATGTTCTTTCAAATAACTAACTGACTTCTAACTACCAGGAGGTGAGGTGAGGGCAGAAGGAGCAAATCTGAGTTGTGCACAGTTCTTCAGTCTTGGGGCTAAACCACAGAATGAGCAGGAGGGAGTTTCAGCACTGGAGAGCCTTGGCAATATGAACCCACAGGTGTGGGAAGAAGTCAGGATGTGTGGGCTGTAAGGAATTAATTTGCTAAGACACAAAGGTCCTAAGGAACAAATTCGCTAAAATTTGTGCCCAACTCCAGTCCACCTTGAGGAGTGAAAGCACTGAAAGATCCAAACCTGAGAGAAGGCAGGCTTCCATTGATTCTTACAAATCCGCTTCTTTTCAACTTTGCTACGGATCTTATTTCGGTCATAGAGGAATTACGCTTCATTATTGAGTGGATGCAAAAGATTAAGTTATGTGCCTAAATAGTCTAGCAGTGTTTACATATAAACACAGGGTGGTCCGCTGCAAAAGCATATGCACACAGAGCTGTATCAAACACTCACCATCTGCACGCACTTCTCACTCACAAAAGGGCAAACCTGGTACAGCACTTAAGGATGCATGTGGAATCGTTTGGACAGTTCTCCAGAAGCCAAGACAGAGTGTTTAAGGGTTGGATTTACAAAGACATTTAGAAACTTGAGGCTGTGATTCAACTATTTTCAGGCTTCAGCACCAATAGTGACATAAGGCACTGACACATCCCCTCCTGCACAGCATTCAGCCCCCTCAACTGTGCTGGAGGAGCTGGAGCTCACAACTGAGCTGGCTTGAAAAAAAACAAAGACGTATTAGTTTACATCTAAGCCAGTTTCATGATTCAACTCCCTATGCACACACCATGTGCCGGCGCAATTCCTGCTGGCACTACACATCATGGGCCAGGAATGCTGCACACTGGGGTCATTCTATTACAACAATAAAATATTGGTTTATGGTAAAATGTTGTTACTTAAACAGCATTGTTTATACAGCAAACACAATTCAGAATCCTTCAGTGCCACCGTGAGTCCACTGCTAAGTGACGTGGTGCAGACCTGCCTGGAACGTCCTCTGAGCTGACAGGGATGGCACAAATGAACACAGGTTGTCCTGCTGAAGGCTTTTGGAATGCAAACCTGCTGCTGAATCAAACAGTCTCTGGACATCTGCACATTTACATTAAATATGAACAAACACCTCTGTAACACATTCTGAAAACACACAGTCAGTGCATACTTTGTTTTTTAAGACAGAGCAAAATACATCTGTTCACAGCACTGAATTCCAGTGCACCACCGTAAAAAGCAGAACTTTAATAAGGAAAACTTTAAGTTACAAATAGAGACCTTGCAGTCCAATTCCCAGGGCTATTTTATTATAGTATTGAAATAGCTTTCTTTGTACTTATGTGGAATGCTCTTCAAAATGCCTTTAATTCACAGCAGTAATCATGAGAGGAATATGGATATTAGAATGTGTGAAAGCTGGTTAACAAAACAAGCGTGCATCTACTTTACAGTCATCACCAGGATCCTGCCTGAGCCTGCACTGGTCTGCGCTTTATGGAAAGCATGAACTCCTTTATACACACCTTGAGAGGAAAACCAGCCCTCCCTTAACCATTCAGCATCAGTGGTACAATAATTTCAGAACCAAAACTCCACAGCGCATATGTATTGTTTATATTTCCATGTCTTTGTGAAACACGATGTTGCATCACAACCCAACAATAAACACTAACAGGAACAATTTCCAGGGGCCTGGATAAGAATCAGAATTATTACATCAGTGTTTATCTACAAAGATGGTTCTTGAATTATTCCTAACTTGTCAAGCAATTTGTGCCCCACATATCAGCCTAAATTTGCACATGCACACACACTTCCATACAGCAGAGCCATGTCAGAATTCCTCAGGAGAAACTCAAGCCAAGAGACCCAGCCAGAGTCCTTTAAAAAGGAAAAACAGCATTTGCACACACACAGAGCTGTGCCCCATGGCGTTCCAAAGCTGGATAATGCCCCTCCACCCTGTCGGGGTTCACCTGGGGTTACTGGGTCAGTGCTGTGAGGTGAACCCCCCTCTCCTGCACTCCCAGAGCCCTGCAGCAAGGGACAGGGGGTTGAGCTGATGCTGATCTTAGTAAACACCAGACGGTGCTTTGACAAGGGCCTCAAAGTAAGGCATCAAGTTCAGAACTGCTCCGAGGAAATGTGACGGGCTAGGATGGTTTCTAGCCCAGCTGCCCAGCCAGATTGCCAAGGGAAGTGAGTGGGGCTATCTGCCATCTGGGAAAGGCCTCACCTTGTGGACTGACCGACCACCTGATGGGATCCTGACACCGTGCATTACTCCACACTGCCACTGAACTTGAGTTCAGCCTTCTCAAGCTAGAATGCAGTATTTTATAACATGTTATTTTCAGCTCTGCTATTGAAGATTTACTGCAACAGCAAAGCCTTCTCGCTCTCTTTCTTTGTGCTTTATTTCTCCCTCAACAGAGAAGAAATTACAGTACTTACCTCCTTTTATGAACAGCAACAGATGATGCATGATACCTATTATTTATTCTATACTTATGAGAAGCAGCAAGATTTTACCTCTGGGTGCAGCGACTGATGAACAGGAAACACAGGATGTTGTGCCCAGTTAGACCTTTTATACACTGGGCTTGACCATGACAGGTACTGCTGGCAGGAAGGGATCTTAGTGATCACTCCTCTTAGGCACATCAACTCCCAGAACTTAGTGAAGGCATCACAAATTCCAGAGGCTGGGAGGAAGGGAGGATTAGGGATCTAACCCTCTGAAGAATAGCTAATATATCAAAACAGGAGAGCAGAGCAGACCATTTCATACACAGGACCAAAATACACAGAATTAGCCAAGTAAGGCTCAAATTTTAGGCCTCATCAATAGACTTCAAACAGCCACTCAAAAAAAATCATCCACTTCAAGATCTAGCACTTTGTTAAAATTATAAGTTGTGGTAGAAACAGGCAAATCTTAATATCACTAGTTGTAAGGGTACTTAGGATACTTGATATCAGCCTTTAAGGATCCTTAAGATCAATTTGATCTTCGGTAATTAAGAGGGAAGCAAAGGTGAAGAAAAAAGCAGGAAATATGAGATATAAATGTTGCACAGCCCACTGCAATTTATTACACAAGCTTTTACCCATTTCAACTTTTGTGATCACTTACTTTAACATTTCTTGAGGGAATTTCATAATTAGTCCTGGTTTTTAGCTCTTCAGAATTATGCTCTGACCAAGTACTTCGATCTGCCCGTGATACTACAGAGATAAAAATCTATCTTACAACTCAGAGGTTTATCAAAAGACTCCTTCAAGGTCATCTTCACACTTCAGTAGAAAAACTGAAGATAACAAGTACAATTAGGCGTTTATAAACTCAAGACTCTCCCAGTAGAAACATTTAGGAGACAAGCCCTTCAAAAACATTATTTTATAAAAAATAGGCTTTCATCACTCCTTCCACCAGCATGACAAGCTGTTCCTTAGGTTGAGATTTTTTATAGGGCTTATGGAAATTAATTGCGTGGCTTCCGCTGAAAGTCAACGTGGGGGAGGAGGGCGAATTCCCCTGAGGAAATTCTCTGTGAAAAACTCTCCTTGAACAAGAAAGTTGGTTAAAGGAAAGGGCTCATCACGGCTGTAACTCCTGGGCTTGGTGAATACAGTGCAGACACGGCAGCAAAGCGGCGGCAGAAGTTCACTGCACCTTTCTGGCCATTTTCCCACTCTCGTAATCAGATTCCCTCTCATTTGTTATTTCTACTCACACAAGGATCGTGTGCAGCCCCAGCAGAGATCAGGCAGGTTTTAAGTTCACTGCGGCTTTTGAAATGTTGGAGCCTCTGAGCTGGAGTTTAAAGCCTTTCATGACGCTGAGAGCTGGACTAAAGCCAAATACCAAGGTAAGAAATACAGAAATTCAGAAACGTAGTCCTGTACCTGCATCACTTGACATCACCTGCAGAGCTTCCCTAAAAAATAAAACCTAAGCTAGCACTAATGCCAAATATATCTGAAGTAGAATAAGCCCTGCAAAACTACCATGTCTGGCGCAATCGGGGAGAAAAGCTCAGCCTACTAGAAAATAGTATGCTTCTGTTTATGTAGGCAGACTAAGAGAGAAAAGTGCCCAAGTGAAATCCAAGGAATGAAGATCTCCCAAGTTAAGTACAGATACGATAATTAACAGTGCCTAGCTTAGTTCCTAAAAACGTTTCCCTATCCACTTCATGAATATAGAGCTCAAAACTTGTGAAGAGCAAATTCCTTTAAGGAATGTCAAGTTGGTTATTCAAAGTAAAGAAATTCCAAATTGTCAAGTAATGTCTAACAGCAAATAGGCAGAGATTAAAAAAAAAAAGGACAGTCTAGGCATCCACAGTCCTTTATTTAAAAACAAACAAACAAACAAAGAAAAAATAGAGTGTCCACTGTAATGTGACTGAGTGGTATGAAATAATCCACCTGTCCCTGGGACTGTACTTGGTCAAAAGCCAGGATTTGTACTCTGCCAAACAACATCTCAAAAGTGCTGCCAGAGAAGGGCCAATAAAACATTTCTTGCAGACCCTGCAGACAACACGAGCCTGATGAACCCTTTCTGATCAGCAGCCCCAGTGTCTGGCCTGTCTGTCAATGCCAGTGGCTCTCAGCAGGGAGTGGTTTATTATTCTAATAAGATGCTCCAATGAAGAGAGGGTCAGCCCTGAATCACTGCCATGAGAAGATTTAATTAGATTTTTACACTGACTAAAGACATTCCCTGCACACACACAAAAATTTAAATCTGGAGATAAATGACAGTGTATTTTAAGGCAAGGTTACTCTTGTTTTATTTTAAACTGTTTCTATTTTCATTTTCTTGAGATAGCTGTTTACATTACACAGTTACACTGTCCAAGCTTAAAGGTTTCTTGTGAAAGATTTCAATAATTTTACGATTAAAAACTCTCTAGGCAAACCTGCTGAAGTATTCCACCCAATACAGAGCTCTATAATTTCCTAGGAAAAGATCTGAAAACTCATACCCAATTAAAAATTAGAAAAACCCAACAGAACAACCCAAATTTCCTTCATCACAGAGTAAAAGCTGCAGAACAGTTTGATATTGAATACATGTACATTATATACCAATGCATTATTGTTAATATGCTGTTTTAATTAAAAATATACTGCACAAAGAAGAGAAAAAGGCTCAGCTGTATTAATCCACACAACTGCACACTACCTGTATTAGCAGACAGAATGTTCATTAAGGATAACCTCATACCAAAGATTTTTCTAAAAGCCACCAGAGGAATGCTGAAGTCAACCACGAGGGCCAGGGCCATTAGGGCTGTTTCAATCGTTAGGAAACCATTATCTCAAATTCATGCTGCTACCAGGATACAGGTTCACCCAGTAACATGACAGCAAATTATATGATTAATTAGCTCCCACATAGCTACTGTGAATCAACCAGTTGAAACCGATGCCCTACAGAAATAGATAAAATATTACCAAATGGTAGCTACTGGCTCAAAAGATCTTCCTGCAGTTACACTTCCAAACATCAGTGAATTTGCAGATGTTTTAAGGGAGCTCCCCACCCATGCTCACTTTGCATTCACTCCTCACTGCATTGATGTGCATTTCTGTGTTTGATTTTTCCTTCACCGTTTAATTATTTTCACTTTTTTGCCTAATTGCAATAATCAAGTTTCCTGTGGATTCAAAACATAAACTACACTGGCATTCATCTAATAGCACTCATTCTTAAGAGCACTTCATAGGCATTTTTAAAAAGGAGACAAAGTATTTGTCATTGATTGTATTGTGTAACTATTTGGCAAAAGACACAACGAGACAAACATTGCACAACAACTCTGAAAAGGAAGATGGGAAAGCTGGAAGAGAAAGCTTAACTGAGAACAAAACAAATTAAATTACATCTACCACTGAGAACTTCCCTGCTTTGACTGGTGTCCTGCACCCCATCCCATCAGCTGAGTCAAGTGGTGAGAAGTCAGCAACAGCAAAAAAAAAAACCCAAAATATGGGCAAACAAAACAAATGGCTCATTTTATTCTTTTCAAGGACTTAAAAAAACTCCCAAAGTACGTGTGTACAAACACTACCCAGCATTAGAGTACTCAGTGCTACCTGACACCTGGAGAGGCTCTGCTCACTCAGAGCTGAACTGTTCTCAGTACAACCTCTCCTTCACGCTCAGGAGATGGGAATGAACTTATACAGGATCTGAAAACAATAGAAGCCAACTGGAGAGACCTTATGTGAGAGAAAACAACTTCATCCTTGAAACTCTCCCAAACAAACCAGAGCAGGTTAAGAGATAAGGAAATATGTGAAACAACCTGAAATCTAAGGACCATCCAATAACCCGGTTCTCTGTGTACCTTCTTCCCACCAGCATTTTAAGATATGTTGAGAATTTCAGCAGAAGGTATTTGAGAGATTTGCAACATGCAGACCTTTAGGATCCAGTATTTACTTACCGACACTTTAACAAAGCAATTAGAGCAAAAGCAAACCATTCACTTGCATTAAGAGCCTTCTGGTGGAGAGTGATGCCTAAGACACCAAAAATTAACTGGCTTTAATACATACCAGCATAGAAACAGACGATTCAACCATGGCACTGCTGAGAGATGCAAAAGTACAGAGCAGGACAGAAAGAAGGATATTACAACACTCAGGTTTCAATATCAGAATCTTTATCCCTATCGATGACTTAATAAGAAACTGAGGGAAGACAGCAATTGTGGAACAACAAAAAGAAATTAGTAGCAGCAGACAATATTTTAGTTGTACTAGCAAAAATTGTAATTGATTTTCTGTCTGTGGTGTTAAAGTTGCTATCTTTGCTCTGAAAATAAATTTTCATTTTAAAAGCATAATCACATGTTAAAATAGTTCTACCTGGCATTTTCTGTCCACAAGCTCATTTTACAAGAGGGATACAAGAGCCAGCATTGCTCTGTCATGTCAAGAAATCCATTTCACTTCCTTAGGAATACCTAAGATTAGAAAGCATTATCATCTACTTATCCCCTACTATGGTGTAAAATCATGTTGTTGAAGAAGGAACCTTTTGTCTAAATGAAGAGCGACTTTCAAACTAGAAAAGATCATGGAAGCATCAACATAGAAACTTCTTTTAAGCCAAATTTCAGATTTAAAAAAAATCATGCAACCATTACTTTAAATGCCAAGCACTCCTCCTTGTAGCACTCCTTTCAATTAACTCATCAGCTTCTCACGGTGGGATTTTTAAGCAGGCTACTATAATCTACATTATTACTTCATGGAGTTTCTTCAGAAATATCTGTTTTCTCCTTCCATCAGCCACCGCCCTCAAACCATCCTTCTCAAGGGTTCATGAGCAGTGGGCTTTCAGCTCTTTTCAAGACCTGTCTACATGGCACACACAAATCTGTCATGAGCAAAAGCATCATCTCTGCTGAGCAACTGTCAAAATGCAGAAGCCAAAATGAAACAAGGTTCTGCATGTAAAATAGGGAAGTAGAAAAGCCTGGGTTTTGGCTTCAGGGGAGCTCAGCTTTACAGGGCTATTTTGGACACAGATACTGCATTCTGACTTGAAACACATCAAAACCGTAGGGTATTTTTTGCCGCTCCTAGAGCACATTTGATTTTAATACCAAACACTGAATACAACAATCAGCAAAAGAGCTCAACAATTTAGAGGCCAGAGAAGTTTAGGCAGCTTGACACAGACTGACAGGCTCCAGCCAGGCTTATGTGTAATTAATTCATGTGTCGGCACTTTGTCTTCCATCACTGAAATGAGCACCTAAAGGCAAGAACACAAAGGATACAGGATAATACATCACCACTCATTTATCACAACGAATGCTGACAGTGGATACTCAGAGCTTCCTATCAGGCCTTGCAAGTAGGAATTATCTGGTCATTCATTCCTCACAACGTGTCACTCCTGGATTTTTAAAAAAATTACCTGGTCTTGAACAATCAAAAATAAAAAGTCCAGACTCTTCCCCTAGATGAAGGCATCTGGCTTGTGGTTAATGCCTCCTCTTATCCCAGCTTTGTACCAATATTGCTTGAGTCACTCCCATTCCTGCACAGCTTCCAAGTGATGAAATTCTCACCACTCCCATGGGGAAACTGAGGCACAGAACAACTCAACAAGACAGTAATTTGATCTGCAAGAATTTGTTTAGGAATCTCCGTATCTTTAAGTGCTTTCAAACACACATGGCACAGAATGAAAAGGCTGAACGCTATTCCACAATCACACTTTGAGAGGGATGGAATCAAAGCATGACAGGCAACAATGGAGCATAATGATCCTACACAGAATACAATCTTTATTTCATTTCATTCCAGGTAAGCTCAGCAAACGTTAAATAAGTGATTCACTACTTTACCACGAACTCTGTGCCAAACTCTTACTTTCTTTCCCAAAACTGAGTTTCAAAGAACAATCCTGAGCAACACAAAAGCATAAATTTAATTTCAATGCAAAAATTGCTGCAAGGAGGTGCCTTTGGTTACTAAAATTAGAGGGCTTACTACAGGATTCCCCTGGCCATGACTCACAGACAATAAAGACATGGTGTGCAGCCACAGAAAAAAGCCAAAACCCAGTCTGCCAGTGTCAACAAGGTCTTCCCTCTCCAGTTTCTACTCCCTATGTTACCCATGCAAAGGTAAGAATCAGGTAAATACACAAATAATGAGGTAAATGTATCTATGTCAATTAGCAACGTGCATCACACTACTGATACCCTTATTTTCACAATAACACACACATACTGCTAAGTAACATCACTGAAATGGAAAGGATGGTGTTACTCCTGTGTAGGTAAAACCTACACAGCAAAGAGCAAGTGCCTTCCAAAATTAACCCATCAAGAATGGAAATAATAGTAGAGCAGCATCTATAAAGGGATGAAAACTGAGTCACTTCACCCAGTGAAACTTCTAATGGTTCCACTTTATTTATTTTTTCCCACTGTGTGTTGGGAAAATGGGACTAGAAAATAAGTGTACCAAAATACTTTGAATCATTTTAAGTGAAGATTATATTTAGAGGAGAAAACTATGAAGTCATCAGCTGGAATTTGCTACCCCAAGCTTTTTGCATTTAACCCATCCATAGGGTTCCTTGTAAACACACGAATACCCAGAGAATGCCCTAAAGTGAAATTAATTTTTAACAGCAGATAAAGAAAGCAGAGCAAAGCAGTTCTCCTCTGTATCCTCTGTAGTTAGAAAGGACATTTAGGCATCCTCTCAGACCCCGCAGTTCAGTCGTGACCACAGCCAGAGCCCGGCACCACCACGGTCCCCAGGGATGGGAACAGCCCCCTGAGCTCCCAGGGCACCCCCATGGTGCAGTTCATCACTTGGGAAAACTTCACCCTTTGTAGAACTACTCTTGAAACTACAGGGGGCTTTGACTGCCTTTACTTTCAGGTAAGATTTGCATTTTTGAAGTTTTTTTCCTGTGATACACACCTAGAGCTTCCTTCTCGTCAAGAGTCCAGGGTTCCCATTTGAAAGCACTTTTATCCCCCCTCCCGGTGCAGCTGTTTAGTTCTCCTCTCAGATAGACAAAGGTTACTTTGCAGAGGTACAAAAATAAAGTCATTAATTAATACATCCACAAAGGGCTTATATCACACTCCACAAGAGGATTATACAATAAAGCTGGTCTGGTTAAGCTACCAAAACATAAAGATCTTCTCACTCCACCTTATTCCAGCTCTGCTCTTCCTGCTCCTCATCTCTGACAAGGGAAAATATAACCAATGCAGATGGAAACACTTGCTGTAATACATTTTGGAATTTGGCAAGAGGCAGTTTTAATTTATTCTTTTCAGATTGATTGTCTGCTGCAGTAAAGCAGCCTTGAATCCACATCTCCCAAACAGCAAAGCTAAAAAAAAAAAGGGAATGGGGGGGGGTTAAAGCAATCTTATTATAAAATCACAGCTTTAGCAAAAGCTTTGATATCATTATTAGGTTCATACAAATTTCCTCTCTTATCTAGCTTGTTCTTCACTATCTTAATTAGTTCAACCACACGTAGTTTGTGTTCTTTTAAAGTTTTTTTTTTTTTACACAGAAACAAGCAGTTAAACTAGTATTTGCAGTCTTTAATTACACATTAAAATCTTCATCCTTAACTTTCTTTTTTACTGAAAGTACAGGGATTCCCTACAGTGCAATATTAATGTTCTGCTCTAAATGCTGCAAGGGCATCTTCTAATGGTTGGGACTGTGGAACAACTTTTAATTAATTGCCACCTTTTAATGGCACGGTTCTCACACAAACATTACCTTTAAGGCAAACATACATCAAAGAGTCAGGAATTTGCTCTTTTACAACAGAGCTGTGGTCCCCAGTAACTCTAAACTCACTAAGGGTCTGCTGCTCTGGATCTGTGCACGTTCTGGAAACAGCAGATCAACGCTCGTACACGGCCCAGAGTCTCCAAAAGGATTCATCTTTTTCACTTCCCAAATACAGTGTTCCAGTTAATCTTCCTCAAACTAGATGGGAATGATTTCAAATCGTCGTGCTCCGTCACACAGGGCTCCACATCACACTCACAACAATCCTATCTGGGGGATTATTTGTGGAATATGACAACAAAATATCAACAGCCACCAGCCCCAGGTCCTTTTTGCTCATGTGTCCATGTGCTCATGTGTCCATGCACATGCACAGAGCTCGTCACATCGGTCCACAGTGGCTCACAACACACTCGTAAGAAAACCTCTACACACACTAAAAAAATTGTGAAATCTTAATTGCATGCACTCTCATCCCACAGTACTCGGTTAGAAGAGTTGTTGAAAAGTGAATAAATAAAATATATTTTTCCTCCACATTAAAATACACTGTGTGAAGTTTTACCTCCTAACCAATGTTTCCTGCCCAGAGAAGCTGTGGCTGCCCCAGCCCTGGCAGTGTCCAAGGCCAGGCTGGATGGGGCTTGGAGCAAGCTGGGATAGTGGAAGGTGTCCCTGCCCATGGCAGCGGGTGAAATGGGATGAGCTTGAACATCTCTTCCAACTCGAACCCTTCAGTGGCTCTTTAATGCATATTTCAGTAATTTAATACAAATAAAGCAACATCCAAGATCCTTTTGTATTGTATGGATAGAAATTATTCTCCTGTTAATGAATATCATAAGGAACACTTAGTTTTAGTCAAAGTATTTCCTTTGGACAGTCTGTGTTGATCAATGCCTGCTGGTTTTTTGTAATTACTTTGTAAGAAAATATGCAGCTGTATAGTACTTAATGGAATGAAATTAAATTCAGCATATAACTACAGCCAAAAAAAAAAAAAAAGCATTGATTTGGCATAACAAAACAAAGAAGATTACTGCAGAAACCCCTGCTGTCAGATATATCAACATATTAGGAGAGTAAATCAAGATTAAAATGTTTAAAAGAATTGTGTTTTTAAAGAAGCACAGAGCAGCAAAGCTCTGTTCTGTATCTTTGGTATCTAAACAGGTTACAAAGCACCTGTGAAGTCCCAAAGTTAACAGACACGTAACCCAAGTGAACAGCACTGAAAACAAAGCAGAGACATCAAACAAATTCAGAGCACCTATTTTTAAGTTTACCTGTTACACTGAAATAAAAAGGTCAACTGGGTTATTCCTTCTCTCTTTTTTGGAGCAGAGCTTGGTAAGGTATCTTTGGCTACAAGTGGTGAGATGACCACTGTTACATCCCTGGTATGTTACTGGATTTGATCTCGCTGAGTTGCCTAATAAAGCCCTTCACAAATTAAAACTGTACTGTGGAGTGTTTGCTACGTTATACCGAGTGCTAAACAATAAATACCACATAACTGAGAGAGACAGATTGCCATTACATTTAATAGCAGACTGTTCCCCCCCATATTTAAACAAAACACACCCAAAGCAGCAGGATAAAGCAACAGCCAGTCACAGGGCTCTGGAACATTTGTCCCTGCTGCTGACATGGGCAATTGGGAACAAAAAATATCTGTCTTTAAAAGCTCAGAATCATCTCTCTCATCCAAATGACAAGGACTGAGTAACTCACTTGTGTCATATCTGAAATCCAGAAAGGACATTGCAACATCCACCCAAGGGCTGCTCCCTTGGAAAACTCAGTTCAAGACAGGTTAATGATGTGCTATCACCTTGGAATTGTCCCTCATAATTTGTTATACAGATGGGTTCAGTCAAGGGAGATGCTTCCCCAGCTTTGGGATTCCAGTCTCCTGGCTACACAACCCCCGAGCACACTGCAATCAGTATGGCAGTCAGGGATAAATGGCAATACACTGCAACTCCCACTAAAACAGCTTCACAAAAGAGCTCCGCAACAGGAGTTCAACAATTTACTAAAAATAAAAAGAAAACAGCACAATGATGTGATCCAAACTGTGCACAAGACACCAAATACTAAAATTAATGTTCGATCGACATGGTACATGGCTGCAAGGTAATTAAACTTATTCTTGTAAATATTGTCTTACAATATAAAGAACTAATTTTTAATCCTTTTTTCTTTCATATAAAAGGGGATTAATTTGTGGAGCAAAAGGGTCACATGTTTCAGCAACATGTTCTTTTACAGTTCCTGTTGCACTGTCTTGCTAAAATCAAGCTAAAGGAATTCCGTGAGAAACTTAAACATGAACAGGGATATGAAATGAGCTCCCAGTATTGAAAGTTATTGGAAACTGATCTCTTCCTTATTAATACAATTCCCCATCATGTACGAAAAGATATCTCCATGTTCCAGAATGCAAACAGAGTTTTAATCTTTAATTATATTCTCAACCTCAGCTCTTCTGGAGAGAAGTATAGATGTGGGCCTGAGGATTATTGCTTTATTACATTATCATCTCTGTGGTATTTAATGAATATTGATACTTAATGCAGCTTTGCCAGTACAGGCAAAGAAGAATTTCAGAACTGCACAAAGAACTTCTGATGACTTTTCTCAGAACAGAAAATACAGCCACACACTTCACTCTTCTACTCTTGAATACTTCAGGAGGAGGCCCAAAGGTTGGAGTCCAGCTCCTGAAACTAAATTACTGCAATAACACCACTGGCATGTTCAATAACCCCACCCCTACACCTGGTGTCACACTGAACTGAGTCAGATTCCTCATGGAATCACAATGGTTTGGGTTGGAAGGGACTAACACAGCCTAATTTAAACAAGTTCTCTTCAAAAATACAAAACTTATGAACATTTATTGGCTCAAGCACGCTTTGCCATTACCTTCAGAATAACCTGCCTCTTTCTTACATACTGAAAATCCCTGAAAATAGGAAGCAATTAGATGCTGTTTATAAAATGAAATGCTGAAAAACACTTTCCTCCAAAAAACTCTTGGCAAAGGGCTCATCAGGATTTCTCCTTAATGCAAAAATGATAATTATACAAGTTAAGTTCCAAATAATTTATTCTGGCACATCTGATGACCGGGTGTATAGTTCTATATATATATATAACTGTTAAAAACAGCAACTTTTTTTTTTAATACTAAATCCTTCCTTAAGAGTCAATTTGAGTATCCTGAAGAAAGCTCTTGACTAAAACCAATAGAATCTAACAGAACTAATTATATGACAGAACCATTAAACAGGTAAGACATTAATGCTATGACAGAACAACACTTTGACTATGTTGGTATTGAATCAAGCTCCAATAAACACAAGAGTCTGGGATATCTGTACAGTTCTGTTCCAAATCCAGATGAACAAATACCTGCTGAGCCAGGAAATTAACTTTTTAAGGAGACCACTCATTATGGAGCATCTTCAGCTAATGCGGCTCCAAAGGATGCAGAAAGCATAGACTTCTTTTGAATATATCATTCCTCTCTAGAAGAACCATCCAGATGAATTCTGAGGTGTAGACAGCAGATTAGAGACCTCCTCCATCTCACCCAGAACAAGCAGCAGAAGCAAACTGGCCATTCAGAGTCTCTATATCCTCAAGTCCTTGTTATCTCCTAAAAGAAAAGTTATCTCCACAGATTTTTTTGCTCATTTATCTCAAACAGTATCATGGGCAGCACTGTCTTTTCCTTTATTAAAAAAAAAAAAAAAAAAAAAGTAATTTTGCTGGTGTGCTCCTAGCAATAGAGTACAAATTTACAGAGATTTTTACTCAATCTATTACAATATTTTCACTGTCATGTTAGGGCATACATCAGACCACAAGAGATTTACAAGACAACTTGAAGAGTCTTAAAACGAAAAAACTGGACTCTGTTTTACTCAAACCTCTCTGTTCATTGAGCCTGAAGTTGTCAAACAAGAGCCAGACTTCCACTTGTTTGTTGTTTATAGTGTGCTTATTTCTCCAAAACCACAAAGTGACAACAAATGACCCTAAAAGGCACAATAAAGGGCAAGAATCTCAGTACCTTCTGTGATGATCAAGTTCTTGTTCTGGCAATTTTCTTCCAGACAAAGAAGACAGACGATTAATCTGGGAGCTCTAAGAAAGCCCCATGCAACAGAGCTACTAAAAGCACAGGGTTTCCAACTGAGACCCCTAAAAATTCCCATTAAAACTAACTGACCCTCTTGTGTGTGCCACTGAACTCTGCTGCAAGAATACAGACATCATCCTGGGCTTCCTCTTTTCTTCCTTCTGCAGCTCACAGTGGCTCACTGCTGTTGTTTTCCAGCTGGTCAGTGACACACCAGATTCCCTGGGATCCCAGCAGGGTGGTTCCAGTAGCAAGAATTACCCTGTGGGCTACCTGCTCTCAGCACCCCCGAGAGAATTCTGCTCCCTCAGGGTCTCGGAGACAACTTCGTAACTGCAAATTTGCTTTTGAGATGTGGTGCCAAGCAAAATAATACAAGATTAATTAACTGCACCAATTACTACATTTCAAGAGGAAAAGAAAAGCTAAGCCGTCATTTCTCATTGTCTGTATTTATTGATTCCCAAGCAGGAGCAGCCACCCTGGTTTCCAGCACGGCTGCAGGCAGACGCTTCCCCAGGCACTCGGAAGGAGCTGACAGCTCTCAGCACTTCAGCAAACGCTGCCTTGAGATTCCTTAACAGAAGGAAGGAACCAGCAGCCAGATGAGAGGCATGTGAGGGAACGCATCCATTAGCACGTACAGGGAGATGTCTTGTTAATAGAAGACAGAAGGAGGGACAAAGCAGGCAGAGAAAGCAGCCAGCAGTTAGTCATTTTCTCACACAGATCATTTGGCTGGGAATGAGACACACATCAATCCAGTCTTCCTTTCTGCATTTTCAGAGCCAGGGAAAACCAATACTGAAAAGCAAAACCGAACACCAAAAGGCCTCTCTTCAAAACTGCTCAGCACCCTTAGAAGCCCTCAAATAACAAACAGTGAGAAAACGTAGATTTTCCTCATAGTGGTTGTATAGGGCAGAGAACTTCCATCTGCAAAACCACCTCTTGGATTCAAAATTGCTGCTGCTGTTTCAGACATTTACTAGTGAAAAACCAGAGGTTCTCACCTCCGAACAAGAGTACATCAGAAGGCAGCCTAAGGTTGGGGATGAAAAGGGGTGAGGGCCCACCAAGAATCACTTTTGCCATCAGCAAAACCCTTTCTCCAGCTCCTTCTGCAAGCATAAAGTAGGAAGAGATGGCTGAGCCTCAGACACAGGCTTGGGTTTGCTTTGTTTGATTGGTTTTTTTAAAAAAAAGGCATTTTGGAGAGGAAAGAAGAAAAGCAGAATACGGAGAGAGACTGAAGGCTCAAGTGACTAGTGAATTGACACAAAACTTGATTTTTCTGCTGTATCACCCCCTTTATGAGGAGAAACACCATTTGGGTATGTTTAGTTTGTGGAATACAACCCAGGTCTCACCCCAGCAGCAAAGATCAAAGACCTGGATGAGCAAGAAAATTGCGCAGCTCGCACCACTGCCACCGAGAACGCGAAGTGCAATAGCAAAAGTTACTCATGCAGTTTCTTCAAGGAACAGGACCATAAATAAACAGATTAGTAACCTGCCCTCTAATACTACCTTTAACTCAAATGTAGACATGCTTACTAGCAAACTAGCCGCGTGCAAAATCTGCATAAGAATAAATCGGTTTTAGGAGATTCTTTGCCCAAATCATCATCTCTGATACCTCCTGAGCAAGTGTTTCCTGCGTTCCTTTGCTGGCAGAAAGGAATTACTGCAGTGTTGGTATTTGCTCCAACCTGCTCTCCTGAAATGACATTTTGGCATACAGCTGGGTTTCAACTACTTCTGTTTAAGAAAAGCTCTAGATAATATAGTTGCTCTGAACAACATTTAATAAACACTTGACTCATTGTTACTCAGCCCAATGACTTGTCACTGAACTTAATTTTAATAGCATACATCAAAGCAAAAATAGACCAAGAAATAGTTACCTCTTTCTTGATGAATTAATAAAGCAAAAAAAAAAAAAAAAATCCTTGAATTGCCATGGGAATATTAGTATCAGGATGCCCTTTCAAGGAGATCTGTAGTTTTGCACCTGGATGTTTTCTTTTTTGCATTTTATAAAGAATAAAGGGAAAAAAAAACCCCACTGCATGATTCATCACTATTTGCATGAAACTACAGCAAAATCAAGATATTAAAATCCATTTGTCACACCTTTTTTTTTTTTTTTTTAATACTTTTCATAAGCCTATTTTCATAAGTCTTTTCATAATCTGCTTCTGCTCTGTGTTGGAAACAAGGTATTGAGCCCAACAGGTATTTGATTTGCCTTAATACCACTATTATTCACTTAGGACGCACCGAGATAGCAAACAAGAACAAATATGGAAAGGTCAAAGAGAAGCCAGAGAGGAGGAAACCAGGGACAGATAAAGGGCCAGCTCAGCAGAAACACATTTTCCCTGTGAATAATGCTGGAAGTGGTAATAAGATACTGAAACATAATTCAACTACTGGCTAAAGTTTAGCTACCACACTAAAATTTCAGTCTATCTGCAGATCCTAGGTAAATGCACCACTGAAGGAAAATCATCTAGATAAAAGACATATAATACTTTTAAATGTGTATTATGTATCTCACATTAAGATTTATACAGCTGCAACTGTTTAAGAACAGATTTTTCTATGCAAAGATAGAAGTTAGCTCTTTATATATATTTCTATTAACTAGAGATGCCATGATTAAGAAATAAAACAAAGACCTCTGAAAGAAACTGTGTCAACTGATATCACAGTACTCCAGTTTATAGACTGCCTGGAGAAGTCCATTTGATGCTCCAGATACCCAAAAATAGGAGGAAAACTAATCAGCCAGTTTGTCACAAGATACCCCTGTTCCATCACACATATCAGAAACAACATCTGGTTTTAAACTACTGCTGGAGCCCCCTTCAAACCGCTCTCCTTTGTCTGATACATCAGTAAAACAATAGAGCATTTTATGGATTCTTGAATTACCAACACTTTAAAGTTAATATACAAGGAGAAAGCCCTATTGACTCTGATTTTTTTTACATTTCCTTTAAGGAAAAAACTCACTAAACATACACCTGTGAAATCTGGTGACATCAGGGACTTTTATTATTGCAGCTGTGAGGTTTTTGGTAGCACGGCGTTTATACATCAGTGACTCTTGTTTTGTGAAGAAAAGCAGGCAGTTTCCACAAACTACAAGGATGCTCAGCACAATGAACAATTGCTTAGCACTTCATTTTCTACATAATAATCATTTTCTTACATGTAACTAAATATTTCAGGCGGTTTATTAATTTATAAGCTTTGTTGTGTACATCTCTGTGTTTCTGGCATCGCTATACACAGGCTGCTTAAAGTGTTGATACTCTCTGTCCTCAAACAGTTTCTAAGTGTCCTCATAATTGCTTGTCACCTGTAAAAGAGGTTTAGATCCAATGCAAAATTAACATATGGTGAACAGATGGACTCGGAACAGACGTTTGCCGAAAGTACTCACACCAAAGACTTTTTGGCTTCAGTCTTTTAGGACCTTCAGAAAAGTCCTACTTGAAGCCCCAAGTCACACTAATCAGGTGAGCATCATTCCTCAATGACAAGCTCGTGTTGCAAAAAGTTTTTTAATGACCTGCTACAAAGAGAATGTGTATGGAACAAAAACATGAGGAACAAAAACACATAATAAGCACGAGGTTGCTTATTATGATGACTGAAAACTAAACCAAAAAACCAGTAAGTTAATAAGAAATATTCCACCCCCCAGCATGGAAGCTCTTCCAAATATTCCATTACTTACTGAGGAGGCAGGACTAGAGTTGTTGGCTGGGCTTTTGGTCTGCGCTTTGCAGAGACTCCCATCTGGTTGGCCGAACGTTTCAGAGACTGCTGATTCAAAAGGCCAGATGCCAGCCCAGCATGGTACTGCAACTGGATAAGAAAAAACATATATATATATATATTAAAATACACACCACTGCAGTACTCCGTCTGTGTCAGACCTCTGCTACCTGTGGCACCTTATTCAAATTACAGCCAGTCAGGAAGTTAATGTGTGGTATTTCAGATACGTTGCTTGATGGAAGACAATAGGGACAAAAGCACATGGAAAAATCTGCTGCGAAATGGGTATGAGGAGCAAGTTGTGCATTAGGGCAAGTAAGACGACGAATCAAGGACTTCCGCTCAAGTCTAACTGTCTTGAAACTTGGGCTTTTAAACATTGAGACTGTTTCTACTCTCTAGGGACTAAGCATTCTCACTTTAGGAAGAAGATAAGAGGAAGACAGATGCAACCCTTTCACAATATAAACCAGCTTTTTAGAAATAACACTCATCTTTTGCTTCTTAAACATAAAAACACAAAACATTTGCAAAGGAATTTCTACCACTGTAAAGAAAAATCTTGCTTTTAAAATACCTGCTCGCACATCTCCATAGCACTGCAGAGCAATTCACATTCAGCAGCTTTCTCCTCTAAACTTTTCTTTTCCTTGCCAATAAAAGACAAATTTCTGAAGGACACAACATGAATCGGCAGGATTTTGAGTGCACTCCCACAGCGCTCAGATTTAAGAACAGCTACAGGGCTCTGCCTGTCCTGCAACCAGCTCCAAGTGCAACAAGTTACAAATTCTCCTCTGAGCACTTTCAATTACGTACTGAGTTCCCCATTTTTGAACTGGAAAGGGGAGGAAGCTTCAGTGTCAGACAAATGCAATTTCCTGCATCATTCCAGTGAATCTAAAGATTTGTTCTGAAAAAGCTGAACTGTTTCACATGTTAACACCTCTAACCCCATGGTCTGCACATAAAAAAATGGGTTATGGTCAGGAAACTACGATTTAAAGATGTTCAGAAAACAAAGTGGTCTTAGACCAAGCTGTTCTACAGGGACTGAGTGAAAAGGAGGGAAGCAAAGCCTGGAAGTGATGTACTCGAAAACACCTGTGAACAGGAGGGAAGCGATCCCCCGAGCCAGTTTGACTCAGATGTCACTGCTCAGCACATCCATAAGGATTTCTAACAGGCTCCTGGTTCCCCTGGCTGCTTTGCCACGTGAGCTCAGCTGTGGCACAACATGAAGACACATCGCATTCCTAATGGGAAGAGAGCTGAGCTCCGCCAGGGAAGGGGGGGATTTTATTGCCCCAACCAATGGATTTTGCTCAAATTTGTTTTTCTCCGACAGTTTTCTGAAATGAAAAAAAATCAATGAGAGCGATGGAGGGTCCATGTTTGAAAGGCGATGTTTCAGTGTCAGGGGCTTAGTCTTCAATCTTCACTACCTGAATGTGCAGGGAGTGCAATACGCAGGGAATTAAAGGCAAAGACAGCTCTGGCAGAAGAGCCCTTCAACTCCAGGAATATGCTTTTCCCTTTCTTCCTTGCATCTTACTTTTTACTCTTACATTCTGTGCTGGTGACACCATTCACTGATGTTCCCTGTGCAGGTATTTCAGGTAAACAACATTATTTGGACACTTGCTCAGAGATGGAGGTAATCATCAGTGCTAATCAGAGATGGATTTTAAAGGCAACCTCTTAAAAACATTTCATAACCTCCCAGCTAGTGACATTTAGTGGTCAGGCATAAAAAAACCAACCAAAAAATGACAAAAGGAATTTAAAAGAAATAGATTCTAAACCACAATTTTGTCCTTCAAGGCTGACTCCCAGTGATTAAGTTATTTTTATTAATTACAAGTATTTCTTCATAATCTACCTTTGCTCTTAGGAATGCAGGTCCAACTGTCAAAACCTGTAAGGGCCATTAAATATTTACCAAACCATCTTTATAATGGGAGAAAGGTCAAAGTTAATAAAACTGACAGGCAGCTTCTGTCCAGCTTGATTTATACATTATTAAAGCATCACATACTGTACTGCACAGAGTGCTCTCCTTTTTGGGACAGGAGGTGTTCACTGAAGGGATCAGGAAATTGTTTCTTAATCATTTTTCTGAGGAGCAGAAGCAAGACTGAAAATAGTGCCAAAGCAGGACCACAAGTATCAAAACTATGGCCAGGAGATTCATGGTCTGATGGATAATACACGTGCCATTCAGTTCCCTCTTCCTCTTACAAAATAAACACCTTTGTCTGCCAGCATCGACCATGAGAGAAAATCTCAGCTAAAAGCACACCAATCCCCCCCAATTTTTGCTTACTAACAAGAGAACGCAATTTCCAAACATATTCTCTCCACTTTTGGGAAAAGTGCTGAAATGCACTGTCAGAGGATGGTGTGGGTGCTGAAAGGCTCACGCAGGGAGGCTGAGAGAAGCTCATGGGACACAAACCCTTTTTTGGGTTAATGAATACACAGAAACCACACTGAGCTCCAGGAGTCCTGAAGCCAGGGAATGTTGGTGGCTGGGAGAACACTGGGGAGAACGTTGTGGGCATGTGCTGCAGCTGGAGAGGAGACAGGGGGTGTCAGAGCCTTTGGCTGGACCAGCAGAACCGCTGTGTCCCAGCATCTCAGAGGGGTCTGAGGCCCCACGACCCAACGCGGCCAGAAGTCGCCAAGCTGCTGATGGTCAACCCTGCCCCGCCGAGTGCATTCCCAACAACATTCCCGACAACCTTCCCTCTGCTTCTGACACCTGCGCCCAGTTAAACCAGCAGAATGGTGAACACTCACTGAAATGAGCACTGGTGCAGCACTAGGCAGCCGTGCAATCATTCCCCTATGAGCTGCGAAGGAATTCCCCATCACTACAGCAAGCATCCACGTTTTCCAGCTTTGGGGAATCCAACGCGGTTTGTGCGAGGCTAAGCTTTTCCTAATGAAATATTTTTCTGCGTAATATCAATAGGATTGGTCCTTTTTACCCCAATACATGCAGATGAAACAGAAAATCTATTTCAGAAAACCAAGAAATCAAAACCAGCAACAACAAAAATCAATTTACAACACTTAGCAGCCAGGATATACCCCAGTGCCAACTTGTACAGGTTTATGATGAGTCTCGTGATAGCTGATATTTTTCTTAAAACTGCAGTTCCAAGTAGATGTGTGAATTCTACATTTTAAAATCAAAAGTGACTCTTCTTAGGAATGTAGGAAAGGTACTGAAAATAACACTTCAATACACACAAAAGCTTTACATGAAGGCAAATAAAAACAGAACTTGGATTACTTTTACATTATTTTTAAGATTAATTATTTTTCTATGTTAATGGCCACATAGCTGTATTTTCTAGAACAAAGCACTATCACTAATGTTTCACATTTTCAGTGTTCCTGAATATATGAAAACTATATTCATATATTAACAGCTCTTAATCTTCCTCGCTAAGTGAAAAGCATCAACAGAGAAAGCACTTGGGAGTCACTTTTCTCACAGGTGTAACTGTAAGGAGGGCAATTTCTTAATCTATTAAGATATGTTAGGCTTTCACATTAACTATTTAAACAAAAAAAGGGTGTATTAAAGAATTACAGATTTGATTTATCTCTGAAAGCATTAATATTTTTAAAGAAGTAAATCACATAATATCTTTTCCTTATTCTACCCCAGTGACTCTTCTTACCAGAAATAAGGTAACGCACCTCCTAAAACAATGAAAATAACCAAAAAGAACCTTCCCATGCCCCAAAGAATCCTGTCTTGTGCGGATGATCTTTAAGATTTGGAGCAGACAGAAAACTTCTGCTACAGCCAGAACCCTACAGAAAAGGCCCCTCTGCTCAAGTGCAAAGCACTGACCATATTGTGACAGGTTTCCATCGTAGCCTATAGGGTTACTCTGCAGTGAATGTTATGAAACCAGAAACATGGGCATAGTGCTCATTTAAAACTTTGAAAACTAAAGCTTTGTCATGAGAATCAAGCTGGGTCTAGAGGTCTTTAGTTTACATAATTCATGGGCTGGAGATTTTGCATGTGCTGACTGCTGCCCAAACAAGTGACTACACTGCACTTACTGACAAGGCCATCCAAAGCTGCAAAAATGGGTTGAAAGAAAGTAAGAATCAGGGAAAAAAAAAGAGTAAGAGAAAAAGAAAAAAACCAATCACTTGGAGCATTAGCAACTGATCACATCAGCTCCCAGTTGCACGTTACATTTACATTTTCCCATTAATTAGAGCTTTCTAAGCACCAACATTTTAAAAACTGAAATCAGAAGAATGATTTTCTTTGTAATCACATTACCCTGTTATTTTTTCCATTCTTATGTAAATACTTACTGACCATATACATAAACTGAAAACCATTTTCTCAGATCTTGGTACTGTAAAGTTTATTTCCATTCCTCCAAGGAATGCCTTTCAGAGAGGTGGATGACAGATACTCACCCACCGTGGCATTTTCTGAGTTCACTGTAATCCTGGTGATGCACATTTGCCTCTAGGATGCACAGTGCTCTGCTCCTCATCATTAAACTACTTCTCCCTTGCAGATAACAAGGGATTTGTCTATTATGATAAAACTCTACTTGTTCTTTTGAAAAGAGCAATAAGCAAGCAAGCAGGACACTCCCACAGTTTCATCTCTGCAGACTAAAGCAGGCAAGAGAGAAATTATACTACCTTAATTGATATTTTTAAGCTTTTTTTCAGATAATGAGGCCTGTTTTGGAAATCCTCTTCTTCTCCAAACAATGTTTGATCATTTTAGGACAGCTGAATTCTTGACTTGACCAAAACAGCAAGAATAAGACAAAAGAAGAGTCTTCAATTTCTTTACTCATTGGTTTTCCTCTTGAGGAGCTGGGTTGCAGGCTTTTCAATTAATAAGACAGTTAGACATTGTGTCTTTGCTCTATTTTACTATTTAATTTGGACACTTTATCCTCTTTTTTTTAAAGCATTTATGCCTCCCCAAACACCTTCCAGTTTACAAGAATATTTAAGCAAGAAACACCTATCCACAACAGGAACAAAGGCTGCTCCCATCCCATTCCTTTTTAACTCCCTGTGCAAAAGTTATCACACTTTCTGCCAAACACCCTGATCTGACTAAACTGTGACAATGATGAGCTCACACTTCTCTTACTGTCCTCTCTCATGCCTGGGCTGGGACTTGCATTGCAATGAGCTGCCACAGCCTCATCCTGGTCAATAAACTGGGATACAGAGCAGGCTGGGAACATGTCCCTGCCCAGGGCTTCTCTCTTAGGTCTCTCTCCTCCCTCCCTCATCCAAGGAGTTCAAAACAAGCTGAGACATTTTTATTTATACATATAATGACACAAGAGTAGGAAATGCATTGATACACATCCCTGTTTCTTTTAATGCCTTGACTTTGCTACAGATTTTATTCCATTGTCTCTGAATTCCCATTTTTGCTGAGAGTGCTGTTTTAATTAGTGTCAGATTTCAGCCTTAAAGTGTGCTCTTCCCATACTTTTCTTTCGAAAACATTGAAGTTCTGCTGATGAATGACTGCTGATGAATGTTCCCTCACTCCAATACTGCTTGCAAGTCTTTGGCTTTTTACCATGCAGAGATAGCAAATCTCATGGTACTTTCTTCAAGGAATTGGTCAAAACTTTAGCATCTGCATCCTTGCTGCCAATAAAATGACCTGCACTGTTCCAAGTCTCTGCAAAAGTCACTACTTCTCCTCCATGTTTATTTCAAATGTTCTGGAATCCATTTAATAGCTACAGAAGTGACATATTCTTACTTTTTGGATATTGTCAACACAAAGGGACACTACACAGCCACCAGGCTGAATTTTAAAGGGATGTAGTGTTTGAAACAGATAAAGAGGCAGAGTAATCTTAATCTGGAGTTACAAGCTACTTTATTTACCTCTTTAGAAGAATAACTGTATTTTTATGTTTAAAATGTTTATACCTCCAGGTATTCGGAAGGGTTTGAACATATATATTTACTGAAAGATAACTAAATGAACTGGCATTTATTTCATTGTATATGCAGCTACAACACAAACACATAACAGAATTACAAAAACCAAACTAGAACTATTACATTGTGTTCTGCATCTAAACGACAGAACAAAACCAGGTGCAGTAACAAACAGCAGCATTTTCAAGTAACCCTGAGCTGAAGGCAGGTGGTTGCTACAGAGGTTGTCCAGAATAGGCAAATGGTCTCAGTGTCACTCTGTGGAGTGTATTCACAATCGTGTGTTCCTTTAATGGACTTCATTAAAGGCTAAAGACCCAAGAAGTGCACATGATCAATATCTGACAGAAAATCCTAATTCCTTTTTGACAGAAGCATTATCTTTGTATAGGAGAAATAATCTGTAGCAGGGGAAAGTCATCATTAAAACTCCAAGATAAGGACACAATTAGTACCTTCCCCCACTGCTGCCGTGCTCCCTTCAACAGTCACCGGAACTCTGGAGACACTGCTCTCCTGCTAAAATTAGTATTTTCTAAAGCCCTAGACTAAATCTTTGGTGTCAGGGGCTCAGGTGGCAGCTATGTCAGTATGAAGAATGACCTGCTGCTCTGTGACAGGGGGTGCTCAGGTGCTTAGATAAGACACGGGAAGATACTTTAAGCCCAAACGGCAGAATAAAGGGCTGCAATCAGGTACAGAAACACTCCCCAAATCGCCCAGCACCATGCCTTGATTTGCAGCTCTGAGGGTGGGCTTTACTACAGCAAACAAAGCACTTTACAGACAAATAAAGAATTAATATTCTTCAACAAAATGTCTACACGGTGCAGCTTATGTAAATCCAACCAGCACAGGTGCACAGCCAGACAAAGGGGACGCAGGCAGTCAAAGCAGAGGTGAGGGAAACCCATGAGTGGGTAAGCAGGGGACAGTAATAACAACACCCAGTACTTGTGCTGCTAATTTATTCTTTCCCTAACTCATTAAATTTAATTATTTTAACTTCTGTTAAAGGCCATTCCTTAGCTTTGGCCACTTGCACGATAATTTAAATGCATAGTATCTTTAGACTTGCAGATACCCATACTGAGTGTCTGACAACAGCCCAGCTGAGGGTCTTCCTGCCAGCACAGGGAAACCTGGCTTTCCTCAGTCTCCTGAGGCCTTCCTGAAGGGGAAATTGGAAGATCACAACTCCACAGTCCATCCCGAGGCTCTGCCAAGCTACACCAGACATCACCACTCTCTCCTACTCGAGGTGACCACCCTGCTGTACCAGCAGAACAGGTTGAAGGAATATTGTTTAAACCGAGCCAAAGTTGCCAAATTAGGAGATAATTCTTCCTTAAATGGTTACTTTTGCTAATATCTTTCTTTACATCTAGGAGGCATCCTGAAGCCAGGCTGCAGGGAATGCTGATTTCCTGCCCGCTAGCAACAAGCAATTAAAGCTTCAAGTTGGAGAGTTTTGGAACAGAATGCATGAGGCCTATTTCCCCATAAGAATATTCCCACTACAGCTTCAGAATATTCATGACCAGATTAATTTATCCACCTTTTCTAGACACTATAAAGTAACCCACAGAAAACATTCACCCACAAATAAGAGCAAATCTTAAATTAAAGGTCACTGTTACCGCTAGTCTGAGTAAGAGGTTTTAACTCTCATACTTTCCATGTAACACCAGGGACTTTTACAGAGATAAACTCTGGAATCACCATAGGTGTCTGGTACTTCTGAAAAATCAGGTTAAAAGAAATGCCAAGTTAGACATCCAAAAAATAAATACACATTTATAAAAGTCTTAGGCAAATTATTTCTTCAGACGTCAAAGAGTTAAGTTATGAATGTTTTTGGGAATGCAAAAAGAATCTATCAGGTTTGATTGATAAAAATGTAGCTTTTAACTAAGACTGAGAAAATGGAAGACTGGCAACATTCTTTTCCAGAATAATATGCTTCCTCTGCTTTTTTTCAGCATAGTGCACATAAATCAAAGAAATGTTAAAGAGGCCCATACATCACAAGCTGGCATTTCTAAACTATTTACAAAATCTGTAATAGTCAAGAGGATGGAAAATATAAAAGTGTGACCAGCAAAGTTCTTGAAAGAAAGAAAGGCCGTTCTACCATCCCAGCAGCGTTGAGGTTGGAAACAACTCTTGATTGCAGACCTTAAAACCACTAAACCAAGACAATTCTGATAATGCAGGGTTGCAAAAAGCAAACAGGATGGTGTTATCAGCTAAATCTAGGTACAACTAGACCAGAGCACCGATTGCCACTTCCAGGGACGGTGACTTCACCTCCCTGGGCAGCCCTTTCCAATGCCTGAACACCCCTTCTGTGGAGAAATACTCTCTGCTGTCCAACCTGAGCCTCCCTGGCAAATGCTCTAAGGAGGTTAGAAGTACGTACAAAAGCAGGGCTGACCTCACAGCTGCAAAGAGACAGCCCCAGAAACAGCGGGAAATCCAGTCTGAGCTGTGTCTCCATCACATTTTCACATCCCCACATCTAAGCACACAACAGACTTCGACAGATTAGGTTTTCCTCAACAACTTTTATAGATGAGAATCTCATCGCCTCTTCTGAAAGGAAAGAAGTGGATTATGGAAAGTTTATGTGTCCATCTGTTGGAGATGTCACACTCTGACTAGAGAGTGCAAAAAGCACAGAGATGTTTTACAACCAAATCCCAAACTTACTGTAGTCTGATCGGGTGGAAGAGCCATATGCTTTGCAAAAAACACCTCTTTTGCTACACACATTTTTTTGCCACAGCACAAAGAGTAACAGTTCGAAAGCTGCTGTAATCTTTATTTCTGAAAATAGATCACATGTTCTTACTCTCATCTGCCACACTCGGGTGAGTTACTGATCGGAAACTGGAAAAACAAGGAAATACTACTCTGGGAAATGCAAACTAAAGACACTCTGCACCTGCAGCTACAGTAAAGGGGCTCAGAGGGCCTGGGACTGGGATGATGCACAACAGAAGGTTTGGTGCAATGACACATGAAATGTTTTTACAGTTTTCTCTGTTGAGGACTTGCAGTAGGAGCACTTGAGATGAAGCCAGGGGACCTCAGAAATATCTTTAGGAGTAAAACAAATGGAATACACTTCATCCTATTTTCATGGGAGCTTATAATGATATTATAATTAACTCAATTACACCACAAGATTAATAGCCTTTAAAACGCTCCCAGTCATTCATTACAGGCCTAATTAAAACTCTCTTTTGGTGCTGAGCCAGCAAGAAATATGAAACGACTTGCTAGCAACCATATAGAAGTATACAAGGTATTATCTTTATTGTGGTGGTGTTTCCATGGTCACAATTCAGTGAGAAGTTTGGGTTTTTATTTTTTTTTTTTTGTAATATCAAAAACAACAAGAAAAAACGACAAGATTCACTTTAGAGGCTCCAACACCTGCAACAGCAAATCAGCTCACTACAGCTAACCAGCTTATTTCTAGTTTTGCTGCAACAGTTAAGGGCTTCTACAATAGCAGATGCCTTTCCTCCCACACATCAATTAATTTGCAAATGCACTCAGGTTGTAGAAATAATGAAGTGCTGAATGCTTCTCTATTGACAAGTTTTGCTGTCAGGAGGTGGATGCTGTAGGCGAGGTGCTAAAATCCGCTGCTTCTCTGTGCATGCCAAAGGAAAGACACGCCACACGAAACTTGGACATGAAACTTGGTCGACAGCTAACAGGGCACATCAATTACTTTATTTACTCCTCTCTCGCTGGAACCAAAAGGAAGAAATCCCCTCCAAAAGCTTTTTATTGTATTTATTGAGGTATTTATTACACACCGTTTACAGGGAGGTGGGAGGTTTTGTGCTAACCCAAGAAATATTGTGTATTTGAGGAGAAATGTAGTGTTTTTCATGTATTTTTAGGTATGCTAAAAAAGTTACATTAAAATTAAGGTTACAAATGAAGAATTCCGTAACTAGGAAATGCTTCATAATGCCTGTGCAATCTAAATCAGTCTGCCTGTGCGAAGGATTCAGACTTTCATTACGTGCTTCTTTCCAGACCTCAAATTACCACAGTCTGCAGGATCTCATGGATGAAGAGGCAGTTACTCAGCACCGTTTTCATGCACAGAATGTTATTTGCAGGATCTCACACAATGCCCACACTTCTCCTCTCAGATGCCTTCTACCATATTTTCCTGCTTTATCCTGCTTCTTTACAAATACTGTTAAATTTACCTTCACAATTCTTATTCCACTCATGCTGGGTGTGGATCTGAGGAATCTCAGATTTTTAAGAACACTAAATGCTTTTACTACTTACTATATTTGTAGTAGAGTTTCTATAGATAATGACTGCAGTCAGGTGCTGAGCAAGTCTTTGAGGCAGCCAGAAGAGGCTTTCAGCCAGGTCGTGGCAAGGCTGGAATCTCTACCCCCACTTCTATCACTTGAAATAAAGGATTAGTCTGGAGCAGTTCGTTGTAACTTTCTGTCTGGACCAGCCACTAATTGGAAGTAAAGCACATCCTGCCAGATATTCTCTGAAACCAAGTTAAAAACGGAGATGCTGAACTTTCAGTTCCAAGGAAGGCAAGTCCCAGACTATTCCTCTCCAACTCTTCTCATGCTTAATTACCACAGGTGTTTAAACCATCCACCTCAGCAGCGCTCCAAATTTGTCAAACTTTTATTTTCAATTACTGATTTTTTTTGTTTTGTTTGCTATAATGAAGAATCCTCTTACCCACTTCCTCCCTCAACAGATATTGGTACAAAGCAGGTGACCCATCCATTTCCTTTTTTTTCATGAGTGGAATAAATTGACTTGTTTGATCATACAGAAGGAACATAGGAACCCAAATGCTTGTGGCTCAGTTCTCATGTCTCTCAACTAGAAAACCCCATATTAATGAGCACTAGACAAATGGTAACTAGGTAGTTCTACAATTAAAATGATGCTTAAAACCATTTTCAAGTGTTAATAACTGAAAATGTTATTAGTGGAGGTACTAACAGGTAAGGAAATTTGCTGTTAAAAATAGATGATTTTCTGCTTTTTAAAATATGCAATTTTCAGGCTGACCTTGTTCCTTTTAAATTTTTATAGCATCTTCAGTTCCAATTTGAGATTTTCATATGGGGTAGGCAAACCTTCTTATGTTCTGTATTAAATGCAAGACACCTCCTTGGCATGCTCTGCAGTATTAATAATATAACAGTACCAATTTCAGGAGCAGCACTGTAGCATCAACACATGCATACCTACACGAATCAAAATTTAACCACGTACATCATGGAAATCTTTAATATATCACAAGAAAAAAGCAGATCTAAGACAGCTCAAACAGAGTTTGAGATTTCCTCTTTTGCCATATAAACACATGACCTTGTCATGCCTCACAAGGTAACACCGACGTAGCTGATGCAAGAAAACATATGCTTCTCTTTACTGGGCTCAAAACAGGAACAGAGGGGAAGGAGAATGATACTCAGGGCCAAACCCAGGCTTCTGAAGACCAGACTTGCAGCTGTCACTGTATTGAGCAAAAAACGTCCCCGCCCACACAAGCCCTACAGTATTCCTAACACTGACTGCCACTACAGAACTGGGAAAATACTTTCTGGAAATCACAAACATTAGAGATTCATTACTTAGCTAGGAATTTGCACTGGTGTTATCACAGGGTTTTAAGACTTGGAGATTGAGCCATTTTTATGTTGCTGTGGGACACAGTTAAAGCCACAGGAAAACAGAAATTATTATTTTTCATGGATTTCAAAGGAGACCGACATATATTTGATTTTCCATGCACTGGCTGTCTTGCAGGCACTCTTCAACAATCCAATTACCACTTAAATGTCTACCATCTAGCCCACAGACATTTCAGATCCTCATTTAAACCTGGACATACCTTATTTCTGTATCTTGATAATCACTACGAAAATCCTACCAGATCAAAGCCCAGCCGTTTATCAGTACCTCGGTTCAAGGCACCAAGTAAACAGACATTCCTCTCACTGCTTTGTGGACTTCATTACTAATGAAGTAAAAACTGCAGACATCAATCTATTGCTTCAGATGGCCACCATCAGAAAAATAAACAGCAATGTGGCTGGTCACAGTGGCTCATCTGGCACATTCACTGGAAGGTAAATTAAAAGCACTAATGACCAGAGCATGACAAGTGAGGGAATAACATTGGATTGGAATAGAAAATGATTCCACACAGCTTCATTCAACCAAGGCTGTGTTTCCTCCCTCGATCATAAGATAAACAAATATCAGTGATTGTTTTAACTACTTGATCCATCTCTGCTGAAGGCCACGCTGCCTACAAGGCCCTACAGAACAAATGAACACTACTGGCCTTTTTTTCTGAATGTTCCCCATACCAAGAAAAAAATGAAAGGGGGGGGAAATGAAAAAAAAAAAATCATCACAATATTATTTAATCTCCTGAAATAGCCAGGGAGGCTCTGAGGGGGTTCTCCTTCCCTGCACCTCCATAACCCAGTTCACAGCTGTTATCACACCCACCCCTGAGCTGGATAATTCCAGAAAGTCCAGCTGTTTCTGAGGAACACCACCGACCTCCCTACAGATAGTTTGTGTTGTACCCAAATTTCAGCATCACCCTATTGTGCACTGGTATCAACCTCATCCCATCAACTGCTTCCCATAAAAACCTCAATGCATCCCATATATATGGTCTGCCACCTTCCAAAACTTGCCAGTCCTGAACAGCCACAGGATCCCTTATATTCTCACTTATTCTTATCTTCCTCACCTCAAAAACCAAAGCAACTCCTTCTCCAACACTTCTGAGCTGGCCAGAAGCAAACTCCCCATGGAGCTGAGCATGGCACGGTGCCTATTGCTGCAGTATTGTGGGTGCAGAACGTTGGAGAACCACTGAAAGTGGGAATGTAAAAGCACATCATATATGTAAGAAAAAAGAAAACAAAACCCAAACCTGTATCTTTTGGTCCGGAAGACAGACAAGGAAATCACATTTAAAAAAACCCAATGCAACTGTTACATTACAGTTATAGCTGGAATTTTACATTACAAATACAATTTCGAAGCAGACATGAGCTGATAAACTCAGCATTAAGTTTTCTGAAAGTATCCTCAACTCTTCAGCAGTGCACATACTTACACAACCAAAAAGGATCTTTCTGTATGAGCTCATAGCACCAGCAATATGACAAACTGGTGTGCATTTAAGGAAACTGGGGCGGTGGGGGAGCGAGACACTGCTTCTCACACACCATGATTTTTGAACTTGTTTCCATCACTTCTCCAGCTACAAAATCTTTTTTAATGAGGACACTACCTACCTACCTCACCAAGTTTATTTTATCAAGCCAATAATTCAGCAACATGAACAACTGACAATTCACTCAACTATAGTTTTTGCCTGAGGCATTCACAAAACCATAAAAGAGCAAGGAAAACTTAAAAACGGTGCTGGAGAGCTGAAGCCTTGCTGGCAGCACGCTGAACAGACAGGAACAATTGAAAGCTAAGGAGCAGTCAGTAATTTATACTACTGAGCCCAATGCCTGGACAGTAAGGAAAACAGATGGCTCTGCAATATGGAGATGGCTCCATGAAAAGCAGTCAGCACAGGGATGCTGCAATAGCTCAGTAGCAATGGTTTGCCCGGCTCTAACAGCCGTGGCAAACCGAATTCCATCATTTCAGAGGATAAAACAAAAGAAAAGTAAATGAGAGCGAAAGAAAACAGAAGTTCTTATTACAGTTGGCCTATATTCCGTGATAAAGCGTGGGCTCCTTTACAGTTTTTCCAGGAGTCCTGCATAGACAGTTCTGTGCAAATAAACGAGCTCCATCCACCCGGCAGGAGCAGCACTCCCCTTCCTGTCCCGGCCCCCTCCCAGGAATTCTGCATCACACCAAACGTCTCTGAACGTCAGTTATTTAGTTCTACTTTTAGCTCTGCTTTAAATAAAAGTGTGTGGAGTGCAAGCTGCATAATGAAGGCTCAAAACCATGGAGATGGCACAGACTGCACAGGGCAGCATTACCAAGCTGAGAGGGTTTTAGGGTTTGCTTTTCTTTCTGGCAGACTTATTTACATGGAACAAAACCAAAATTTGCCAAAGGAAGTTTCCAGCTCCATGCTGGAGGAGACAAGAAGGTGGTTCCAAATGGCAATGGCCCTGTTTGAGCCTTGAGGACATACCCACAGGCAATGGCAGTGAACACATCAACAAACACATCAACACAGGAAGAGCAGGCGAAGGAGTTCTTGACAAATGCGTAAGGACCTCAAACTAATTTTTTTTAAGTATTGCATTTCAAGGCCATCGTGACTAAGCAATATAGCAGTTATGCAAGGACTTAAAATAAGCTAAAAATCTAGCACAAAACTTTTCAGAAAGGCCAAAACATTATAAACTCTTTGACCGTAAGAACCTCTTAAAATAAATATATACTCACTATGGAATCACAGCACAGGTGAAAGCCTCAATTTAAAGCCAAGCATAAGATCCTTCTTCCTCTGCAAGTTTCCTGTGATAAATCAGGTTGTTTAAAGGGCAAGCTCAGTAGCTGGATTTAGCAGAGGAAATATCATCTTGCCTTGCACACCATGACAGGTGATGCTACTCAGCTGCAGATTATGCTGACATATTCCTGTTTCACCTACAGGATTGTTTTAATTTTAAAAAAATCCACTAAAATGAGTGTTTTACTGTAGAATATGTCTATTATTTTTCTTAAATCAAAACTCACTGACACAGCTGCTGATGTTGGTAAAAGGCCTCTGCACACAGTTTTACAAATGGTTTAGAATTCAGCATGAGCACACAACTGCCTGCACTTGGGGTAGGCTCGTAAAAGAAATTCAAAAGCACAAGTTTATCATCCCTCCCAGGGAGTAATCAAATGTTACGGTTCTTTAAAGTAATAATCAAGTAGAAAACCAAAGCAAGCTCTTTTTAAGGAAGATGCTTTCAGATATATTTCTCTTTTTCCAGACTTAAGCCTGAGACATTGTACCAGAATTAGGACAGAACCTGCATGTACAGTCCCAGCATCCTCCTGCCAGGACTGTGGCCACTGGCACTGCTCTTCTTAAGAAAGCAAACTATTAAGATTGATTAAACATCTTTGTTCAAGCACTTTTGACAATAAAGGGATTATTCTTCCCCTTTTCTAATGGGTATTTTATTCTGGCAACTGATGGATCTTATATTAAACTGTTTCAATTCCAAGCAGCCTCTGCTGCTACAATTACCAAACTGAAGAAAGAAGGGATATAGAGCCCTGTGATTTGAAGGAAAAACAAGAAGAGAAAAAGGCATAAAGTTTACATGACACTAACAATCCTACTGACAGGTTTTTCTGACTTTGCAAACTTCCTTTTACACAGAGGCATTCTTTTATAACCTGACAATTCCCTGTAGCCTGAAAACTTCACGAACATGTCACATATTCTTGTTTTCAACCTCTCTGAAGTCCTTGCAAGAATCTTTCTAACCTACTGGTCAGGATGACATGCAACTGCAGACATGAAATTAATAACTGCATTTGCAGTACCCTTCTCAAACTACTTCTGCCCTTTACAAGATTCATTGTTTCCCTAAGTACCCTTTTAATGAAGACAAACAAACATCAATAAAGGTTAAAAAAAATAAATAGATTTAAGCAACTTGCAAGAAAAGAAAAATCAAATCATTCTCTCAAGGCACTGTTTGACTTCATCAGCCACTGGGAAAACCACAAAGGACGTGCTGCTACTCCAGTTTGATCATGCAAGTCTCTGAAAACTTTCCCTGGTCCATTATTTATCTAGAAACAAAGAACCTTTCCATATTTACCATAAGAGAAGTGAACATGAGACATTAGTTTTCCAGACTTCACAGTGGCTGACAAAGCAAAACACAGACTGAATTCAGGCAGCCAGCAGAGCAAGAATCTCTGAAAAAGGGCACCTTAAATAAATGCACAATAAATGTCTCCTCAGCCCACTCAAGCAGAGCCTTCAGCCACTGCTGTATGTCCATGTCTGCTTTAAAAGCAGGTCATGGATGCTTAGAGAAAAGCCACAGACCCTGATTTCCATCCATCTGGGAATTACTACATTTTGCAAGTTAGCACATATGAAAATGCACTAAGGACAGTACTCTCTGAGTTAATTTAGGCTCAGAGAGTTCTACTACAAATAACCTTTGTAAAACAGTTAACATGACCTACAACAGATTTTTTGAAGGAATGTGACTCTTACAAAGAATCATCTTTCCATGTTCTGTTAATACAACAAAACCTTTTCCACAGCCTGACCACCAGCAAATATGCATTTATTAGCAACAGAAAAAATCATAAAGCTACTTTGAAATTTGTTTGAGGATTAGCTAAAAGCATCTGCAATGCTGAACTCTCCGATTCAGGAACAGCTCCCATGCCATTAACGTCTACTCCATTTGAAACACTTCTCCTCTGTTATTCCATGAAAGATCCACACAAGTTTACCAGTACAGGAAAAGAGCAAAACTTCATGAATAAAGTCCTATCAAACCGATATAGCAATAATATGGTTCATGAGGGAACAAACTTTAACAGTAATGTGTTTTGGTTTATCAACTAAAATTAAATCTCTTTCCCCCCATCAACCCCTTTTTCATTTCAAGACTGTTTTACTTTGCAGGGAAAATTAATTTTATCTGAGCAGGTGAATATTCCATGTCCCTGCTGCTTTTAATTCATGCAACCTGCTATGGCAACACAGTTGTTTCATTTGGGCTCCTGCAAAAAATTAACAGGAAATTTATTCACCTGTGTGTGCAGATATTGTTGCCTAATACATGGAAATACGACTTCGAAACACTGTATTTACAAAACAGAATATTCCAAAGCTGCCTGGTCTCTGTGGACATCTGTGTAACACCAAGTGCAGCATAAAACAGGAGTAATGGGAAGTTCTTTTGAAGGTCCCCACACATGAAAGGGGGTGATGGTGACTCTCTGCACCTGTGCTGCTCTTTGAACAGAGAGAATCATCCCTGGGATGCATCAACTCAAGCAATTGCGTGGATTATCTAACAAGACAGCCAGACTGCAGCTTCTCTCACAGCTTTTCCCTGGAAGAGAGATTTGTTCCTTCCAAATCCGTCGGGTGCAGTGAACTCCTCTCTGCTTCAGCTCTTCCAGAGGGAAAGTATCGGCTTGGAGGAAATAACAACTAAGTAGCTCCCTCATCGACAGCAGAAAGCGAGCGCATTGACTTGTGCCCTTTCCGTATTGATGCTCGGGCTGAGTAAATGAAGATGTACAGGGGAAAAGCAAAGAGCACCACAAGCGGGTACGCGACCCAGAAAAGCACAGTAGCAATTTTATATCTTCTTCAATCTTCCTGAAATGTGATTACAGTTGACCTTTAAATCTAGTAGATCAGCCAATCGATTCTGCTGGAACAAGCCTGTGTGTGATCTAAGAGCATGCCCATGCTTAAAAAACTTCCCGTGCCTGCCTGGCATAGTCATTTTATTTTGTTGTAAAAGTTACCAAGATTTGTCTGAATTGATTTTACTTGCAAGAAAAACACACCATCAAAACTGCAGCATCAGCAGACACTAAAGGTCTTAGATTCTTGCAGGATGAATGCAATATCAATACAATTAGGATGTACCCATACGAGGTACACAAGAGGGATGGAAAGAAGATGTTTCTAATCTCACTTAATCCTAATGCAGCCCCAAGTCTCCTTTTTTAGACTGTGGGAAAAAAAAATAAATACAAGTAAAACTACAAACACTCCAAAGTATTTGCCAGGCAAAACACTGAATTTGGAACAGAAAACATATGTAACAGCTCTTTGGGAAGTAAAGCTTTAAAGCTTTCATGTTGTGTTGGACAGTAGTTTTATTTCAGCTGATAAATTGTCCTTTTAAAAAAAACCTTAAAAGAGACTTCAGGATGGTGTTTGTCCATAGTGGGCTTGGAAGTGAGGACCAGCAACACCAGGGATCCTACTCTTGTACAGCATCTCAGATTTCTCTGAGCACTCACTCTGTAGCACAACCTTTATTTTACAGTTAGATATTTTATAGATGGAAAAAGATATGCACAGCAAAGTGACTGGTGAAACCTCAGCCAGCAAGCTAAAGACAGAGGAAAGAGGAGGATGTACAACTCCAGAGTCCCTCCAGTCCCATGGCAAACTTGGCAACACTGCTGCTCCCAAAACCTTCATCCTCCCCATCAGAAGTGTTTTGAGAAGTCCACATTATACACTCGAGAGTCAACTACATAGCAAGTTCTTTTAAGCTGAAAGTTATTAACTTCACTCCGTATTACAAGCAGGGTGTCCAAAAGAACCAGAAAATTGGAAATGAAAGGTTAGCTGGTGCTTTATCAGGCACAAGAGAGCTTACAGACTTGATCAGCTCTGTGATCTAAGAAATTTCTACAAACAGCTTTGGAAGAAGCATCAAGCAGGGCAGCCAAAAAAAAAAAAAATGGCACTGAGCAAACTGAAAATGCTACAGTGAAAATTCTGAAAATACAAGATTTGACTCCAGAGTAAAACTGAAGCAGACGGCAAACCAGAGAACTTGTTAAGTCTGAGTGCAGAGACAACTGCAGAGAAGACTCTAAATAGAACCCAACTGAAAGCAGATGGGTAGGGCAGGGAACAGTAGAATAAAAATCTAACTAATGGTAAAACACACAGGGATGTTTTTTCTCAAAAGAGAAACATATATCCACCCTCACTGAGGGATAACCTCGGAGGGAGGAGGAAGCCATTATCTTTTTAACTGCAGCTTATTTGATACAAAAGTGACATTTTCTCTGAATGAAGAATTCTTTTTCCATAAAGCAAAGCCACCATCTGAAATGAGACAGAGCCCAGTAACACTGCAGTAGTTGAGAATGTCATGATTTCCATCAGAAAACTGTTTTACAGAGATCAGGAACAGCTGTTTCAAACTGAATTAGACTAAAACTGGAAACAAGCTGTCAAAACCCAAAAAATATATTTTATACATAAAAGAACGTATTTGATTCAGCTGTTTTATCGTGGTGGTCAGCCAAAAGAGAAATAAAGTAACATTCTGAGATCCAGACGTTGTCGCAAAGACTTTCATTTTAACACTCTTTATGTAGATTTATTCCTTTGAGCATTTGGAATAGGAAAAATGTCAAACAGCTCATATCACAGATTCTTGAATATTTTCAAACCATGGGCAGCTTAAAACAGTTTAAAGACACCTGAGGACTCTTGCTGCTCCAGTCCACATTCTCTGCATCTTCTGTAGCAGTAACAGGCTGGTGCAATAAGGAAAATATACTGAATTGATGTTGACATGAAAAGATTAAAATAATTCACTTTAACCCACCACTTGTGGGTAATAGCACATGCATCCAGTTCCTTTTTGTGCATGCTTGCAGATCCTGGGAGGCTTTTAGTGGGTATTTTCAATATTGATTTCCCCAGGAATTACAGTTTCATATAATGAGAAGTAAATACATCTATTTTAGAATATACTGTAAAATGTCACATCAAGATACAATTCCTTCGTGTCTAATGGCCCATGCAGTACACAGAGCACCTTTAGTACTCTGCCACTACCAGTTACAGGAGCTTAGAGCATCCAGATACAACAATCAAATTAATCAAGGCTGCGCTGGTTTTGAATAGAACTATTTGTTCCAAAGCACAGCTCTGAACATCAAAGACCTCTGTGATTTTATCACATGCTGTAAGATGTAGCCATTATACCCTACTTCCCAACCAAGTCTGAGGTAATCTTGAAAATACCCTTAGCATTTCAACATGGCCATTACTTCTCATAACGATGATTCATGCTAATTCCATCTAATAAGGATATTAGTTATTACTGTCAGCTTGTCAGTAGATGGGCTTTTGAAGAAGAGGTATCTGAGAACAAGCAAATTCACGAGCATATAAAAAACTGTACACCCCAAGAAATGCATTTTTAACTCACTAGAAGACCAGCCAATTGTGCAACTGCAGCCATGTGCCATTTCTCCTCTTAGATTACTCACCCAAACCAGGTTTAGGCATTTAACTCAAGGGCTTAAGTTTTCAGCACGCTCAGTGCAGCTCCAAAGCACGACCGAATGCTTCACACTAAGCCAAGAACTTCACGAAAGAGCACAACAAGGTAACTGCTGCTCAGGATACAGAAACTTTTGATCTTTCTGTGAAAAGATCAAAAATGTGAAAGACCAGCACCTGGTAGAATCAATCAGCTTTCATTAAATCTTCTTTTATTAATTCAGAGGATATCTTTTTCCACATAAACTGTAACTGAACAAGTGTCACTGGTTAAAAGATTTTAAAAGATTTTATTCATGTTTTTTGTTTCTTCTGCAAGAATCGTTATATTCAGGCACTTAAAATTAGATTAAATGAACTGCTATAAATGCTTGGGCTAATCTTGTATCAGCAAAGGACATGATAACATTTACTGATAAGTGTCTTTATTTCCAGAACGTCAGGATTTTGCAGCTCTAGTAGATTTAAATGCTAGCTCATACCAAGAAAATATAGCAGCAGCAAATGGAGTTAGGACTGAAGCAGCTCTGAGTGTAATGATCATATTCTGATCTCTCCTCTATTTTCCTATCAACCCCCACACCAGCCCAACCATGGCACCACTCAGATTCCAGGTTCTGGAACTACTCAAGAAGCCTGACAGGCAGGCACAGAGTTACACAGCCTACAGTTCTTATCCAATAATGGTCCTGATGTCATGGTCTGTAATTTCTTACTCACATTCTTCAACTTTTGCAGAGCCACAAAACACCACCGCTCATCCAGGGCAGGATTATTCTTCCCTCCCAGGAAAATAAAAATCAGTCTGCATTGACCCCAAGAGGCAAGAGATTTCGAGGGTCACCAAAGACCCTCTGGTTTACACACCTTCAACATCAGCAGCTAAGTATTAACTCCTGCTGAACAAAAAACTGCTGCCATATTTCTGCCAAATGCACATTTCCATGAAGCAGCAACCAGTGGTCAGAAATGAAGTTTTGATTACAGGCTTACACAGTTCCTTACACAGACTAGCCTCAATTTTATTAGCTGTTAGGCCATCTCCATGTTTTGTTACTCAATTATCAACAGCATGAGATTAAGATACAACAGGAAAGCACTAAGCATTGTTTATATGCAATTCAAACAAATAAATCCACTGTGAACAGTCGGGGGGGGCAATTTCAGTAATTTCAAAAGAGAACTCCAAAGAAGAACACAGATGAGTGCACTTCTGCACTAAAAAAAAACAAATAACAGTCACAATAAAAGACCTGACAACAACAAAAGTAGAGAGCAACAGGGTGACATCATTAAATTTTCCATTTTATTTGATTTCCTCTAGAAGCTACAAAAAAATCTTTTCCATATAAAGAATATCTGTGGGATGCTTATCACCTGCATCAGTTATTTTATATTAGTGTTCGTATTCCCTGAATGCCCTTCGTATGAAGGTCACCGAATGCTTTACAAACATCTTTAATTTGCCTCAAAGAAAGCGAGACAGGACACTGAGTCCCTGAAAACACCCTTTGTGTTTTCATGGTGGCACCGTCCACGACATGGTCAGGCTTTATCACCAGCAGCGAGTGAGTCTGAGCCGTGGAGAGCTGAGGCAGAAAGAGAACTGGAAATTCAGAGGAATGATGGGTCTGAGGGTTTCTTACAACGCTGCTCTTGTTCTGCAGTCCTGCACATTCATCAATTAATCCCCAGACAACACGGATTTCCAGTTATACTTTGTTGTATTCCTCGGATTCTGAAAGTAAAGCCTTTTCTGCAGCTCTGATGGCTGCACCATGAGTTACCCACAGGCCACGTTTGTGTGTCTGTGCCTGGCTCAGCCGGATTCAAACTCAACACAAAGCAAGGCAGTCTTATTTTGGTTTGATGACCACATTACACAACTGACAAAGTGATCACTGACTTATAAATTACATATTTGAGCCATCCACCATGAATTGTACGAGGAGTTCTCGCAGAGGGAAAAAAGGAGTTAGAGGAGGAAGAACCAGGAGTGGGCAGAAGTGTTTTGGTTAAAACAGAGCCACATCAATCATTTCCATCTTGAAATAGGCTAACAGCTAGGACATTAATACTTATCAAAGAAACAGGGAAAAAAACCCCACTCATTAGCAAATAAAGGTGTTGCAAAGCATTAAATAATTCCCACCAGCTGACAAGGGGGCTGTGATTTATAATAGTGTGTTATTGATAGATCACTTCCCATAATTAGGAAAAGTGAGACTGGTAGTGCTTACAGCATTATTTTGATCAGAGCCTTGAAAAATACTGTTGAATAACAACAAACACTAGGCATAACAATAGAAAAACACCACATCATTGTGCTCAGGCTACTTCAGATTTGAAACAAAATATTCTAAAAAAAATTCAGTGAGAAAGGCAATTCTGTTTGGACACATATCACCTTACTTCACAACAGCATCCTGGTGTGAATTATTACTATGATAACTCTGGGAGCATCACAGATATAAAACATTCAAACTATGTAGCAAAAATAAGTCAGAATCAAAGGCTAATTATTTCTCATTTTTTTTAAGCAACAAGTTACTCCTCATAATTCTTCTCTTCCTGAAGTAACAGAGTAACCTCAGCCTACTAAAATATCAAACAAATCCAACTAATTTCTCTACTAGCACAAGTCAGCATATGTGGGAAATTCTCACCTGCCATGATAACTTTCCATAGCGCAAGGAAAAAAACACATTGGCAATTTTCATTTCCTTTCATTCAGATTATCAGGTGTCAAAACCACTTTTATAGCTATAAGATAACAATAAAATAGTTACGATAGCCCTGTCTTGGACTTTTGTCTGAAACCAACACAGGAATCAAAGGCAAAGCAAAGAGAGCCCAAGAGCTGAAGATTCCAGGGACTCACAGCTGAGGAGGGAAGATGCATCTTCCAAAGAGAAGATGGACATAACTGATGTTATCCATCTCCAGTGCCCCAGACACTGCTTTAGGCAGGATCTCTAAGGAAAATAAACCCTATCTAAGAAGCAGTAGCTGGTGATTCTGCCTTTACTGTTGCTATTATTATAAGCTTCCCTGTTTTCCTTATGATTTTCACTACTTTCTCCATCTCACTATACTCACTTTCTTTTTTTACACTATCACTGCAGAGCTCCAAGATCCTCAGAAAAATTTCATGCCCCACCTTTTTCCTTCTCCAGTAAAGCACACATAGACTACTGAAATTACATTTTGGTACAAGCACTTTCTTCCTCATCACAGCTTTTCCAGTGCTTTCCCCCCCATCATTATAATATTAATGATAATTTGCACACTACCAGAATTTGCCATCCCTGCCACTGCTGGTCACTAAAATCAACTCTGCAGTAATAAAAGTCAGTATTCTCCAGGCAGACAAGTGAGCAGTAATTAATAACTGCAGCAGTTGGAAGCAGAGAGGTAACCACCTGTTTCCCAGCCATATTAAAAAAAAAAAAAGAAAAGGAAAAACAGAACATTAATGTAATTCTGAACAGCAAGGGCATTTCACCAGACACTTGCCCAAAATTACACAGAATTAAAAGCCCATAAAGGGCATTTTTCCAGACTGCCAGGCAAACAACATTAGTCACTGGCTATATAATACTTGGCATCTACAAAACATTTCTGTCCAAAGAACTCAGTGCACTTGAGACACATTTAGACTAGAAACTCTCCCAAGAAGTAGGTTAAGTAATATTATCCTATTTTATCTGCACGGAAAATGAGGCACAGAAAAAATTAATGCGTCCTGTTCAAGGTTACAACAATTAGTACGAAAAGCAGGAATAGAACCCAAGTGGCCCAGCTCCTATTTTGTGTCCAGTGTACAAAACCCACCAGTCTGTGTGCCATTCATTTTTCCAGTGACAGGAATTTAAACTCCTGTGGCTCATCTGCACAGGAAAGGAGCCCACAGCTGGACTTTCCAATGCAGCTCCCTCAGGGAAGCTCTGATTCTGATCTCACAAAGGAGATTCCAACGTGCTCTTCAGTGTCCATCAGAAACCCTCTTGTAGGGACTCGTCACATTGCTTGAATTCAAATTTTATTTTATTTTTACCACTTGTTCCCATCTGTGAGCAAACCAAGGGATTCTGGTCACTTCAGATCTTCTCTTGAAGTAACTCCTGTAGAGCTCCCTGAGAATACCAGCTGCACCACTAACCTTCCCACTCCTATCCCAGCAGAGGTGATCCTCAAAAGGCACCTCTGGAGGCACTGGGCCAGCAGATGACCCAGGTACCACGGCCCAGTGCTCCTCAATCCCACGCGTCTGTCACTGCTATTGTGGCACTCCAGTACCCATGGAGAGAAAATCTTTCCCAACCTGGGTGGATGACATCTCAGCAGAACAAGCTGGATTTCCACATAACAGGATGTCACAATACTATAATGCTGCATTTCTGTAGAAAAAAATGTCCTGAAAGGACAACATTTTGGCCACCTGCATGAAATTCCAAAGAAGTGCCAACACAATAATCCAGTTACGTTGTCCATGCTACTGTAAAACTACAATAAATTCACACTGTTTGAGCACATCCAAAATTCAAAATTATTGTTCCTTGGAATGAACACGTCCTCTTACAATCAAGATGAAGTAATTTTTTTTCCTGTTCTGCAGTGTTTCTCTAATATCATGGTTAACATTTAATGTCATTTATTGTCATTAAACTCAATATTTGTGTCTAATCAATACTAAGCTACCAAGTGCAGCTGTAACAAGTCTGGTCTTTCTCTACATGCTCTATTGATTTCTTTTTTTTGAAGCCCTACAATAAACACAATTTATACAAATAATTTATCAGGGAACGTATCAAAATAATTTAATAAACAAAACCTATCTATACCTTTTCTCTTCAGTCATGTGACAGAAAATCATTTTAACTCATTAATGGTAATCTTAACAGTTCGATTTTAAATTTATGTAAAAACAAGAGGAAGCTACGAAGCAACGAACTTAAATCCAAATATTTTTAGCCTATTTCCACATGCAGATCAACAGTAATTTCTTTTCATTTTGTATTTCCCAGCATATTACTTCCAAATAAACATATGATAACTCCTGTCCAGCTTTGTTCACTTGGAAAACTTATACTGCACAGATATCATAAAGTTTATCCAAGTTGCCAAAAAAATCTTTTCACAGATAAGTAAATCAAATAATTTGATATAAATCCTACTTCCTCAAAAAGTTACAGAGTCAGAAAAGTTGATTTTTTGCTTCCTGCTTGAAGCAGTACAAAAGAGCCTTCCCAAACACATGGTTATCACGTTTTGTAAGCAGCATCTCATGAAGATAAAACAAACCACCACCCCTCACATCCACACATGGGTTCAAGAAGAGTTAGAATTGGAGTAAAGCACATGGATAAATACAGCTCTGAAAACAGCAGGGAATACAACACTGCACTTCAGTGAAGTTAAAAATCAAGGAGAAAATTTAAAATAACATCACCTGTTCAAGACTACAATTGCTCTCAATTTTCCCCACTTCTACTGCTGTTAGTAATACTATTAGAACACAAACTCTTTACTGCAAAAGGAAAGGGAAGAAGGAAAGATGACTTGCAGAAGACTATTTTTACTTGGGCAAGTGAACTCTGCTGATGCTGCTGTCACTCAGCAAAGCAGGGGAGAATGAGTGTGCTGCTCTCCAACAAGCACAGCGTTCCTTCACTGATTGAAAGTAATTCTGGAGCGTTGGTTTGGGAGCTGATCCATTCTGCACGCACCCTGCACCTGAACAAACAACAAACAACCAAAAATCTTCTACAGTGCTTAAAGCTCAAGTGTGGGGCACGAACTACTTAACAGCATCCCAGCAAGAGAGGGAAAACCTGCCCGAAAAAGCATTTTCCTTGCTCAGTGGACATAAAATACTCTATTTTCTGTTCCACTGGAGCCAAAGGAAATACCTTAACAGGCACTGCCTCAGGCACCCACAGGGCGAGGGCATGGAACACTTTGCCAAGGACAAAGGATGAGCAAGTACACACTGCAGGCCATAAATAACCTCCCTGAAGCTGCAGATGGAAACCCAAAGTTTATACCACTCAAAGAATGAGTTGACACTCCTGGATTCCAAAAACGTGCACCTCCTCTGACCACCAGCATTACTGTAGCTGGATCAAGTGACCACACCACCACAAGCTTCGTTAAACATTTTATGTGTGGGTAAGTATGATATTGGTTTAATCACAGCACCAAGTATTTTCTCCCTCCACAAAACCTCTTTGTCGCCCAGTACTGAGAACAAATATTTAGAAACAAGCAGTTGCTTAGTAAAGGATGTTGATATTCATGAGTTGGTGGTCTCATCTCCTGCAGGAAACAGGCAGCACTGGAAGCAGGGAAAGATGGCACAAGGGCACCTGGCACAGACTGTCCTCAAGAGCAAGAGAAGAGAGTTCTTACAGTGTCTTCCACAAATCTGAGGTTACATCTCTTTAAAAAAAAAAAAGTCAAAACTTAATCAGTATTTCAGTCTAGAAAGTGACTTTCAAAAATTCCTTTAATCTAAACTTAGCTGATGCCTTCTGTGGTGATTTCCCTTGAATTCCAAGATAATGCAAGAAGCAGGCACCTGCTAATGAGGGGTACAGCAGAGCCTCTGCAGACCCAGTCCTGACTGTTCCAGGCAGTATCAGGCCACACACACACGAACCAGGAGCCCTCCTGACTGCTACTGTCATCTCAGATTTCACCTGCTCAGACACAGCAGTATATTATTACAAAAAAAAAATCAACTGCCAAGATGTACAGAGCTACTAAACCCAGAATTCAAGTACAATGACTCAACAGAGAGAGTCCATGAGAAAAAAAAACTACTGCTATCTACAAACTTCCTATCTTACCCATAATACTCTCTGCATTAACCTTGCAGAATGATAGCTCATTTTTACCTTATCTAATATTATATCTTCAGTATTACATTAGAGGGTACATATGGATCCTTCTGGGAAACAGCACTTCAATTGTAATAAAGATAACCTCTTTTCTTAAATAAAATTGAAGAGGAGGGGAAAAGAAATTTATCAAGTAGACCTAAATACTGCTCCATGGCTACTACACGTCTCCATGCACCCCCACAGGCAGCAAAGTCATTCATTTCCATGATTTCTACTGATACATAAAATAAGTTAAAGCAAAAAAGAAAAACCTCTTAGCTGTTGCTTGCAATAAAATAAACTTAAACTTCCTGTGTTTTCCAGCTATGGCTTGGTGGAGGCTGCTAAACACCTGAAAAGTAAAGTTCCTTTACAGCTGTGTGTGTATGCAATTAATGCATTTGACAAGCTGTTGTGTTCCCAAACAGCTGCTTCCATTACACAGACAACTTTACCATCTGCAAAACTATTGGATAAACTACAGTAAGCAAATATCAGGAGAGCAGGTGCTCATAAATAACAAGCGCTGCCGAGATAACACACTTCTGTAAGGGAAGTTTGCATTCTTCCCACTGGACTTTTTCTTACTCCTGAAGCAGGTAAACTTAAAATCAGAAATGGAGGAACCAGTGCTGTGATTCACAGTAAAAAAAGGTTCAGGGCAAGTACCTGTGAAACCACAATTAAATGCAACTCATCTCTACTGCACTCAGCCAAAGAGGTCAGTAAATTTGCACCTAAAATGGGTCTTCTCCAAAAACATAACCAAGCACAGCTACAAGTATTAATTATGGCAAACAAAACAAGCTAATAAGTGTCAGGTTAGTCTAATCTCCTATGTCAACACTCACATCTTAAACAGAGCATTTTCCATTTACGTCTGTGACTATGATCTTCACTCCATTTCACCCAGCACTGCTACTTAACCCAGAACTTGTCCATGCATCCAAGACCAGAACAAAATCAGGCATTTGCTGGACCCAACACCAAAACAAAGCTGCAAATAGAAAGAAACAGCTATTCTAACATCCAGTATCTCATGGACCACAGGAGAGTGCTTTGATATTCTGAATACTAATTTGCTTCTCACAGACAGCCCAGTTATTACCAACCTTACTTATTATTGTCCTAGCCATGGCTTCTAGCTGTCTCCTCATGTCTTAAAAATAAGCAGAACGCACTGAAACATGCAACACAGTCTGTGCACTCATTTTCCTTGTATTTCGTGAATGTTCTTTCGGAATGGCACCACAGCCTCAGAAGTTTCCTCCCCTGGCAGCCGTGGGGCTGCTCATGCCATCAGTAATGCATGAACAATCAAAGGCAGAGGAAAATGCCCTTATCTCAGCTCATCAAAAATACAAGCAGGCAAGCCACAAAGGGGTCACAAATTAAAAATTAAATGCAGGCAGACCTAAAGTGTATTGACAGACCATCACTTCTAAACTATCCCTGCGAAGCAGCAGGAAACAAGAGACACATAATAAGAATAGAAGGCGGCCAGAAGAAGTAATGAAATAACTCTTATTCAAGAAGTGTATTTAGCAATGAAGAATTAAGCAGGAACAGAAGGATGTGTGCTGGTAAATCCAGCAGCTCACACCCTCACACAGGCAGCACGTCTCCTGCAACTAACCAGTATTTTCTTTTATCTCTGTTGTCTCTGACTTCTGTTTTACAGCTAAAATAAAAGGTACTGTTTTTCTCCTGCAACATTTCACTGTGTATATCAGTGCACAGGATACTGAAACTTCCAGCTTTCTGAAATCAGAATCCGGGATTACAAAAAATTGCTCTTCAAAGCTCTGTAACACTCCAAGTTAATAAAAAACTACATTAGAACAGCTCTGTCAAAGCTATTTCATTACTGCCTGAGTTTACTCTGATAATGACCTAAAGAAGTAATTAAATCCCTGAAGACTTAACTGCCTTACAAGTTTATAAGTTTTCCTTCTTTTACTTTTGCTGAAAGTAGTAAATTAATTATTTTTTCTTCAGTGCCAATAATCTGCTGCTAACAGCAAGGAACACAAGCAAACATGAAATATTTTCTCAATTACTAAATCTCCACTTAAAAATCTTTCCTGTTCCCCATTTTCCAATCACACCAAATTCCTCTCAGTGCCAAATTCTGCTGATTTTAGAAAACATTAATACATATTTGTATTTGGACATTTGTATGAACATTATTGTGGTATTCACACAAACATTACTGCAGTACCCTATCCTAAATCTGAATAATATTAGAATGGTTGGCTCAATGTATAACAAGAATTTGCCTACAAAGTATTTGTGTACTCTCAAAGTCTTCCTGACTCATGTATCATAATAAATAATTTAAAGTGGAACCATTTCTTTTAATGCTCTAAATATTTTCAGATTTATTATTCCTGCTTACTCCTGCTGTCTTGCATAAGGGTTTTAAAAACTACAACTCTGGACACACTTGCTACTAATAATTACTGCAACAGAAATTAATCCATTTTTTGTATTTCTTAACAGTTTACAGTATTTCAAACATAATTTTAAGAAATATTTAAATAGTCATTCATTTTAGTATTTCTTTAAAAAGTAATAGGCACGCTTAAAAAAATCAGGATGAGAACAAGCAACCTGAAACACAACAGTGCTCAGAGGCCAGCAATAATCGCAGTGACATGTTTACTTATTTAAGAAAATTAGGTGAGGAAAGGAGTGTTTTTGACCCACAAGTAGATTGTTCAGAGCAGAAAAGGAAACATACCTATCCAAATCCCACATATAATCAACATACAGGTTTATGAAACTGAATTATGTTGTTGAGAAAGAAGTTTCTTTCAGCAAAAACGATTTTTTTTTAAATGTAAAAGACTGCATTAATATTATCCGCCTTCTTCTATTACACTACTTAAAATTCAATGCCATATATATGACATGCAAACAGGAGGGATGTCAAAGCTGCTGAGTGCAAAGTTACTTTTGAGACCAGGGGCTTCAAGATTTCGGATGATGAACAACTTCCCTACCTGACTCTTTCCTACAAATAGTTTGGAGGTGACATCAGCTGTTGATCCTCTGCACTTATATCCCACAGCCTTCTGCAGTATTTAGTGCCAGATGCAAGGACGCAACATACATTTATTTTATATCTACATAAGATGCTAAATGTGGAACATATTGTTCTGCTTTGGAGTTAATAACCCCTTTAAGATCAAGGGCATGCCTTGGTATCGCAGAAAAGTCTCCTCTTAATTAAAACATCATTTTATCCTTGAAAGTACATTTAGGTCCATATTATGCTCCTTAATTCTAAAAAAAGTCAGCCCTTTTGACAGCCCTAAACACTCAGAAGTCTGCTGTACCACTAATCCAACGTGCAAGGGGAATACACAACTAAATCACTCAGATGTATTCTGTTACCTTGTTTGACCATTTGTAGGCCTGGAGAAGCTGGCTGTAGAGGGGGGTTTTGTCCTGCACAGGGTCGAGGCTCAGGAGCCCACTGTTGTGCAGGGGGTGGTTCTCTGAGGGTTTCCCAACGAGGTTGCTCAGACGCTCCAGTTCACTGGAAGAAAGGAGAAGGGCATTTTTTAAGTCAGATTTGGGAATCGCGGATGTTCAATCCTCCAGGGACAGCAGCATGCACCAACCCTATTTTAGTATCTAAATGAGTTTTAAATACGTCCCAAATTTGATTTAAAACACAATCCCCCTTATTACCCAACAATTTGAAGTCTCTTGGTTGTTAAGCTCTGTTCTTCTTAGGAGAGAAAGTGCAAGTCAAGAGGCTCTGAAAACAACCTGGAAAGAGTCAGACTACGCCAGGTCCTGTTCACAACCCAAGGCACCTCCTGAGCAAAGCAGCCCCTTAGAAACCACAAAATTCTGACTTTAGCATTGCCTGCAATACTAGAAGTAATTTTTTAACCACCAAGCAAGCAGATGCCTCATCACTTCATCAGAGAACTCCAAATTAACATTGTCCTCATATAAATACACACAAGAACTGCCATTAGTCCTAAGCCTAGACACAATCCTGCAAAGGCTGTGATTATTCTAATCAAGTATCTGCCTTCCAAGTTCTCAGGACAAGGAAGGATCTTCTGATTTCCATGAGCAATTTGTATATTTGCAGTGTAAAATACCCAACCGAAGCATAATAAGCACCATTTTCCCATGAAAAAATCCCTCACTGTGAAATGATCTATCATTGCTTCCTATCTCATTTGTCAAACACAACATTTAATCATAACAAAAGTTAAGCAATTTTTCAAACTTGCATTAATCAACTGTAGAAGAAAGACTGGCCACTTTGCACAGATATAAAAAGCAGTTTTTCAAGTGACATGACTAATCAAGTGCTTTTCCTTCTGACTGCCCAGTGCTACACCCTAGTCTGAACTTCAGAACTTCCACTAAATTAAATGCAGCACTCAGACTTTTCAAAAGGCAGCTTATGAAAACATCTGTAAAGAAAAATCCCAAATATCTCAATTTGCATTTAAGAGAGGTTACAAAAATAAACTCCAACAATCAGGGAACTGACAGTTAAAAGACTTCTGCACTTCACTACCACAAAATTCTCCTTTATTAATCATCATTCCTTCACGTTTCTGTGGCCTACATTCTTTCGAAGCCTCTGGTGCTGTGAACACTCGCAAATCTGCTTAATACTCCTTGACAAAAGAATACAATAAAATAAGTGTGACTAGGCATAATAACTGAGGATTTGCTGAACAGAGATAGCAGTCGATACTTTCATTACATCAAAGTCCACTGGTAGCAGTAGCTTCAGTACACCTTGGAGTATTCCCTTGCTACTTGAATAGGCCAGTCCATGGAATACCCTGAGTTGGAAGGGACCCACAAGGATCCAAGTCCAACTCCTGAGTTATCTGTTATTGTTTAGGAACAAGATTTTGGGGTTATACCTGATAATTCTTCAAAAGGCTACAGAGCAAGGCAAGAAGGATAACCAATGGAACAGCTCAGCTTCCACGGAGGGAACCGTGAGGCCTCCTGAACTTCAAAACTAAAAACCAAAAGGATACAACCTCTACCTCTAGAGCTGGGTATAGCAGCATTCATGAAAAGGGTTATCCACCACCTTTCCCAACAAAAGAGAAGTGGGTAACAAATTATATTACCATGATCACAACTAAAAATCAGCAAGGCCTTTTAATCAACAAGAAACTAATTCTCGTACACAAGACCCTGAACCAGAAGATGTTCTGGGAAAGGGTGGTTAAGCACCCGTGGACACCTCCCTGGACAGTGCTGATGGCTCCCAGGAGGATACAGCCAAACTCAGCAGCCCAGTGGTGGGGTCAACACTGACCATCCCTGAGTCAGTTAGGCTGGAAAACACCTTTATGATCATTAAGCCCAACCATAAACCTCACATTGCCAAGGCCACCACTAAACCATGTCCCTAAGCGTACACTAAGGACTCAGTTCCTGTGTCTGCGTACACAAAATTGCTGAATGAAACTGTGAGCCAGCCTCTCCTCTGCCCATAACTTTCCTCCATGTCTTCAGCCTCAGTAGTTTGTCTCTACTTAAACAAAACACACCTGCTGGTACTAAGCTACTACACTTAGCTGGGATAACTTTCCAGCCTGACAAGTTCTGGTAACAAAACGATCGTTCTTGAACCCCTTAGATGCTACTGAATAGTCTGCACCTAGGAAATGTTCGAATTTTTAACAAAAGCTTCAAAATACAGAGAAAAATCTCCCTGCAGGCAAACACCTTAACCTTGTCAATCCAATCCGAGAGATTTCACGAGGTCCTTAGAGAAAACAAAACGAGAACAAAAACCAGGTAAATATTATGAGCACATTCAATCAACCCTTTGGAGACTCTGGAGGGGAACACCACGAAGGGGTAACGCGCACGGTGCTGGGGGGAATAAAATGGAGCGTTTTCGCATTTATTTGCCTATAACTTTCCCCTGGAGTGAAAACGGCACCGCCGGGCGCTGAGAGGAGCCAGGACACCGCAGGACCCCCTCCCTGCCCACCGGGGGAACCCCTCCCGGGGCCGCTGCTCACCCCAGGTCGCGGCTGACGGAGTGCAGGCTCTCCTGGAAGGTGGCCACGAAGCCTTTCTCGCGGCCCTCCAGGGTCTCCTTGTTGCGCATCCCATCCTTGAGGCAGTCGAAGACCCTGGTGACGCTGGAGCGCAGCGCCTGGATGGCGGCGATGGCCTGGGAAAACGCCTCCAGGTTCACGCCGGGGCTCAGCGCCCCGTCCGCCATCTTGGCCGGCGCCACTGGCCCCACGGCGCCGCCGCGGTGCACGCTGGGAAATGTAGTCCGGGCGTGTGTGGGGGCCGGCTGTTGATCACCATGAATCGATTTTTTTTGAGACTTTTATCTTCTTTTCCTGGGCCACTTACATCAACAATCACGGAGTCGTCAAGGTTGGAAGAGACCTGTTAAAATCTTGGGATTGGCACAGCTGGACAGAGCATGGTGCTAATAACACCAAGGTTGTGGGTTCATGTGTGGTTCATTTACCCGAGAGTTGGACATGATGATCCTGTGTGTCCCTTTCAGCCCAGAATATTCTATGAATCTGTAAATCATCAGTTCTAACCATCCACCCAGCACTACTACTGTAACCCCTAAACCACATAGCCCAGAGACAGATCTAGATGCCTGGAATCACAAAATTACAGAATCATAGAATCACAGAATATCCTAAGTTGGAAGGGACCCAAGGATCATCAAATCCAGCTCCTGGCCCTGCACGGACACCCCAACAATCCCACCATTTCTCCTGTTATCCAAACACTTCTGGAGCTCTGGCAGCCTTGGGGCCATGCCCATTCCCTGGGGAGCCTGTTCAGTGCCCAACCGCCCTCTGGGGGAAGAATCTTTTCCTAAATCCAATCTAAACCTCCCCTGACACAGCTCCGTATCATTCCTTCAGGTCCTGTCACTGGTCATCAGAGAGAAGAGATTAGTGCCTGCACCTCCATTTCCCCTCTTGTGGGAGCTGCAGACCACAGTGAGGTATATATAGGGTTTATTCGCTGCCTTGGATGTTCTGTGGTTCTGTAGGGTGTTTTCCAGGCAGAGAACGAGAAATAAAACCATTTAGAATGAGAAGCAAGGGCCCCAGTCCTGCTGCAATAACTGCACCAAGCTTGATGCAGGCAAGAGCACTTCCATCATCCTGATTCTCCTGGGGAGGCTGGAGATGTGTAGGTCCCATATTATAGTTCATGTCTTAGTGATGGAGACACCTGGAGCAGTGAAAAGTGTCCCTGCCTATGGCAAGGAGTGAAACAGGATGACCTCTAAGGCCCCTTCCGACCCAAACCAGCCTGTGATTCTGTGTTTCTATATATCAGTTGTGATTACTGCCGAAACAAGGCCCTCATTACCCAGCCTTTGCAAAGCACTGCAAAGTTTAGGAGTGCTTTCACAGCACTAAACAGTACTAGTTTGATTTTGTAGGAGCTGCTTATGTTTACTATGCCACTGCCAGCTCTTTTCACCCTCAGAGTGCAGCTAAAATAAATAGAGCTAAAGTAAATGAAGCACTGCACAGGCCAATAGTCGCTCCACACAGAGTAAACTGCAGCGCAGGGATGGGTCTTTTGTTTTCTCAGCTTCTAAGGTAAATAACAACCCCTCTCATAAAGGTATTAATTAAATTCAGTAAGCAAAATCCACACAAGATCCTTTAGCTATGGGTGATTTTTCTTTTTTGTATGTAAAATGGAAATGAATACGACAAAGAACAGCCGAGGTGTCAGTGGCCAAGTGAAGCGAAGCTTCGCCCTCCACTCAGTGACACTTTCCTGTCTGTCAAGTGATGGATTCTGAAAATTGTATCCGATCAATTAAATGTTCTCAGAACACCATGTGAGGTATTGGAAAGTGAAACCCTATTACTTAGCATGAAGAATGAGAAAATGAAAGGGCTGCGGTTCCTCTTCTCTTGAGCTTAGGGATGCTGTTCTGTCCAAGCACTGGGGCAAAGCAAACCTGGAAGCAATATGGGCTGAAGCAGTGGATTTCAGCCTACACAGCCAGTGAAATACATAGCAATGTGCTTCAAAGCATCAGCAACAGACTGAGCACACTTAGTAAGGCAAATAGGAACAAGATGGGAATAGTTCTTTGTGTTAAAATATACTGAATCAAAGAGAAGCTGCCGGAGGCAGAAAGGACAGGACTATCTCAGCCGGACTGGCAACCTGAACTGTTTATGGAACTATAATGCTAGTTATTTTAAACATAAAATACCTTTCTTTGGGCTATAATAGATTGGTAAAGAAGGTATTGTGTTACAAGGGAATACTTGCAGGCTGAGAGCTCATTCCTGCATGACACTATTTTTTTTTCCTCCCACTACAAAGCTCAGACTCTGGGTGCACATTGCAGATGTCTGTAACTTATTTTATGTGTTATCACTTGGAAATGGATTATTCTTTTCCTATTAATATTTAATATTTTTAAACATACATCTTTAGATGTCAATATTGCACTTATGTTAATTATCTCCAAGATCCCTGTCATTGTGGTGCCCAAATGAAAGGTGTTCTGATTTTACATCCTACCTGGAACAGTAAAAAAGGTTTGACAGTGGTTTTACTATTTTTAAACTAATGACAAAACAGTGGCCTGAAAACAAAGCCATAAATATACAAGGAACCATTTGGAACTTGCCCCTCTGGAACAAAGTGCACCACATAGCTTTGCCTGAGAAACTCAAAGGAGGGCATTCACAATTTTTTGCTCCAGGGATCTGCTTTTTCTTGCATAAATGAGGAGCCAAGTTCTCCTGAACAGACAACAGGCAATTCAGAGCACTCAGCTCCACTGGCTCCGTGGGGAGTTAAGGCAGGCGCTGCTTCAACACCTACAGATAATGGCTGAAGAAGAGAGCCGGAGCTCCTTTTCCTCTTGTTATTCCTCCTCCTGTTTTGCCACATCTAGAAGGAAAAGGCTGCATCATTTGGTGTGCTCATTTGTAGGGCATTGCCATGCCTGTGTTGCTCGTTTCTTTTAAGCAAAATTCCTTAACTGGCAGCTTGCCCAAGCCAAGGCAGTATGCTCACTTCATCTTCATTATAGGTGCATTGTAAGGGGGCATTATGGATAGAAAATACATGGAACTGGGATATCTCCAAGGTACCAATAAAAATCTTCTTGCCTTAAAATCATTAATAAAACATAAAAGCGAGAATCCAGCTGATGTTCGAAACATTCAAAAATCTTATTATCTGACAGCTGTTGAGTGGGCTCCTGCAAAATTATCTGGGTGCCTCAATGTGGGCATGTTTCCACACCTGAGCAAGCATCAGAACTGGTATCTTTTACCCTCTCCACCAGAAGTTCAAGGACCTAGTGATCTCCCACCAAAAAAAAAGATCACATTTAAGGTGTAGGGGGTATATCCACATGGCACAACTCGGTGCCATGGGGAGAGGTGCAAACAGCAGCCCTGCTCCCTTAGAGCAGCATCCTGCCCTCACTAATAAACCCTGTGTCTCAGCCTGGCTAATTAGCTGTGGCAGACCCCTGTGCTAACATGGTGATGCTCCAGCCAGCCCAGTTCTCCCCATCACCATTGCACAGCCCTGTTCTCCCCATCACTGCTGCTCCGTTCCGAGCAGAGACACTACGAGATGGGAGAGAGAAAACTGCTCTGAGCTGCCAGTTCTGGATCTGTTCTGTGGCTAAAGAGAGAATTTCATTTTGGGTGCTGTCAGTCTCAGAACGTACATAAGCTCTGAACTCACTTGGAGAGAAGGGGGGAGAAAAGTAACAATCCAGCCTGGCATCACATGCAGCAAGAGAAGTTCAGTTCCCTTCTCAAGCAGAAGCTTGGCTGGGGGAGTGTGTAATTAAGATGAGCCTTTCACAGCAAAGTATGTTACTCAAATTGCAGCTACTAAGAACCACGTGGGCTGTAATTAATCAGCAACATCAAAGCAAAGGGATGACTTCAGAATCCTTGCAGAGGTACTGTAAACAATTTGTTAGGGAAGAAAGTGTCCAATTAGAAATGCATTCTCATTTAAGAGAAATTAATTTTGTTGTCAGGAGAGACAATTAATGGGCACTATTGGGTTTCAAAGCAAGTGCAGATAATCTCTCACAAAACGTCCGACCAGGGCTCAATATTTGAAATAACTTATAACATAAGAAATTATCTTTATCTTCCTCTGACAGAGATAAATGCTGATATTTATTCTATGGCAAGCTGGACTGATATTCATCACCAGAACCTCTTCATTTCTTTATACTTCACTGCTACATTCTTGACAGCACTTCAGATAAATATAATAAACCGATTTTGTTGTTGTTGTTGTTCAAATAATTGCGATGCTCAATAATGCAATTGGCAAGATGTTCTTGCTATTTTTACATTCCTATTAATTTCTTTCAGGTTTTCAGTCTTCAGTTAGCCACAGAGTTTACTACACGATGCATTATTGAAACAGAAGAGAAGCTGAGGGGTTATCGACTCATGTTTGAGGCTTCTGCCAAGAGAAGGGAATGCGTCCTGCCTCCTTTTAGAGAAGGCTGGAATGGCAAGACATTTTCAGATGTGGAGGAGACTTGCTCTTCAGTGCTATTTCTTTCCTATTGTTCCCTGAATCAGAATCCCCCACTATATCCAACAATAGTGAGCAAAAATCTTATCTGAACGCTCCTGCCAGAAGAAACAGTGAAATAATGAACTGAGCTGACAATGATGTAGCTATCATCAGATTTCCTGTGGGATGAATAGAGTTAGCTTCCTATTGTTTCATGCTCTCAGGCGACTGGGTTCACATTCAAAAGGATCTTCTCCCACATCATGGTGGATGGAAAAGAGACCCGGAGGCCTCCCTGTCCCCTTAGGTGGTCTCTGTAACTGTAGGAACTACAATTTTTGGGTGGCTATTCAGTAATCCAGAGTGTTTTCTTTCAGTTTATGGTTATAAAGTGTCCCCATGACACGCAGAGAATCCAGCGCGTAACAGATTTTTCTGCAGAACCGCCAAGGGCTGGCTGGATTATGACTCTTCGATTCCCTCTTGCCTGATGAAACTGGCACTCTTGATATCAGTTTTAAGAAAATTGAAAGAGATCTGCTGTTGTGTTGTGCTGCTTCTGGAACTTGGTTCCTTGGAGATGTCAGCTTAACACCTTATCCCAGCACCGAATTTACATGAGAAGTGTAAAGCGAAATACAAAAAGTAAACCATACCCAGCAAAACTCATGGTGTTATTTTATGCATGAGGAATTCTGTCCCAAAATATGTCAAATTTTACTTGCAAAAATAAAAGGCTGCTGTTTTATTCTGTATGTGTGCAATCCGCAGAGAACTCAGTTACTTCTTTTCTTTAAACATTCAGTGATCAAATGGGGAATCTGCTGTAAAACCGAATGGGAAGAAAGTACCATTATTTAAAGGCTACAGAACTGCTTAAAATTAGAGCTGTGAAGGCACCAAAAAATACCAGAAATCACAGATGGTTTGCAGATAAATTCACATTGCATTTAGTCCACTCAACATCTAAAAAAAACCCCTATGCTTTTGCCTTGCTTTTCAGTCTATCTGTTGATGCCTGCTCAAAACGTACTGTCTTTAAATTGGGCTTTGAGTCGTGTTCTGTTGCCCTACACATTCAGATCCCAGTCATTTTGAAAAATCTGCACAAATATGTATTTTTAAATGATGTCGTTAAAATTTAATATATTCTGCATATTTGCAAAATCACAACTATCCTGAGCAGGTTAAATAAGACATTAGCAGGGATGAAATAGTAGCAAGAACAGACAAGTAGTTCTGCAATATGCAAGTGGCTGAGACAGAATGACCCAGTTGTTTCTTCTCGTCTATATTGATGATTCTGCAGTATTAGAGTCAGTTAAACATTGTTTTCCCCACCCAAAGACTGCAGGATCAGGCTTTTACATAATTCTGGGATATTCGTGTATTCTGTAATTGAACTAGTTAAAGCCTATTTGCATTTTTTTAATGCCTGGGCTGTATTTTCAAATGCTCTGTCTTGTCCCCTGGGTTTTCTCTCTGATACTGGCTTGCTGTGGGGAAAATTCCACTTCCATTATCATGAAAGATCAGGATTTGGCACAATCATTCCAGCCTCACTGCCTAGCAGCAGTCAGCAGAATTTGTTGAATACATAATGCTCCATTCTCCTCCTCACCAGGTTCTTGCGGAGGGATTTTGCAGCAGGCGAGGGGAAGCTTGGAGCATGATGGTTGTTCAATACCTGGTTGAGACATCCAGTAGCTCTTGCTCTTCATTGCACAGGCACAGGGAAGTTTTAGATGGCACTGTACCCACCGTTAAGACAGTCAATATGATGAAGTTCATGGTACAGTATATGGCATTTCTTCTTGCCAGGAGCAAACTCTCACCTGCAGCCTGGAATAGCCGAGGCTGCTTTTCCCCCGGCTCGTTAAAAAGCCTGACAGTAAAAATCCCTGAGACAAGTTCGGAGGGTTCTCAAGTCCCTGATTAGTAAATATTATTTGTACTAAGTGTAATCTCAGGACAATAAGGCCTGACACGAACCAGATTCAGGCACGTGTTTGGCAATCCTCAGCTTTATTCCTTCTAAATACAAATGCAGCATGCCAAGCAGCAATCCTGCTAACTCCTGAGCTTAGCTTTCCCCATTCCACCAGCCACTTGCCAAGAGTCATTTGCTCTAGTACTTCTCACAAAAGCCAAGCTACTTCTCATAACTCTCCATCCTAATTAAGCTACTTGCTGGCTTTTATAATCACCTCTCCATACACCAATCAATCTCAGCAGGATTTTTAACAGATGAAACTTGGCTGATTTCCCCTTAAAGCACCAGCCATCCTAGAACAACAAGGTCGGGTTTTTTAGTCTTTACTGCTTTTCTTGCAGGCCCTTTTTCTTTTTCACCTGTCAAAAGGGGAGGCTAACAACAGAAATAAATATAGTCAAATATTCTTGAGCCTGAATGAGGGCATGGAAACCTGCCATTTCCCAGACAAGTCAAGCAGTTCCAGCAACTGCATAGACCAATATTTTCTTCAAGCTATCCCACACTCACTGTTGTTCATCAACCCATCAAGAGGACAGACAGCCACACTTTTTAACAGATATCCAGACAAAACAGGCAGAGTAAAGCAAAGTTCTGGGATATTCAGAACTTTAGCGTTTCATAAATTCAGTACTTCATCTTGACCTTTACTCAGGAAAGCAGCTTGAACTAAACTTGGAGTACATACAAAGGGAGTTTTCAATCGATAAGCCCTTCTACAGCACTGCTGCCTGCTTCAAGGCCCTACTCTGGAATCTGCAGGGCATCTAAACAGAGCTCAGTTCACAGAGTCTACAACCAAGAGAGCATTTCCTCTGGAGGGGGCTCCATGTGGAACACACATACCCTAAAAGTGCACAGAGCATCCCCAAGTCACTGCAGCACTCAGCATGTTACCAGGACCCAACTGGTACTGCTTGAATTGCCACTGGACTGGATTTACCCAGAAGCTTCTACTCCTGTTATGGAAAACATCCTACATGAGGGGAAAATAAAAGTTAACCAATTTGATGTCAAAGGCAGCAGTGTGTTCCTTGCTGTCTCATCATAAAAGGGACATCAACGCTCGGAGATAGAGGAGGCACCAGATGATGTGGAAACAAACTGGCTTCAAACAAAAGCCCGGCTTCCTTTTGTCAGGACAGAACTGGAGCAGATGCCCTCACAGTGGGGCCTCAGAGCTTCCAGCACTCCCAGCCATGGTCAGCCCTTTTGGGTCTTGTCCCACTGAGAGCAGCAAACCCAAAAGCCATACGAAGGACTGTGTGCTGTCGGTGCCGGCCCGCTGCCACACCTCTGTGCCAGCTGACAGTGTCCGCAGGGTTGGGATGTGTGGCATGGGCAGGGGATACAGAACAGAGTGGATTTTTTCCAAAGGCTATTATCTGAAAAAGACTTTGCTTTATGCTTGGGCCAATATGGTAAACTGCATCTAGTTAGCTCAGGTAAAGGTCAGACATATTTTAAAGCAAAGAAAGGCCATCTCTGGCAGGTGTATCCAATTTAGAGAGATATATTATCCCCAAAGGAACATGAGAAAAAAAATCCTTATTTATTTTATTTCTGCATATTCCACTTAGAGTTACCCTGGTGCATTCATGATATGGAATTGAGCGATGTTTTCAAGCAGAATCCAGCCAGTCTTTCCTAAAATGAGCCATAGTTTGTCTAAACAGACAATCACTTCCTGGAATTTGCAGATCTAATTCCATACTTCAGTATTTAAGGCCTCCAAAAAAAGTGACATCCATCTTCTCTCTTATAAAAAACAGAGAAATAAAGAAAGATTTTCCTTCTATCTAGAGATTATTTAGTGCTCTGTTATTGACACTGCTTCTATTGAAAGATTTAAAGATAAAAATGCAGTGTATTCAAGTAGTGATCATTTTTCATCGTCACTTAGTGACAGAACAGCCTGTAGTCAATTCCAACAGATTTATCTTTTCTGCTATTGATCCTGTGTGGGGCTGAGCTGTGTGCAGGGACCTGGCTGTGGCGCTTCAGAAATGCAGCAAGAAATGCAAAACGAGTGGACAAGAGAGGTGCCAAGCAGTCTTGTTTTCATCCTAAAGCTGTTTAACTATTTCCCTCTAAGTGGTGAGACAGGCTGCTAGAAGATAACTTGCTTGTAGACACAAGGCACTTCCTGATGGACAAAGGGAACAGCCCATAAACGCTATTTCCATGTGTAGCTCAGTCTACAAGGTGTCCCAGAGCTGGGTTCAAGACACTGGATAAATCAAAATCAAATCAAAACTTCAGGTCCTGGAGGGACAGATGTTTTGTGAAAAGTAGGAACTGCCAGTCAGGTCCCTAAAGCAAACCTCCCATGACCTCCTGTGGTGAAGATGCTCTCTTGTGCTCTCACGAGGATTCCCATCACATCATGGAAAGAGTCTTTCTGCTTTCTGAAGCCCAGAGAGAATGGAAAGTATTATCCTGAGACTTCAGAGCACTCCAGCCTCCAAAGTTCCAGGACCAATTTTTATACTTAAGACACAGAGATTAATTCTGGTCACCTTCTGAGTTTAGAGTGGAGCTGAAGGGGAAAAAAACAACAAAACGTTTAGATGCAAGGTAGAACCTGCATCTTCTCAAACACTTCAATACTGGATCCCAGACTATCTACTATTTTAAACAGAGCCAGACTTCTATATATGCTCTTCTTCACATAAGCCAAATATATCAGTAAATGCTGATACAGAGGCTGTGAATTTGATGGCTGAATAATGTTCGAATTCTTCAGAGACCAAGAAAGCTTTCTCCAGAAGCTGTCATGCACCTCCTGATGGATCACCGCTCACAAACCATAAAGGCACTTAATGTCGGGAGCAGGCAGAACCAGATCTCCAGCTTCCTACAGCAGCTGCTCTGTTATGGAGCTAAAAGGTGCTTTTGGGCTTGTTTCCCTTACCAGGTACTGGCTGAAATGTGACCCAGACACCTTTAAAGTTCCTATACATCAGGTGTAAGTTTTAAATATAAGCTGGAAAAGAGACACACAAAGAACTTGAGTGAACGAACAGACAGTGGTGCTTCTGTGCTATTTGCAGCTTTCTCATCTTGCTGATGCCATTTATCCACAGTCCCCACCATGACTTTGGGTCTGGTTTTTAGATATTTCCCATATGGGTTGGAAAATGGAGACACACACACAAGCACTGGCCTGAACAAGGAGAGCTATTCTAGTCCTTGTGCCTGGAGACACCCAGCAGATTCAGACAACAGCAAAACCCCCAAACATTGAAACTGCAGGAACTACATCGAGATGAAAATCACGGATGTATTCAAGAGGCAATGACTTAACCAAAGCCAAGCAAACTATACAAATAGAACAAATATACAGGTTCACTTCATGTATGAGCTTGACAATGTTCTAGCCCCTCTCTCCTTCCTTGTTAATCATGAGCTTCTGGGGTTTGTTTTCTAATCACTTCTGTGAAAGACGTTCTTCTACAGAGACCTAATCTTGCACTCCTCTGCAGCTCTGGCTGCCTTGTCATTTCCTGATCCAAACCCTTTTGATTAATCATCTCTGAACAGGTTTATCAATCTGTTCTGAAGCCTGCACACAGGAACATACATGTTCAGCAGATATTTCCTCCGTAACTTTCTCTGCTACACTATTTTGGAGAACTGTTCCAAACTGTGCCAGCTAACTCTTGCTATTTGCAGACACGGGAGATGGGATTCTAAGCCATGAGGATTTGCCAAGGTAGCTATATGGGTGTACTAGCAAAAGGATATTTCTGCTACTGTATAGCTCATTCCTGCTCTTCAAATAAACTGTACTAGTAGAAAGACTTCCACCGCCTCAGCAGAAGGGTTTTGTTGATAGATAAATTCACCTCTTTCATTGCAAACCAATGCAGCAGTGATAATGCAGCTTTTGACCAGGGTGAGTTGTGTTCTCCTCAGTATTCACAGCTGCCAGAGAAGGAATATGATCACTGTCTTAAAGAATAACAAGTGGCTTAATTTTGTCCCCCAAAATAACCTGCACTTTAGATCCATTCTGAATTCTTTCTCTTGCAAGGCTTTCCTGCACAGAGAACAATGTTAAACAAATTAGCAAATTACTCTCTCTGCAAGAGCCAGGTCATATTTCATCATTAGAGAAGGAGTCTGATTTTGGTTGGGTGAAAATAAATCCACAGTAACACCATTTGCTATCATTCATGTCTCAACATTTCCCCTCAAAATAGTTTCATTTTGTTATATTTAATGCTTCAGCATTACATCTTAAAATAATGCCAATAATTACAAATCTCACTGTTTTATTTTAGGCACTGTTCTCCTGAAGTGACAGAAGCACACAGATTGAAAATGTTGCTGAAAGATTGCTGGAAGAGAGGCAAAACACGTCCAAGCTTTGCCTAAGTGGTAAAAAGGGAAGAGATGCTCTTTGGACACAGTCGAAGGAGATAAAAAAGTTTGTAATATTCGTCATTTGCTTAAAGGCTGAAGAGGATTTTGGGACAGCAAACGGAAGCACTGCAGTGTCGTGGGTTCGTGGTGCAATATTTTGGTCCTTGTGGGATGTTACACTGCAATATTGAAATGAAGGATCATCCTCTGAAGTCTGCAATCTGGTGCCCCTCTCTGGCTGTCATACCCAATTCTAGGCAGAAGAAACCCAATAAGGGATATTGATCAAACTGTCTGATGTGTCAGTTAAAAAATAGCCCTTCATATGTAAACAAAAACTATGCAGAGCAAAAAAAAAAATTCAAAACCCTCCTCTTCTTCAATTTATTAAAGCTCTTTCTGTTGCTATACAATGAGAATCTTTGTATAAGTTTTATGAGCTCTATCACTGATCTATTCATTTTCTAATGCCTGAAAAATTACAGATCTTCTCCTGCCTATTGAATGAAAAAGCAAAGCCCTTTACAAGTCTATTAGGAAAACAATATTTACAACAAAGCACCAAGGAAAATACTCCCATTAAATTTTACAGCAATTTCCTTGGAAGAGTCCTTTCCACTGAGAACAGCTGGACTTAATTGCAGATGAGCTGACTGAAGGAAGTACATCCGATTGCAGATGTAATAAAATTCATGCTTGACACCTTAATTTTTTTAATATATATTGGCCACCATCAAATCACTGCATTTGCTGGTTTGCAGGCTAAATCTATCAAAGTTCTGGCAGGAGAATAGACAGGGAACGGAAAAGCTTGTGGAGGCCTTCAAAGCGTGGTGCTTAAGACACAGCTTTTTAATGCTATTGATTCCTAACAATCAATATTTTTTTCAATAAGAAGGTCTCATATTACCCCTTTTCCCAACCACCCTTCACAATGAACTTAGTTAGGATGAAAAACCACGTAATGGCTTTCTTTTGAGGTATTTTTTTCCCGTGTTCATTGCAGTCTCTTCTCCCTTACAAAGTTCACCTTGCCCAGCCCTTCTAGTTGGTGCTACGTGGTTGTGGAGTGGTTGACCAGATGTTTTCCAGCATAACAACCTGCCATGAGCTTAAGATTTGATGCAGAAGAGCTAATTTCTTTCAAATAAAAGACATTGCAACCACATCAACCTATAGCCTTTAAGGTTATTTGCCTAAAATCTACCATAAAAGCAAAGACTTGTTCTTCTTCCTCACTCCCGTTGAAATTCTGTGGATAATTTAATTCTCAATGCGTTTCACAAACAAGGTTTTTAAGTACCTTTTTACCGTTAAATTTGAGCCAAAGCAGTTATTTCTGTTAGGAGTTTTTTACAGTGACTTTTCAAAAAGTAGGGTTGGTCATCTCCTGTTGGCAGATGTGGTCCTTGTGCATCATGGGGGTGTGGAAATTGCTTAGAGAGAGAACAGGGGGAGTAGGAACTGTGCTCGCTGTCACTTGAGATTGCCCAGGAACTGAGTTGCGTTGCTGACTAATTGCAGGCAAATTGCTTCTGCTGGAATATATTGAGTGAACAGCAGCACAGTGCTTGCCTGGAGAGCAGAAAGTTTAACAAGGATGGAATAAACAGTAAATGCTGCCTGAATCCTTCTCCAGTGGGGTGTATAACCCCCTTCCCTCTTCAGTCTGTGGTAGGGGCGTGCGGGATCCTCCTCCCATTTGCCCTGTTGTTCCATTTTCTGCTGAAGAAAATATTGGCATACTCCTCCAATTCTTTCCTGTCTCCTGACCTAACAGCATTATTCCTGGATAGAAACACACATTTCTGTGAAAGGAAAAAATACTTCTATTTCATCCCTGTGTTGTGAGCTGAAGCTAATAATCAGGACTCATTACAAACAGAGGCTGCTTCTCATGCCTGGGGTTTTTTGTTTGCAGAGTAACACTGTGTGGGCATCTCAACACTTCAAAACCAGCCTGCTGCTCCTCAGGTACCTAGCATGGCACTAATAAGAGCTTCATGAATGTTGCAGAATCTACAATAAGAAACTTATTTATTTTAAAGGAGTAGCATTCACTGCTTGTTTCTGTAAATGGCTGTTTAACCAGGCCTGCCAAACATTGCAGATGTACACACAACTGCATTTTAATCAACCACAAAAACACTCTGTAGCATAAGTAGTTCGGCAGCTATGCCCACAAGAGCACAGGTAAGTGGGCTAGTAAATATTTAATCGACTATTGTTGCATGGGATAGTAAACATGAATATTTAGTACAATATTTACTTACATTTATATCCTATGTTTAGAATAATAGTATGTTTAAGGACAAGTATACATTCAGATGTTTGGTCTGGTAATACTGCTCATAGACACCTGCTTAGGTAAGTTATTTAATACAGTGTCGTGATGCAGGCAAGAAAAGGAAAGGATTCGTTTATAAGATATATACACAGGCACACAGCTCCTGAACATATTTAGTTTTCTTTGTGGAAACTGTGAGAAACAAATGCAATGTACATATCAGAATCTCTTTGCAAGGTGGTAGATGTTGGGCTTTTAACATCAGACTTGTCACCTGGCACAGAATGACCTTGGGGGGTTGCATTACAAAATGCCGGACTGGCACGAGGGCAGATTTCCAATGAACACAGCATGAAGTGCAAATATCACTCCCCCAAGGCACAGCCCTACGCATAGACAGATCTCATGCCTTTCTTACGGAGTAAAATGGAGGAGTCGGTGATTCTTTAGAGAAATGCAGGATCCAATCACTCCAAAGAAAAAAATTCCTTACCAAAAGCCCTGGGAATGCACCAGCTCCCTGGCAGGACTGCGACTCATCCTCCATCAGGCTGGCTTTTGCCTCCATCCTGAAACAGAGGTGGCATCCAGTTTGACACGTTAATATTTACTGCAGCTTGCAGTGCAGCAATAGTCCCATATCAGAGCTGACTCTATTATAGAGCAGACCTGCATTATAGCAAGGGGTGGCCCTTTACAGGGATTGGGGTTTTCTGCCTGATAACGCATTTTGAACTATAGAGTCTCTACATACACTGAAAATTTCCTGTTACAGCCACCTTGCATTCATGATGACAGACAGCCTTTCTCTTCAGCTGGGGGCCTTCTGAAAGAGTTTCTTGAGTTCTTTGTTTATTTATGAACTAAATGAGACTTCTTGTAAAATATATATCTGTATGTGGATGTGCAGGCTTGGGAACTGCTTAGTGCCATTTATATTGGAGCCCTGACCAAAGCCACATCATCAGCTTGACCAGAATGTTTTGTGCCAAAGTAGAGAAGTCATCTGAGGACCAGTGAAGCAGTAAAAAGCATTTAATCACTATTTCATGGGCTTGCAGATGGCCCATGTTATTCAGGACTGGTTTCACAGCCATGACCTCAGCGAGATGTGGCGTGGCAGTGGGTCTGCTCTTAGGGGATACCAGTTGTCTGTTGTACAAACAACATTGTCACTGCTGATATCTCTGCCAGAAGGACCCGTCTGCAGCACTGGGGTTTGTTGCTTTTTTCCTTAGCATGCACTGCCTTTTTAGCAATATGCCTGCTGAATATTAACCACCCTAACGATCCCAGCGCAGCTCCACAGCACTGCCGCTGCCTTTAGTTCTGGCTGAAGTGATTTTCTGCTTTTGTAGCAGTTTCGGTGGAGGGGCCAAGGACTGGCAGAACTACAGCAGCTGAGCAACCTTCCTCCTCTTCACAGGCAGCTCACAGCCAGGCACCAGTGCTGACGCACAGGGCAAAGAGATGCTCTGTCCTCTCAGGCTTTTTTGACAAGGGCATGTGGTGGTAGGACAAGGGGGAATGGCTTTAAACTGGAAGAGAGTAGGTGTAGATTAGATATTAGGAGGAAATTCTTTGCTGTGAGGGGGGTGAGGCCCTGGCACAGGTTGCCCGGAGAAGCTGTGGCTGCCCCATCCCAATCCCATCCCACCCCATCCCAAGTGTCCAAGGCCAGGTTGGAACTACCTGGTCTAGAGGGAGGTGTCCTTACCCATGGCAGGGGGTTGGCACGAAATGATCTTTAAGGTCCCTTCCAACCCAAATCACTCTGTGACTATGATTCTATGACCTACACACCCTCCTCTGGTTGCAGCTGGAGTGGCTGATGTGGTGGCCGTGTTTGGTTGCCCATAACTGCTCCCCCTTCTGTTTACCAGCTTGGCAGGGTTACTGGGGGTGAGGCATCCAGGGGAACTGACCCAGGCAAGACCCTCCCAAAACAGGGTCTGCTCTCTCTGGCCTGTCCCCAGCCTCTCTGCAGGCACACTCCATTTTTCATTGACTGCCTGGTAGCATTGTGCCTGACTTCATTGAGAGGCTTTTAAAATCTTCAGCTTTGCTATTAGTATTGATTAGCTTTGTCCTCTTAGCAGGCTATTATTCCTTTTTTTTTGTGTCTCCTGGCTTGTTGCATCATCAGGTTCTGTATTGCTCTTCAGGGTCCTTTCCATGGATTTATAAGTGTGAGTACAGTTGGGGACAGCTCTGGGAAGGGATGCTAATGTTCTGAACAAACCCCCCAAGCCATCTTTCAGTGTTTAGGAGACAATTTGCAATGAGAAAGAGGACGAACAATCTTGTCATTGCATCTGGGCAAAAAGGGAAAAAAAACGGAGAAGAAAAAGAAAAAAGAGGGAGAGCGAGTTGCTCTTCCAGAGGGAGAGAATGAGTATTCAGTAACTTAGTGAGCCACCAACTCCATTCCTGCAGCCATGGGTTCTGAGCTTAAAAATAAATAAAGGAGTAGTAGTTACTAGTTTGCACTTACATAGCATTTTTGCAGATTAACCTCTCCACCAAAATTTCACCTAAATCTAAATGCAGCCATTTCTGGAGTGGAAAATAGTGGGCACTTAATAATGCATAGAAACACCATGCAAGAAATCAAGTCAGGAATATTATACAGAAATAAAAATGCAGGGGCAACGTTCATAGTGAGAGAATTCAGCTACTCAGGCTGAAATTGCTTTGTCCCATCCAGCTAATAACCTGCCTTACAAAGTTGTTGCTGAATTGTTAAAATATTACAAGTAGGTGTTACAAGTACACTTCAGCTCTGTATCTCATCTTCCAGCCAGCATCTCCCAGAGCATGGTGCCTCCAATCAAATCCCCCTGCTTTAATCTGATATTTATTCTGAGGGAACAGAGCTTCTGAGCCACCCAAACCATGTTATGCAGCACAAAAGGTTTCCATTGACATCTGTCCTCCAGCCACTGACCCAGCACTCGTGTTAGTTGTGAGAAGAGCAAATATCACTTTGCAAGGTGATGCGGGTGCAGCCCATTGATTAGATGGTCCCGTCCTCATCCACTGGGAATGCATCAATTGCATAGTTTAGCTTGAGTGTCAGAGAAGTACTGCAGGCAAGAGAGCTGCCTCAGAAACTGGTGATAATTACTCCGCTTTCCCTATTGCTAGAAAGTGTTGTTTTCCATCTCTGTTCTTCATTCAATGTCCTCAGTCCTCAGCATTGTTTGGCATTGATTGGTTGTCCAATAGAACGGGGATCAGGAGTAATTTTTAGCCCCTTGCGTGGGTGCTTGTGCCTGGGGTTCGATGTTGAGCTGCCTCCTCCTCATCAGCTCACTCATCCCCATGCCTGTGACTGCAGACCATGAGCTCTCCAGCAGCACACACTTCATCCTTCTGCTGCGCGGAGAAGTCCTGTGACGTCTGGAGCTGGAGATGTACAGTGAGCTCAGCTCATGCAAGAGGGAGAAAATACTCCTTAGGGGGGTGTTCACTCCTTAGCTGACCCCAGGTATGCCTTAATTGGACTCTGCTTCCCTCAAAATTCTCTCTTGAGGGTTGGGCTCTAATCAAATTAATTTGTCTCTTGGCCAGTGAGGAATAACAGTAAATCTGAAGTCCCTGAAGGCTTATGGAAATTGGCCCACATGAACCATGTAATTTTTAAATATGAAGGAGAAAACAGATCTGCAAAGGAAGTTTCTTAGCTGGCAAAATAAGCTATAACAGAGCACAGTAAAAGGGAGAAAGTAGTCAGGAGAATACTGCAACACAGCTGGAACACAAGGTTTTGTCTGAGAAAAGCACCTTCTTGTAATTTACCAGAAAGGCATTTCACTCTGAAAATGAAATCCAGACAGGATGTTACTGAAGGTCCACATCTTATTTTCAATAAATGATGAACCTTCATGTCCCATGAAATATGAAAGTATAAAGCTGCATTTCTATTATATTCAGCAAAGGAGTTTTTTTGTTCGCTTTTGTTTAAATATATTCATTATCAAAGGTGTAGTGCCCTTGAGAAGCTGAGACAATTGCTTGTACTGCTGTGCAAGGAATTTGAGATAGTTGGTAAAGTTTTTATGAACAGTGATGCAGAGATGTGTAGTGTGTCTTTCAAGACCCCTGATCCATCCATCCAGAGCTGACACTTGAGCTGTAAAGAGACATCCTTGTCAAACCACTTACATATTGCATGTACAATGAGATAGCCCTTCATTTCTAGCGCACCAGTTGCAGGAGGAAGAATTTAAAGCAGAAGGGCTTCAGAACTCTTATTTCAGATTCTTGTGGCTCCAAGTGTGGAAAACACATTGGCAATAATGAAAGGTCAGTATCTGAATGCACAGTTTGCGAGAGGGCATGAAAATATTTTGATGAAAAAGAACCTGTGCTTCAGAAATTGTCAGGGCGCTACAAATCTGAGGGGGTACGGAGGGACAATACTTGTTCGGGATGCAGGTTATCCTTGTGCATCCTTTGTTTTGTCCTGCAGTTAGGAATGACACTATGGAAAACAAACCCACCTGCACGCACCATACAGACCTACAATACAAAAGAGAGAGAAAACTATCTCAAATGGCTGGTTTCTGAAAGTCAGTAAGAAAAATAAGATTCAGTTCAGCCCTTAGATACACACCAACCATCTCATTTTATGATTCCTCTGTACCTTTTACACCTCCTACTTTCACTATTATTTTATTTTAATAAACTTTTCTACCTTCTCCCTGTCTGTTAGACACACTGGTTACTATTTCATATAATACTTCCATTTTTAATTTGTGTGATACCCTCACACATGGTTCAAAACCAGGAAGAATTATTTATCCTCTCAAAAAGTAACAAGGGTTGCTGTTAACCAGATTTTGGTCTCCGCAGTATAACCCAGAAACTGAAGCAACCAGAAGTCAATGCCTAAGTTGACAGGAAGCTTTCTCTTCTGGCTGTGTGTTTCCAAGGAAAGTGCAGGCACTACTGGGTATTAAAGGAGATCCATTTTATGCCAGTTTTTGTCCGTGACAATCTCATCAGCAGCCATAAAAAATGATATGAAAAATCTGAAGATGGATGTTAACAATTCATTTCCTAAGTTTCCACAGTTAATGTAAACTTAATAACTTCCATGTACCACCAGCTTGATTGTGCTTGCTGGAGCTCACCGCTGAATTCTCCCTGTAAGGAAAATGTACCACGGGCATCATCTGGACCAGCTCATTCACTGTCAGGAACTGGGATGATTTCTTAGACTAACAATGATCTAGGCAGCTTTTTTACCAATCACTGCAAGTTCCACTCCTGTGAAAAGGGTTTTCTGAGGAAGAACTCGCGAGCTCAGCATGTTTGGAGGCAAGCAGGAGTTTAAGATTCCCCTCTGCCTCCATGGGAACGGCGCCTTTCCCAAGGCACCACTCAGAGCAGCAGAAACGCTGCACGACATCGGCTCAGTCTTACCCAGGGAGGCTCCAAAGGCTGCTCCAGCAGCTGGAAATCTTTAGAGGTGCTTTAAAAATGTGCCCACTCTTACAGCAGGTGCCACATCCTAGTCCACCAAGGAATTTTCCCACATCTGCTCCACGGAGAGATCTGTGCGAGGCTCAAGGTCACAGCTCTGAGAAGTCCTTGTGTTAAGTGACCTCAGCTGGCTGGGATGTGGTCCTGGGTAACGTCTAATGGGTTTCACATGACTCAGGTTTTTCTCCTTTGTCCTTCCCTCTCCTTGCCCAGCATTTTGCTAGTTAGTGGTTCTGCAGCAACAGCTGCAAAGTACCATTTCAAGGCAAATTGTTATTAACATCACTTTGCCAAACTGGCACGAATTACTGAGCAAGGAGTCACAGAGTGGTTCGGGTTGGGAAGGACCTTAATGATCATCTAGTTCCAAACCCCCTGCCATGGGCAGGAACATATTCTTCCAAGCATCATTCTTCCAAGCAGCCTGCTCAGTGCAACTCTAAGCAGAGCATGCATTTTTAACTGCACCTGCTTTTTTCTCCTAGAAAAGGCTAAAAGGCAGGGCCTTGGCTGGCTGCAGCAGTGCCGAGCACAGCCCCGGCCAGCCCCGCTCCGCTCTCCCAGCGCTGCGGCTCCGCTGCGAAAGCGCTGAAGGAAAACTGCGGTAAGAGAGCGATGCTGCGCGATGTGGCAGCTCCGGAGGTGCCAAGGAAAGCTAATGCTCCAGAGCGATACTAGAGGGCACTGTAAACCTGGCAGTTTTGGCTTCCGAATGGGACGAAGCAAAAATTGAAGTGTTTGCTATTTGCGGTCATTAAAGCTCTCCTGGTATTTAGTGCAAAATTAGTGCTAACCCCCGGGTCCTGAGCAAATTAATTTGTGGAATTACATTCTGCTGTCGTAGATCCCTCTTCCAGTCTGGGATCCTTATTCATTGCCAGGCCCTGAACTGCTGCATCCCACTGCCAGAGGGGCTTCTCTCCCAGTGAATGGGCAGGCTTGGAGGAAAGGGGAGCAAGAACCACTATGAGAACTCGGCAACTTTTTTTTTTAAAGCTATCACTTAGCAGTAATGTGTTCATTAATTGGCAGCCAGACCACTGCCTGGCTTCACTTAAAACCTGATCGTTTCTTTTCATTGTGGTAGCACAGGTTTCATCCTGCATCTTCTCTATATACCAGCATCATTTTTTTCCACGTGCCTGATTAAGGATGCACACCTATCAGAGAGGAGGAGAGTTCCTGCACTGTGATAAAACAAAATTGTTTTTAAAAGAGTCTTTTAAAACATATTTTAAAATAGGAACATGTTACTCTAAATTAAACACTCCAATCAATGCAATCGATCGATTAATAGGTTTCAGTACCTGTCTCTTCAGACAGTCCTCATACACCTATCACTGTAATTTATAATTCAGTGTTCAACTTAAATTAGTAAAATTTAAAATGAAACAACAATGGGCTGACAAGTAAACAAGACTTCCCAATTTAAATGTAAAGTGTTTACCCAATATGCAGAACCAAGCTCTCCGCTCCTGCAATATCACCGCCACACAAAACAAACACAGAGCCACAGGGAATAAGAGGAAAAGGCATCTTGAGAGGTCACCTAGTCCATCTCCTTCCCCCAGGGTAGGATCAACCCTGCCTAAATCGGTCTTGACAGGAGAGTTTCTCTAACCTGTTCATCCCTGGAGGTTTTAAAGGAGATTCCACAAGCTCCCCAGATGGTCTATTCTGGGTGTCAGCTATTCTTATAGATGGAACGTTTTCCCCAAAGTCTAACCCAAATTGCTTTTTCTGCAGTTTAATCCCACTAATTCTGTCTGTGAGCAACAGTTCATTACTTTTGTAGCATCTTTTATATTTGGGGAGGTTATTACTGTATCTTCATCAGCCTTAGGCAATGGACCACAGCTCTTTCCCTCTTAGGAGGTTTATTTTCTAGACTGTTCTTTTAATTTTCTGATTTCTCTGGAAGTCTGATGACAAAACTGCTCCTCCCCAACACTCAGCAGAGATGGGAGCAAGGTACCAATGCACCACACCACACTCTCTTTATGTACAGCAGCGTCGGCTCTGCTTTGCTCACACCAGGGCCCCACAGTTGGCTCAGGGTTAATTTCTAGCCCATGGTACTGTCCCTTTCTCTTAGAAATGCTGCCTATGCAGCCATTTCTGGACACACATTTCAATAGCTCTCATACATTCAGCTTCGCTCTCGTCCTTGTAGACCATCAATCTCTTCTTTCCAGCCTGTTTCTTCAGTTTGTTAAGATATTTGAATCTTTCTCTTGTTCTCTGAGAGCACTTACAGCCCCTCTCAGCTTGGTATTGTCAACAGATGCAATAAGTCTCCTCCATATTCCACTACTCAAGCCACTGGTGAAAATACTGAGTAATGCCAGAGCCTGCACAGACCCCCCCAGCACAGTATTCAAGCCATCCTTCCACTTGGGCAGCAAACAGTTTTCAGTGTGTTTGCCCAGCTGGTTTGGTACCTTACAGGGTTTCTCCCCATCCATATTCTCCCACCTTGCTCCTGGAACACCCCACGAGTGAGAGTCAAAAGCCTGACTGCAGTCAAGCTGTACCACAGCTGCAGCTCCTCCCCTCTCAGAGACCTGCTGCCCTGCCACAGGAAAATTAGATTGGTTTGACATGATTTATCCTTGACAAAACCACAGCTTGTGGGGCTACTGCATCCCTCATGCCAGTGCCATGCCTTGACTTAGGATCTAGTGAGCAAAATTCCATCCCCTTTGAAGTAAGGGACAAAACTCCCTCTATCCAAGGGCTTTACCGTGTCCAGACTCCACCCAGCCTCCAGAAGCAGTGGAAATACCAACGCATTACTGCTCATTTTGGTAAGCAAGGGTTTATTTCCACTGAGAGCTGCAGAGGCAGAACATAATCACGGATATCACACCTGGGTTTGAGCTTTGAACCCCCCAAGTACCATCACGTTGTGGGTGCACAGCCCCTCTCCAAAACTGGTGCTACCTCATTTCCTTGGCATCCTCGGAGCAATGGGTCAGTCCAGTAGAGGTGGGAGCAGGTATAATTTACACTTTGAAGGGAGCTGCAAGGAGGTATAAATTACTCAAGCACAAGCTACCTAAGATTCACTTGAAATTCACTCTGAATTTGGCACCAGATATGTAGGAGATAATCAAGTTTTCCTTTTTGAGATCTTGTGTATTTAAAACCTGCTGTGTTTAATTTTTGCAGTCACAACAATGCTCATTCATAAATATTTCCTAATGTTTGATCCTATTAGTATGTACAGCGCAGTATTTGATTAATGGACTAGAACAATGCGATCAAATATATTTTGGGCTCCAGAATACCACTTTGTAATGCCTAATATTTGATGAGATATTACAGATAGGCTTGTCTTCTGACTAGAAGCGATTGCACTTGAATTCTGAGAAACCCAGATACAGATCTTGGATAAGATCTGAATTTCAAGTGAGTCCTAATTACACAGCACGCTGGACCAAAGCTCGAGGTCTGCACATTTCCAGCGTTGGATTCTTCACAGCTCAGATGCAAATGCTGTTTCTTAGCCCTCTCTCTCAGGAATTCATAACATATTCATCAACTTGTAGTACCTAAGAGCCCTGTCCGACTGTATTTGGAAGACCTTAATTTGACTCCGGTAGGAGTTTAACAATATTAATAACTAATATTAAACTGGATTCCTAACGGGGATGCCAGGACAATACTCTTTGATCACTGCATTAATCTGGTGCAATTGTGTTTATATCAGCCTCGTTCATCCCATGTGAGCTCAGTGCCATCTTGGCATGAATATGAAATATGCAAATCTGGGGGATACACGTTAATAGTGGGTCCATCTGCTTGGATCTTTTATTAAAGGGAAGTGTGAATGCAGTTGCCATGCAATACACTCTTACACACAAAGACCACGAGTTACGAAAACAAGAGAAAACATCTCACGCTTTGGCCTTATTGGTATTTCACATTCGTCGTTTCCGTGGCCGGTTTTCATTTTAATTTAGAAATTTTCCCCAAAACGAAATTTGAGTGGAAAAGCTCAACAGTTAGCAATGACTGTGCGTATACATGCACGCACATCTCTTCCTCTCTAGTGACAGACAGGATATTACTTTTCCACTGCATATGAAATTAATACCAGAAGCACAAGAAAAAACATGTAAATGCCATCCCTTTAAGCCTGATCTGGATCTCACTTCTACTGCTTAAGACATACATAACATCGAGGAAAACTAGCTGTTGGAGTGAAAAAGAAGGTAATCCAGAGCTGGCTTGGGAGAGCCAAGACCAAACATGAGCTCAGCCTTAGCTATGGAGTCATAGCCCAGTGCCTCCACAGGATATGGATGAGCTGCCGTGTTCTGCTATTCCACTTTCTCTGCAATAAACAACTCTTTCAACTCTATCCAAAAGGAAAAAGCTCCTATGGCTCATCGTTCCCGTGCGCTGCCGTGTCCTTAGCTCGTCTCCCTTGGGTGTGTGCTGTTCCATGCTAATGGTTTGGGGAGAGTGTGCTGTGATTTATTTAACAGTTGGCAGGTCAAACCTCCGTGCCCCAGATATGCAAGTGCTGATTCGGATGTGGAGGGGAGAAGGTGCCCTGATGACATAAAGTCAAAGTATCCACCTTGACGAGCATTCTTAATCCAGGAACTGCCCTTCGTCCACCACCCTGCAGATATGGAGAGCTCCTGGCACCAGTTAGTTGTGAGCCTCACACTCATCCCAGAAGGCTGGATTGAGCAATCATTTTATTCAAGGACACTGGGATCTGATGTACAAAAGGGCCCATATTCTCCTCCTTGATTCACAGATATTTGAGTAGGCAGCAGAGTAAGCAAGAGTTTTTTCCATATCTTCAATATGCAAATAGATGAGTGAGCTCAGCTCTCTATTCATTGCTTCCAACATACATGACACAGATGATGCTGTTCCCATTGTCAGCGCTAAAGCTGGGGGCTTGATGACAAGAAATTCACTGAGCTTCCATCTGCATAGAGCTGAGATGACGGTCGGGTAGAGAAAGTCACTGCATTGGATTATGTCAGCTCTACTGTCTGCGTCCACAATTTATCAGCTGTGCTTGGGACCTGAAAAGCCAGTTGAAATCCCAGTTATTCCTGCACGATCAGCTCTTGGTGCCACTTGGGGTGGGCCTCATTTGTCACTACCCAGCGACTGGCACCTTTCTCTGTACAAGGGACACAGGGGCTGTGATCTGAGCTGGAGCCAGCGAAACGACTGAAGGCAGTGTTCAACCAGCATGCGACCCAAGAAAAAGTTAAGGGTTGAGATTTATTACATATGTATTTATTAATAGTGTATTAGCATAACTGGGTCAATTATGTGGGAATCAGCACATATGTGCCTGGGAGGGGGACATGTGCAAGGGTCTGCTGGTCCTGTGCTGCTGAACACATCACCTGCTTGGGAGAGAATGAATGTGTTTATCCCAGTGCTAAGGAAAGAAGGAAAAAAGAACAAGTCAACCTTCCACAGCAAGCTGATTATGCATTTTCCACATCAAATTGTCAGCATTTATTCAATTACTTCACTCATTACAAGTGTGTTCTTCAGCCACTAACCTAAAACCCCTCCCCGCTGCTGTCAGCTCCATTAGAAGTGACACGTTCCTTCTCCATGTTAAAAAGCCTTTGTGGAAGGCGTTTCCTCCCAGGACAGGGCTTGGGCTGCTGAGGGAACACAGCTCTGCCCTGGGAAGGGAGCTCCTCTCCCTCTGCTGCCCTCCCTGAGCACGGGAATCCATCCAGGGATTGAGGTGAACCCTCCAAGGGGTAGCAGCAGTTGTTTTTAAAGCCAGACACTCTCTGAGGCAGGAATTAGAAGAATTCACAGGGCTCAGCCAAGGAGATCCCCGGAGCCAAAACTGTATATTCTCCAAACACTTCCACTTTAATAGTAAGTTAAAAGGAAAGTTCCCCTTCTGAGGGGTTGTTAATTATAGATCCCTCCTTTAAACAGTCCTCCTGTTTTTATCCACGCTTACACCCCCACAGCTGGTAAAGATGAGGAAAGCTCTACCTTCCCCAAAAATCAAATACATCCGAAATGCTTCCTGAGCTGATTCACTTGGCTGGGCTCCTATTTGACATATGAAACAAAAGACAAGGCAGCAGCAAGCAACATATTTTCCCTGTGTCAAGGTGAAGCACTTCCCATCACCCAGCCCATCTCTGCTGGGGTTAATGCGCATCAATAATATTTAAATGATCAAAGTTTTTCAGCAGAGACAGTGATGGGGTTTTTTTCTGACTTGTCATGCTTGTTTTCCTTAAAGAGGCAATGACCTGCTGTAGTCAAGGCTTGCAGTTTGGCACGCAGGAGCGTTTTGAGAAGCGTTATCTCCCGAACAGAACAGCAGCCTCATGTTTCCCTGCACAACAACCTTTCTTAGCCTAAAATGCTTTGCATCCCATTTCCTTGATCTGGCTAAGTGCTTGCATGCTGAAAATCCCACCCTCCCTCCAGCTGTCCTTCTGGCAGGAAAGAGACAGCATCTTCTCTCTGGAGAGTACAGTCACTGCTCCTTTGGTTATCTAATCAGGGAGGGCAAAATTCACTCAGGGCCCTGTGAAACCGGCTGAGCTGCAGAAAATGCATCCCGAGGTCTTGTGCGGGAGGGTGGGAGGAGGCAGCCGGGGAAGCCTCCCCTCCCAGAGCAGATGCTCTCTGCCATTTCCCCAGTACCTTTCACAAAGGAAGAAAAATGTGGAGTACTCCAGGGACTGAAGCATTCGGCTCCTGCTCCCCGGGTCTGTGTGTGCCTCGGAGTGGGGCAGGGGAGCGGCTGCGGGTCTGGCCCCGAGGCCAGAGCAGCCTGTGGGGAGGGCAAGGAAATAAATGTCCCCCACCCGCCCTCCCAGCCTGCGTGTGCCAGAGCTGGCTGGTGTTCAGTTTCTCAGTCTTTGTGTGGGTTTTCCAGCATTTCTCCTAACTACAAAATATTATGCCTCTCTGCCTTCTAAAACTCCATGATTTTGTCTTTGCACCAAGCATGAGGAACTGGGAAGCACAAGCCTTCCCATCTTGATCAAGCTGGGAGCTTTCTTCACATTCAGCTTGCTAAGAACAAAAGGACAGTACAAGGGTGGTGAGATGAGACAAACCCCCCTGCAAGTGCGAGGTTCAAGCAGCCTTCGCCTCCGTCATCTGTAACACCCCAAACAAAAGCACCTTTAAGTCATTTCCTCCCTTTTCCTGGCAAACTTCTCCCCAGAGGTCCTGGTGGGCTGGAGAAAGCCACCACTGAAACAAGGTTTGGGCAGAGCTGTGCTCGGCAGATATCGTCCCTCACAAAGGGGTCTCTCGCCTGCTCCCGGGCTCGAAGCACAATTCCAAGCCGTGTGTTTCCACCTAACAAAATGCTTACTCACTTGCAGGAGGCACTTTGACATCCTTGGCCGCACGCTGCTAGATAAGGAGCATAAAAAAGAATGTATTGCTGTTATAGGGGATACAGCAATATGTATCCTCAAATGAAAGATCCCTTATAAGCCTGGTTATTACCCTGGCAGTGATCTCCGATCGCCCTTCGTGGGCTCAGCTCAGCTGAGGTGTTAGCGAGCGCATCGCCACGGCGAGCGGGGACTGCGAGGTGTCACGTTTACCTTCTGTTGTTTCAGTACATCCTCTATCATCCCAAGTCGGGAAAACACTTCCCTCTTCTTCCGCGCATGTCAAAAGCACCATTTGCCATTTAGATTTAGGGAGCCAGAGATAGCCCTGGTATAAACAGGTGCGAGCCCGCATATGTCAATAGAATTACACCTGATTTTAATGGGCTCACATTTGGCCCTTGAGCCCTGGGGATCCCTCTGGGAGCAGAGGCTGTATTAAATATTAAGGGCCTTATTCTCCACCCCTGCCTATGCTGGAGTAATTAAATCTCCATGCAGACCCATTGATTTTCAACCACGTTCTCCTCGTGTGAGGAGGTAGCGCTCGGCACGAGGGAGGGAGCAGAGCTGTCCCCTCAAGGAAAAATATATCCATTTCTTTTCCTCGCAGAAATTTCATCCAGAAGAAACATAAACATTAAGTATTTGCAAAATGTGCTCGGGTAAAAGAATGCAAATGGTCTAAAATTAAACGATGACTCCAACTCTTCCCCATTGCCTCCTGCCTGTGACAGCAGCACTGCCGCTGCTCTGCCGCTTCCTTCAGTGCCACAGACAACCCCTCTCCTTCCCAGCGTCAGGACCTTCGGAGCCAGACCTCCCAGGAGCTGGGTGATTTCCCATCCTCCAAGCTTGCTCCTGGATCTCCTGAATCGATGTGTAACCTTGGACAAGCCCCACAGCTGCTGCCGGCCTCTCCAGGGGGTTACGCTCATTAGTTAATTCCGGTGCTTTGCCTGGAGCTAGCGCCTTTTACCTGTGTCTATACAAGTATTATTGCCAGCTTCTGATCTTTTGGGCTTGCAGGGCTGTGAAAAACGACTTTGGTTTTTCCTTAAATGCCACGGAGTTTAGAAGTGTGACGACTCACACTGTGCTGTTATTCTTTCCAATTGAAACCTAATGATGCGTGCATATCACTTAACTCTGATGTCAATAATCAGCACACCACTTGGTCTTTGCCGTGGCTATTAGAAGGAATGAAAATGAAATACCAACTCCTTTTTATCCTGTTACTGTACCATAATAACTAATAAAGAAGTAATAAGTGAGACGTGGGGAATTTCCAGGGGAGTCATTACTACAGAGCAGACCTAAAGGCACAAAGTGAAATCCAGGAATATTAGCCAGCCCTGAATTCCCAGCCAGTGCTTCTCACTTAAGTTATACTGCTGCTGTAAAATAAGTGTTTACAGAAGAAGTTACCATGTGGAAAGTATCAGACCGTGTCCTGGAGTGGAAACTGAGCCAGAAGCAAAGACATCTTTGCAGGTAAAGACCACCCTGTGCATCAGCGTCGCATTTAGGCTGGGCCACAGTCAAGACACAGTGCCAGCATTTCATAAATCTCACTTATGCTCCAGAATATGGGAAACGTTTCCCAGAAGAGCCCTAAATCACCTCTGTCTGGTTGCAGGATGAATCGTGTGTTTTCCAGGGACTCTTCTATGGGAGAGGCCACACAGAGACCTCAGGGCAATGGGTCAAAGGAAACCATGCAACAAAATACTGAGTCCATGAGGTTCAAACCACCCGTAAGATGGACAATGCATTTTCTGGCTTAGAAATTATGGCATTCTTGGTTAGGAAGGAGCAGTCATTTTTTGGTGGTCATGTACATAGGAGGCAGTGGTGATTCTTTGGTTTTCCTCCCCATAAATGAACTGTCATTTATCCATGAACTGTCATTTATCCACATGTCAAAAACCTGTCGCTGCTCAGGAATTCTCTCTTCAGCAGCAGGGAAAACCTGGACCTTTACCTGCCACAGTTTTATCCACCTTGTCCACAGCTGAAGCCTCTTCTGCCCCTCAGCATGGACACGACAGAGTTGACCTAAGCAACCCCAGCTGCTTCTCCAGCCCCGTGCTGGAAGGTGCTGTCACACCTTACAGCCCAGCACGTTCATTCCCCACCTTTCCAAAGCAAAACCTGGTTCGGTTAAATCTCACAGCACATTCCCACCAGTATCAAGCATTTCCCAGCCATCTGATTTCCCCATCTCCGAGTTCCTGCTTTGTTTATCCTATTAATTCCAACCACCCCCTCTTCCCCCAACACACACGCACGCAGCCTCATTTACAGCATCTTCGCCAGCAGAAGCCTCCCCAAAATATTCAGGGCACACCAAGCGAGGACTTACACGTGTGGGGAAACCCTCGTGACTGGAGATTTTTTTTTTTTTCCCTCTCGAGCAAACATGAGCTCATGATTTAAATTTTTTTTTTTTTAAGCTCTTAAAGGAAAAAAATAAAAGAGAAGCCCCGAGGAGCGGCATTCCCGGCTGCCGTTATCCAACCGGGGGCAGCGGGACGGCGCGGATGCTGCACCGGGAGCCGCGGGGCCGCCGGGGCTGAAGGCTCCCGCTCGCAGCCTCCTCTTCCTCGGGTGGTTTTCCCTCCCTCCTCCTCCTCCCCCCCTGCATTTCCTCCTGCACCTTTAAGAAGCCCATTGCCGCCGGTGGGATGGTGTGTGCTAAAGCTGCACAGAGGAAGTTACGCAGCCGGGATCAGGCACGGAGATAAAAGCTCCGATTGTGATTGAAAGTGAGAGCAAAAGGGATTTCAGCCTCGGCATTAACTTGCGAGGGGAGCCAGGATTGCACAAAGCTCCCCCCGGCCATCTGCCCTTGGGGGCCGGCGGCGCAGCGCCTGCCCGCCGCGCTGGGCTGGGCTGGGCTGGGCAGGGCTGGGCAGGGCTGGGNGTCCCCCCGCGCCTCCCAAGTTGTTCCCACGCTTTCCTGGGGTGTCCCGCTCTCTGTCCCCCTCCCCGGAACATCCCCGTCTCCCCGCCGCGGGATGGGGTTTATTTTCCCACTTCGGAGTTTGGGAAGCCGGGGGGCTCCCCCAGCCCGGGGCACCGGCTCCCCCAGCCCCGCCGATTCCCTCCCCAGTCCGTGCAGCCCCCCCAAAGTCCTTTAGTGTAAAAGAAACCGGGGAGGATGGGGCGGAGGGGGAGCGGCACCGGGTTTTGCCGGGAACCGCGAATCTATCAGGGAGAGCGGCGGGATGCGAGTGCGATTTACAGGTTTTCAGCCGGGAGCCGCGCAGCGTTATCGCGGGGTTCGGGCTCCCGTCCCCCCGCGGGTGTCCCCAGCTTCGCTGTCCAGGGCGCGGGGAAGGGATGGTCAGCGTGGGAAAGAGGAGAACAACTCCCGCTCCACGAGCGCGGGGGGAGAGCGGAGAGTTCATGGGGAGAGCAACACTTCTGAGAGAAAATTAAAAACTCCTTCATTGAGTTTACTTTCTGCTCCTAATCCGACAGCAGCTCAGTTGTTGCTCAGCGTTCTCCCTTTATTTCAATAGGGTGTTAATCCAATAATAAGGGAAAAAAAAAAAAAAACGGAGCCAGCTAAGTCAAGACACAATCTAATTTTGTGTTTTTAATACTCCGGCTATCAGTCCCCAGTGAGTGCTGAGTACTCTTCAAAGAGAACAAAGAGCATCGATTCTATTTGTTCCCATGAACTGCAGCTTCTTAATAACATCAGGTGAAGACTTATTGTCTAAGAATCAAACCAAATCAAGCAGGGTGAAACCTTCAATTCGGAGAGCCTCTCTGCCCCGTTTGCAGTGTGTTGGCTCATTCCAGAGCAACACTCCCAACTATTTCTGCAGAGGGACTGGACTGGCTAAGTAAGTGTTGCGCCGCAGACTTCGCCCCAAACCCGCCTGCCTGGCTGATGGACTGACAGTAAATGCATTTTTTCCAGCAAATGTTCATTTCCCTGGGAATCTGTGACATTTAGCCAGCATAACAAGACACTAATAGATATTATAGATCTTTTCTACCTGGGTTTCTCCCTGACAGCCATTCAAGTGCAAGATATGATTGTTGAGGCTATGAAAATAGATCCATAAACTTAACAGCACTGGAGTCCTCATTAAAGGTACCCTGCTTGTTTTCCACACAATACCGGAGTCTCTCACTCTCCGCTGTTATCAGGCACTTGGCAGTGACCAGTTTGATGTAATAATTAGGAACTGACTTGTTATAACTGAAAAGACAGCTCTGATGTAAGTAGGACTTATAAACACTGTGTCACACTGGCTTATTATTTTTACTACATTTACTCATAATATAAAAATAGCAGCCAGTCTATTCTTTTTCTGGGAGTTTATTCAGGTCCAACGCAGCTATAACAGGCTCTTCGTTGAGAGCTGGCAATGAAGCATGAGAGACAGCTTCTCTTTTCTGAACTCATTCATCTCAATCAGCAGTCTTTCAAGCAAAAAGGGGGGAAGGGAGATGGTAGCACAGCGGTGTGAAGCCCCCGAACACGGATCAATGCATCTGTTAACCTGGAGTTTGAGCTTTAGTAACTGAGCTTCACGAGAAAGCAAATGCTAAGCATGCTGTGGAAGCAGCCATGCCTCAATTGTGGAAGAAAAGTTGGGGAAAGAAATAGAAAGGGAATTATCCAAAGGTAAATTTCTGCTCTGGGTATGTGCCTCCCATCTTCTCGGATGAGCTCTCCCTCCTGAATCTAATGCTGAGAGAGGGTTTGACTTTTTCCCCCTCCCCGCTTCGGTTCTTTGTCATTTTGTTTTGTAATTACTTACAATTTTTATAGCTCTACTGGAAAGACAACAAAATTGCAGAAATGTTGTTCTAACCTGAAATGAATACTGGGAAGGTCATTGCTCTTTGTATTAGGTGAACCTAAATGTTATTAGGACTTTAAATTGTTTTTTATTAAATGTTATTGTTCAGATAAATCATATGTGGGGATGCTGGACAATGTATCTGTCTCCCCAGCTGTCTTATTTATTTGCTTATCTTTTTAGGACTATCAATTTGTCTGTCTGTCCCTACTCTGTGTCTGCATATTCCCCATCTTCTAATGACCCATAGCTGCTTCTTGATATTATTTGAAGACCCATTAGAGCTCCTCTTGTCCAGCTGCTGTTGCAAAGCAGATAGCTTAAATTGGGCAGCGCTCCTTCCCTACTCCCAGACAGCAGAAAAGCCATAAGCATCTTACTATGGATTGCTTTTTATTAAAGTTGTATATCTCCCTGTTACAAAAACCTGTCTGGTGGCTTGGAAAGCCCAGCTGAGGGCTCTGCCTCCTGAGGGACCCCTGTTCTTACAAGTCTTCTTGCTCCGACTGTCCCCCCTTGCTCCCACCTAATTTGTCTTCCAATTTCTTGCAGGTCCCTCCTGCTGATGAGCTCTGCCTTTGCCCCAACCATGAAAGAGAGAGACCTCAGGTAGCCCCACGGCTTGCAGCTGAAGGCTTTGGGAACTTGGTGCTCCGTTGCCAAAAGGCAGAATTGGACAGGAATCCTCGCCACCACCACAGGACGCAGCGGGAGAAGCCACGGCCAGCCCTGCCCCAGTCACCCCAGTGACCACCCAGCACCTGCTGGGACCACCGTGCGTCTGGGCACCCCACCTGTTCACGCTGACACAGCCATCCTTTGGGAAAAAGGAATTTTAGCTCCAAGCAGTCTCTCTTGTCAGAGTTGTACTCATGACCAGATGCTCTATTTATTTTATGTGTTAATGTTCAAACACCCCAATAATTAAGACAGACACAGTTTAAGGCACTTTCCACAGCAAAGCGTTTGGAGCAGACCAGAAGGTTGAGGAAAACCTGATCCAGCACCATCTCACGGCCTCTCCAATTTACTCCTATCAAATTTCATCGGCAACTCAGAACTTGATCTTTGTATTGATTGACTAGAGTCACCTCTAGATATTTTCATGCTGATTTGGAAGACCTTTCGTACAATAAAAGGGGGAAAAATGAGGTTAAGGAAGACTTTTGACCACTGATCAGCAACTCTGGCCAAAACTTTCCCAATCAAGTGAATTGCAAAGTTGGCTTCTGTGCCGAGAGGAACTTTCCACATCCAGATACAGCGTGCAGAGTGGGATCATCCCTGTTACTGTCTGGATCTCCTTCGACTGGAGCATTTTTAGATGAGGAGTTTCCATGCTGATCCCGAGAGCCACCCCTAGCCCAGTAGCTGCCTTCCTCGGGACTCTCGGCACTGCCCTCGCCCAGGGATCCCGCGCTTGGCCGCAGCTGCCATGCTCTACCTGGCTGCTCTCCTCGTGCACTGTGTCCCCTTGGCCATGGGACAGTATGACATTTGCAAGTCCTGGGTGACCACGGACGATGGCCCGTCATGGGAGTTCTATGCTTGTCAGCCCAAGGCCATGCGGATGAAGGATTACGTGACCGTGCGGGTGGACCCGGCAGGAATCACTTGTGGGGACCCTCCGGAGAGGTTCTGCACCCATGTAAGTGTTTCCCTCCTTATTTGCTGGCTTAGAACAGACTCTGCTGGTGGCTGGAGGCAGTGTCCAGCCCTGGTGCCACTGTCAGGACATTCTGGGTCAGGGTGGCCACGGTGGCCGCTGCCTGGAGCTCTCGGTCTGCAAAGAGGGAGAAGGCACGCTGCCCATCCCGGTGCTGTGCCAGTCCTGCGGCAGGGATGGTGCTGGCATGCTGAGGGGAGGGCGAGGAGGAGCCAGGGAGGGCTGAGCAAGTCCCGGGTAAGGTCTGGATTTTGGAAAAGCCCTGCCCCTGCAGGCACACACCATGAGCTGCTCCTCTACTCGCTAAAGCGTGTGGGGTGTGCTCGCCATTCCCACCCCAAAGGGCTGCTCCAGCACTGGGATTTTATAGGATATGGGTACACGGCCTCAGTTCGAGGCAGAGTGAAGGGCAGGGAAGTGGGGCAGTTTGGCCCCTGCACACCCACAGCTCTGGCAGTTGGTCTGACAGCCACAAATTTCACTAAAGCCCCTGAAAATGTGGTTCTCCCTCTCTTCTAGCCTCCACATGAAAGGGCTCTGTGGACAGACATTTGCCCTTGTAGTTAAAATCTTTAACTTATTTTCTCTTAAATATTAATCATTGCATTTCATTCCGTGCACCACAAAGCTCAGCAGGAACATTTGATTTATAATTCACAAGGCTTTACATTGTTAAAGAGTTCAGGGGTCAAAGCAAAGAGCAAAACAGTAATGCCCCCTCCCAAAGGTCCCCCAGGAGTGGTCCAAGCACACATTTAAGGGACAGACACCAAGCCAGCCCATGCTGGCAGGGTTTCCACTGGGCTGAGCACTGGACAAGGAGTGTCTTCTAAAAGAGTATATTATTCCTTTATTATAATGAGGAGGGGAGTTCTCCCTCTAAATCAGTGCAGGGAGGCCCATTTTCTATTGCCAGTCCTACCCCATGCTTCAGTTTGCCACCAAGGAAATACCCTGGGCCCTGCCAGCTCAGGGCACCTCTTGAAAATCCAAGAGAAAAATGTTCCTTTGACACCAAGGAATGCCAAACATTTATGACCATCAGAACATGCTGCCAGTAGTTACCCAGTTCAGCCTCAGGGCTCTCATTAGTGCCAGGGAAGACATTTCCACTAATTCCAGATAAGTAGCAGCTTTTCCTTTTAAAAGATCGTTGGAAAAGAAAGATTAAGTCCAAGGTTGCAAATAAAACCGTTAACTATTGATGGGTCAGTCTGTATTTCCATTTATCTGACTGACTGCAGAAGGATTAAAAGAAGAACACCAGATTGCTTCCACTACACTCACTGCAGCTCCTTGCAAACCCTCTCTGGTTAAGGATGCTCCAGACTTCAGCTCCACTGACCTCCAAGGAAGCAAAAGACACAAACTGCAATCAGCTCTCTGCATCTCTTGATTCAGTCAATACCGAGCTGAAATCTTTCTATTCCGGGCACCAGCAGTATTTCCTTGTAGCGTACGCCTGCCATGTGCTGTAACACTTGCAAACACCGTGTACAGCCGTGAATGAGAGCTACACAAATGCAAAACATGGATCTGCCTTCCTGTCCCTGCCTCACCCCAGCCTGGCCCGGCTCTCGCCTCCCAAAACAGAAACCGGCACTCACAGCAATGTCCCTGAGCAATTCCCTGGTGAAGAATCAAGCTAAGAACAGGAATAATATGTTGCAAGGTATTTTTTAGATTTTTTGGGACGGGTTTATGAAATCCCACTGCATCCATGGCCCTTTCTCCCCCATCTTACACCAGTGCTGTTCTCTCCAGAGGACTAAAGAGTTATAAAAACAAAGCAGAGGAAGAACAGCCCTGCTGGGGTGAGCAAGGAGCCCACCCAGCACTCAGTGCACAGAGTAGGAGGTGGCTGCAGGAGATATCCAGGCTCCGACCCAGCCTTAGGACTGGTGTGGGCTGGGAGGCCATCAAGGTAAATTTTCACGGCCTCTGTCACCGAGAATGACATGTGGCCACTTACTGCTGAGCATCCCCTTATGGTCAGTGGAAAGTGGAATCAGCAAGAAATGGCCCTTCCATCGCCGGTGCTGGGTGGTGACTTGACACCTATCGACGTGCAGGGAGAGGGAGCGGTGCCCGCAGAGGATGTGAGCGGAGTTCTGCTCCCCCTGCACTAAGGAAGTGCTGGACAAAAATCGATGTCTCTGCCCACGGATCGTTACAACCTCCGAGCCCCGGCCCTCGCTGCGAGAGGGGAGGGCGAGCAGCTCGCACAAACCCGGAGCAGCTCCTCGCTGCCAACCCGCTCAGGTGCCTTTTGGTGTCCTGTTATCCTTTCTCTTCAGGTTTTAATTATTTCCTTGTAACAGGTGGGTTCTCATAGGAGCCTGGCTTTCCAGCAGAGAAGTTCTTACAGTGACTGTATTGCTTTCTTAGGTGTCTTTCAAAACAGCAGGGGACTGTCCGTGCAGTTAAACTCGCATTACTCAGAATTAAGCGCAGCCCAGCGGGGCTCCTGCCCTGCTCAGACAGCTGCAATCAAAACTAAAGACACACAAACACCCCTCCATGCTCAAGGCAGCCAGACAGGAACGAGCTGCACCATATCCCTGTGCAGGGCAGCGCTGTGGGCAGGCGAGGAGCAGAGTCCTGGTGACAGTCAGGACCTTGTCAGACAGCGAGTGTGTCCTGCGAGGCTGCACAGCCCACAGGATCACGCACTGCCCCGCCACAGCTCCAGCAGTGCTCACAAGACTTCTGCAGAGGAGGCTTCAAGAGATGGCAGGAATTATTTGGAGGACCGTCCTTTGTGTTTTATAGCAATTCTGGTCACATCTGGCTGCTTCCTTCTCATTGGGAAGCGTTTTGCTGCTTATTAAAGTCAAGGGTTTTGCTTTTTCCACAGTTTCTGAACCTGTTCCTATTCATGTCAATGCCTTCGTGGCAGGGTCACCTGAAAAATGAATTGTACTTTGCCTCCTGGCAGGGCAGGGGGAGTGGTGGGAGCAGGAAGACAGATGGATAAGTAAATAAAAGCCTGAATGAAACTGAAAGTGCAACTGAAGACTAATAGGGAACAGATCTTTTAACCAAGGATGTCGAGGGAGGGGTGAGACTTCAAAGATCACATGCAGGGCATGGCACGGAGCAGATGAATGTGGATTTCAAAGTTTGCAGGGCAGGCACAGCTGGGAAATGGCCAAGCTGCACATCCACATGGGGCAGAGGGGAGATGTGGTGTTCCTTCACCTTCCCACCCTCCTGGGCAGGAGGAGGAGGAGGATGGCACAGCTGGCAGCCTGCTCCCAGGTGCTGAGATGGTCTGAGATGCTGAAGCACTTCTTTGATACCGAGCAGGGACCTTTGGGAGTTTCACCTTCGAGCGTCAGCATTTTGCACGCAGGATAAAAATTCCTCAGGTTTTGTGGGGAATTCGCACACGGGGCGTGCAGGGGGGAGCAAGCAAACACCAAAGGCCAGTCCCAGCTCCAAATAGGTTTGCAGCTCAAGGGGTTTCCAAATCATTCCAGCAGAAACAAGGAGAGGTGTCCGTAGCAGGCGGTCATTATGGGATGGTTTTGCTGCTCCTTGACATCCCAGTGAGAGCGCAGGGAACCCACCTTGCTGCAGGAATGGGAGCGTTTCCCCCCCCCCCCAGAGGCGTCGAGACAGTATTTCTTGTTCTGACAACACTCTTTGATGCAGGGCCGAGCTCTCAGCCCATATTGATGGGTCAGGGGTATTTTTATTTGGCGTCAGCATTGTTTCATCAGCTAATAGAGCTTGTTGACTTTGGCACGAGTACATGAAAGGAAAAGGCTTTATTTATTCATTACACATGCAGCCAAATTGGATGTTTAGTTTAATTCTTAGCTAAACTTTTCTGAATGACATGTGGTTATAAGGCTTGTACTAAAGGACTATTTCTCCTGTGGACTGAGTGCTAAAATTGGAAAAAGCAGACAAACCTTTGGGCTGAGAAACCCTTTTCCCTGCATTCTTAGCCCATCTCATACAACTCTACCCAGCCATATCTTCATACACCTGTTTAGGTGCAAACAAGGGATTGTGGGTTTAGAGATGATTAAAAGCCAGAAGTTTTTAAAATAAGAAGGGAAAAGCCAAAGTTTTTAAAGTAAGAAGGGAAAAAGAGTTGCTTCAGCAATGCTCTCCCAAAAGCATTTTTAAAGATGCAGCATGATCTGGTGGTTAAAGGATGGATTCATCCCTTCTGGTACCCTGAGCAGAGACCCACAGCCCTTTCCCAGCCCACCAGAGTTCTGTCTTGTTTCAAGTATAATCAGGGGGCAAAGCACGAGGTATTCGCAGCCTTTTGACTGCCCTAGGGTTCAAGGACATCCTTTGGGCTAAGCAGAGCCTGTATACAAGTCCAATGGAAAATCCTTTCCAAGAAAAGCGGATATTCTCCCTCCTCCTTGAATAAACCAGCACTACTCACTGCTGGTTGCAAACCCATCCTTGGCCGTAGCAGAGGGAGTTGGAACTCCCCTTTGCCCTTCATTATGGAACCCATATGGCCCTGGGGACGATCACTTGGCCTTTATGCCAAAATTCAGCAGCACAAGAAATTCCCTCTCTGCTGTCAAATCACCTGTGACACCCCGGGCAGGGTTGTAGGGACAGAAAGACGCGACTTTCTTTTCACAGCTGCGAAGTGCTAACAGCCCCTCTTCCCCCTCGAAGCCTCCAGTACGTTAAATTAACACCTGGAAAATGCTCCCCTTTCCATTGAGGAAAGCCTGGAAAAGACAGCTTGCTGCCATTTCCACCCAGAGGGAGGTTTCCCAATCCCTCCCTTGCACCCGTCGTGGCATTGCTTTTGAGTGTGGGAGAAAGAGCTGGAGCCTTTTGGTTCTGTTCCCACCCTTAATCACTCCTCAGCATCAGGGTTGCTGCAGAGGACACTGTTGGAAGTCGGGATCAGTGGCTCCTTGCCCTTGGGGCCAGACCCTTGGGTTGTACATTATTAGCTGCTCAGCAAATTACACACTGCTCTTCTCCTGCCACCGAGGCTGCTCCGGAGTGCGGCAGCATCTCGGTGTTTTAAAAGGAAAGGCTTCACAGAAAAATGAAAGAATACAATTCAGCTTTAAATTAGAGAGTGCTGAGCAAATGGGATTTTCCCTCAACAGCCTGTAACAATTTCCTTAAATGCCCAGTTCGGGATTCATCTTGTTGTAAAGTGGGATGCTACTCCCCTAACAAGGATCATTTCCACTTGCTGATGGATAAGGCACAGTGATAAAAATGAAGCTGTCAAGCAGATTTAATTGGTACAGTGAGCAGAAAGTTTTCCCCCACCTGGAAGGTGTTCAGAAGAGTAAACTACTTTTAAGAAAAGCTTTGCTTTTCAAAGGGAACAGTGTCCAGATGGGAAAAGCAGAAGAGAACGGACACTGAAGACTTGCTGGGGAGTGTGGTCAGAGCTGGGAGAGCAGATCTTACAGCAGCCCTTACACTCATATACCAGCTCCAGGTACCACAGTTTCGACACGCAACTTTCGAAGCCAGAGGTGTTCAGGGAAATCCTTCCTATTTATTTATTTTAAAATCTGCATTGCATTCTATAGCATAGATATGATTTTCCACTAAACTTTAAAAGGAGTTCTCCCTACAGAAAATCCTGCCTGAGTGGGAAGGAGTGCTCCCCTACCATGCTCTGGTTTCCCTGAGTGAAAGTCCAGTTCTAACCTTAGTTTCAGATCCCAAACCACCTTTTTACCATCAGCTTTTTGAGACATGGAGCTTCAGCTGACCCAGTTACTCAGGCAGTTCAACACAGGATGCAGGTTTCTGTGCTGGAAAACACCAAAGAGGCTCTTTCCTCCCCGAACAGCACTGCTGGGTGACCATTCTGGAGATGCCTTTGGGGAGAAGCAAATGCCTGCAAAGCCCTGACAAACAGCAATTTGGACTTGCAGCCTTCACCCCACGTAGATGAGCCATCCCCTGCAGCCTCAGACATGTCCCATGAGGTTCCCACTCGTCCCCCTCTTCCAGGCAGGGCCACCAGCACGTCCGGAGGGGACACATTGCAGCGCTGACCCCACTCCCGCCCTGCTCCACTGCCCTGCCCTTGCTCCAGCGTTTGGCACGGGTGCCTCTGCACATCTGCTCTGTGCTACACACGGCCAGGCTTAGGGGAACCTCTGCCTTTTGGCTCCGGGATGGATTTCTGCATTAGTCAGCCATCCCCAGGCAGGCTCCAGCCACAGGAGGGGCCTGGCTGGGGCTGCTGGCCCAGGAGCTCAGCGCTGCAGGGCCACCAGGCTGGGTCTCACCAGGCTGGGTCTCACCAGGCTGGGTCTCATCCTCGCCAGCTCCCACTTCTCCCGCTGGCTCACATCCACGCAGGAGCCTCTCAGGCAGCAGCCCTCCCTCTGCTCCCCTCTGTTCAGCAGCTCCACACACGCTGCCACCACTCCAGCCTCGCCGAGGTGCTGCGCATCCAGCACAAGCAATGGGTCTCTGCTCCCCCACTGCTGAGCTCCACGTGGATGCTGCCACCGCCGTGTCCAGTCCTGCCTTGACACCTCCACGTCCCAAAGGGAGAATTAGCACAGATTCAGCTGGTTTCTCCTCCCAGCCAAAGGGTTTGTAACTCCCCATCTGCTGGCTGAGTCAGCTGCTTCAGCTCTGTAGCGCTGCCAGGCAGGAGGTTTGGGGAGCCCTGTCAAAGGGGAGGATCACTGTCCTGCCCTGAGGGACAGCCAGGACACGTTTTGGGCTGGCACAACTCAATCCAAACCTCCAACAGGCACCTGCTGAATTGTTCCTCTGAAACAGAGCATAAGGCAGCCGAATGTTTTGCACACAGCAGCAAAGGCAGAGTGCTTGATGCAGCAGACAGACACAGGAGCCCCGGTCAGAGGCTGGCGTGGGTGCAGGGGTACCCATCACCCAACTGTGCCCCCTCCACAGAGGCTCTGGGGAATATCTGCACCTCCACTTGAGGAGCACAGCAGAGCCTCCGCTCCCTCCCCTTTCCCACCCCCAGGCTCTGCGTCCTGCCCTCCCCCATTCAAACTATCAGGGCCTCTCTCACAGAATAAATTATTAATAGCGGCGTAGCGAGCCTCTCTGCAAAGGCTGCATGTATTGAGCTTACAAGGCGCACAAGCTTTTAGAGAGCAGGACACTTTTCCTACTTCCTAAGCATTTTCTTAGTCCTGAATCAATAATGCACTCGCAGCCCTGCACGCAGGTCGCTGCTGCTGTGCTCCTGCTGCTACGGGCTGCGGACACGAATACGTCTCTCGAGCAAGATGCAAGGGTTTAATAATCTGGCAGGGAAGGGATGGGGAGGAATCCAAGCAGCTTAATTTGTAAACAAGCTTCAGGGACGTGCCCTGGGAAGAGCAAAGCTTGCAACAGAAGTACAGAAAGTCCGAGTTTGGAGACAAGCTAAAAAGCAGTCAGTGGGATTAAACTCCCGCGATTTTGAACGTGGCTGCCAGCGGAGGGGTGTCCGGCTTATCAGCCTCTCCTCCCAGGCTCTAGGTCACCCCGCAGCCCTCACTGCCAAAGGGGGAGGCTGAGGGGTGCAGCCCCGGCGCGGAGGTGGGGGTGGAGGTGAGCCCAGGGCGGCGGGAGGGATGGGGTTAGAGCGGCTCACCGGGGGATTAGCAGTTCACAAAGAAAGAGCTGCTCAAAAATGATTCCACGGGAGGCCGGGCTGCTGCGGGTGGTGGTGGTGTGTGTCTGTGTGTGTGTATCCCCAGCACAGATGAGATCATCTGTTTAGGAGTGGAATTTTCCGGGCGGAGTTAAGCCTTGTGCCGCCCCCAAATCAGCCGCACACGCCTCTCTCGGGACAGGGTGCTGGGCAGAGGATCTGCCAGGACATCCCGAGGCTTTGGAAATGGAAGTGCTGCGCCGAGGTCACTCTGCAAGCAGCATGCTTGGGGCCCTTCTCGGAGAGGTCACCCATGGACTGGGCTGGTTTCAGGCTGGAGGTTGAAATTCTTCGTGTAACCAGATTTTCTTTTTCTGGCTTAGCCAGAGTGGGCGTGAGGGGATTTGTGTCGGTGCAGGAGCGGTGCCGGCTGCCTTGCGAGGGTGGACAGGTGACTTGGGTCAGCCCTTGTGCGTGACAAGCTGCATCTCCCTCTGGATGCTCCCTCTGTGGAGAGGATGCTTCCTGCCCGATGTCAGCCTTTTGCCGAGGTTGTGTCATTTACGGTGCAAAGATGAGTTCAGACCCTTTTCAGGAGGTGCTGCCAGACCACAGGGAGAGTTTCAGAGACAGCGTGGAATGAGAGCAGAGATTTCCTTGAGCCTCACATCAAAGTTGGGTGAGGGAGCCACTACTTTGCCCGGCTGCAGGTGCCTGGGGGAGTTCAGTCCTCAGAAAGGTGGAGCCCTCAATGCCCAGACCTGCTCCTGAAATCCCTCCCTGCCTCAATTTCCCCACTTGGAGATAGGACATTGCACTGCCACCAGCCCACCCTGTCTGGCACGGTGATGTCTCCCCAGGGCTGGTGGGGAAAAGGGCACGGTGCTGAGCCTGGATGAAATACGAACGAGATGCTTCTCGAATTCAGAGCAGGCTGGAGGGGGAAGGGGAAGAGCAGCCACGAGGAGGGCTTGAATCTCTTCTCTGGCGGAGAGACGGGCCCAGGGGAGCTGAGAGCCTTGAACGAGCGGCGCTGCTCGGTGAATGAGTACCTGCTTCAGGCCAAAGGGAAGAGGCAAAACAGCGAAATGTCTCGCTGAGCGCGTCCCGGAGTCTCGGCCGGAGCCGGCGGGGTCGGTTGTGCTGACTCACGCTCTCCCAAACCCCGCACGCAGGCACGGCCCGTCCCAGCGCCCGGCAAGGGGTGACCTTGGGCTCGGACAGCCTCGGATCCGGCAGGAAGGGGAAGGAAGCGGAGGAGCAATCAATCCCCCAAACCACGGCCGGGGAGGAGATGGAGGGAGTGACATTCGGCTGAGCCAGAATTAGCAGCAGATCTGTGGAGGGACCCCATTTCCACCCTATTAATAATTCATTCCAGCTCTGCCTTTACCTGCTCATAAACAGCAAACAGCTTGTTAGCGAGGCCGCTTTTCTCCCCTTTTGCTGTCTCTGCCTTAATAAGAGCCCCTTGCAGATGGCTGGGGGAGAGATGTGACAGGGGAAGGACACATGAGCGAGCAAACCACCCCACCAGTGCTCCCTGACCTTCCCAGCCCAGCCCAGCCCGAGCTGCCCTTCCCCTGCAGAGGTGAAGCTGTGAAATAACCCCTCACCAACACCCGCGTGCCTTGCCAGAACCTTCCTACCCACGTGGGTCACCTAAAAACGTCCCTTTGGAGGGGCACCAGGAAGAGGAGAGTGATGCCTGGAGGATGTGCAGATGAAGGGTTTGCCAGAGCATTCCCGAGTGGCTCTCGGGCTGCAGCTGCACAGGCAGCCCATGGGAAAACTCTATCTTCTACTTTATGAGACAGCTTCTGTCTTAACTAAAATATAGAGAGCTGACCAAAGAGGTATTTTAAAAAGAAAAAACCAAAAGTAGGAAACATAGCATCTTGAAGAAAGTCATTAGGATTTTGTTTCCAAAAGGCACAGTTTTGCATTTGGAGCATCCCCAGAGTCTCCACAGTCCAATGCTGTGGTGCTGGCCCCATTAGGGACCTCTCCCTGCCCACTGTCAGGCATCCCAAAGCTGTGCCCGAGATGTTTTCAGGTTCAAGTCACAGCTGTGCAGTGGGGAAAGCCCATGGCCCACCTGGGGGGCAGGGGAATTAGTGCAAGAAGAGTGGACCAGCCAGGCAGATCCCAGTGTCCCCCCATGTCCCTCGGAGGGGGGCACAGACCTTCACCTGGGCTCACAGGGAAGGGCCCATGTGGGGTTTTTTGGTATAAGAGGGGCCTCGTATTTCTCCCGATCCCTCTCCGTGCTCCCAGCCCTCTCTGCAGTGAGTTATGCCACCTGCCAGCTGTTGGAAATAATCGTTGTAAATTAATTACAGTTGTTTCACCCCTCTGATCCCTCCCAGCCCATGAATAGAGTGAAAATTAATTGTCAGAGAGTATTTCCAGCTCTCTTAGAGTCCCACCCTGGCCACTGGCAGGTTACGGTTTATGCCCTGAAGCATGAGATTTAATTACTCACAAATGTTATTTTTGATCATAAAATCACCCTGTCTTGTCATAAATCCAGACAGAGCAGTTGAACCCTCAGATCAGGAGCAGCAAGAGTGCAAACACCCTGAAATGTCATTAGGACGAGCCTGTGTTTTCTCCTGGGTAAATGCAATTCTGTTTGGGGAGCAGCATCATGTCCTGGAGTGATTATTGGAAGAAAAGCCAAGGAAGTCTCCCAAAACACGCATCGCTCAGGGTGGCCCTTGTCAAAAATTTGTGTTGCAGGAAATAGGTTGAGCTCTGTGTCAGTGGGGAGGTTAAGGGTGGCTGGCACCGGAGCTGGGTCAGGCACCTTCCCCCCTCAGCGGGTGATTTCCCGGTGCTGAATGACACCGGAGCAAACCCACAGCCCGGCCAGGAGGGGAACGGAGATCCCTGTGAAGCCCTGGCAGAGTCGGGTAAAGCAGGGCAGGGGATGGAAGGGGAGTGAAACCCCGCAGCTCAGTCCCAGCGTGAGCACGAAAGCGAATGTGCCGGGAAGGTCATTTCAGCTCCATCCCGCAGCCTGCGGAGCCAGCGGATCCAGTGGGGTGTTGGACGGGGGCAGGGAGGGGGGGAAATAAAACTTTGGGGGGAATGTGTTCCAGAACATGCCCAGGACAGGCAGGGATGGAGCTGGCCCTGCTCCCCTCTGCAGGGTGGGGACCCCCGAGTTCCGTGGCCATCAGCCACAGACGGGCTGTTCAGGGACGGGCAGGCTGCAGGACACCTGCGGTGGCACCGCTCCACGGCGGGGACGTTATCAGGGCGGGAGGGATCAGGTGCACATGGAGATTTTGCCGATCCCTTCTTTTTACAGGATTTGGAGGAAATTTGATACCAATTTCAGGACTCAGTTGCAGTGCGAGGAAACGCGGGGACTTTGTGAAGCTCATCTGCTGAGCTTTGAGCAGAAACTCAAAGGCAGCGTCAGAAGTGTCCTGAGGGCAGCAGGAGGGCTTTGGGTGTCCCAAGGGAAGCAGAAGGGCCTTGGGGTGCTCCTGAGAGCTCCTTAAGCATCACGGCTGGATGGGGTGGGGGCTACAGAGGGAATTGTCCCCTCCTGGGTGGAGGTTGGACCGAGGTTTCCTTGGTCACAAGCAGTCCCAAGAAGGAGAGAAAGGGGTTCCTGTGCTGTGACCTGCTTTTCCTCGTTTTGAGGGAGCCAGACGTGGCTCTACAGACTCTTTGGGAGGCTATCAAACAGCCCCCAGTCCCAACCAGCATCAGCACTTGCAGGAGAGCCCGGAGACACCCAAATAACTTCAGAGAAAGTACCTGAGAGAAACCCACACAACAGCACCGATCTTCGTGCTGAAGAAACGCGTTTAACTTTTTCCCCTTTAATAAAAATCTTCCTATAAAACACCAAGGATTTCCACCCCACATCCTAAATTTAAAAAATACAAAGTTTTGTTTTCCGAAACTCATCCAAGTTGCTGAGTTACTCTTATTTGGAGACTTTAATTAAAAACAGATGGTCCTGGGGTGCTCTAGGTTTTAGCAGAGGCCTTGGCTTAAACACAATTCCGTCAAGCAGAAGAAACCCCCAAAAGCAAAGGAAGTCATGTGGGGGTTCCCAAGTCACCATTAAACAAATCACTCCAGGTATGAGAGCTGTGATTGAGCATCCTTGGCTGAGCAGTACAAGCTCTTACACCATCTACTCATTTTTCCTTGCTCAAATCTTGATTTTTTTTTTCCTTTAATATTATTATTGTTATTATTTTTCTTATTTTTCTTCACTGTGCAGCTAGTGGTTGCAATTGCTTTCCAGCTTCTCTTTGGCGTGGAGATCTAAAAGCTGCAGTCTTATTTCTGTGCAGCTTTCACCATCCACAACAGATGTCTAGTTTGTTTAAAATATTCAACAGCCTAATGATTAATCAAGCAATTTCACCTACAAAAATATATAATTTTATGCTATGAGGCATAAAAATGGTATTATCTGCTAGGAGAAAAAAAAAAGGAGACTTTTACACTCATTAAGAGCCCTAAAAACCAGCTGGGCTTTGTAAAACTGGGGCCTTTTGTTGTGGCTGGTTTCCCCCATTCCCCCCCTTCCCAGCAAGTGGGGAGCAGCTTCTCTGCAGCATCGTGGATTCCTGTCATCTTGCTTTGTCAGACCAGTATCTTGTTTCTTAAGAAATCTTCCTCCTCAAAAGCAAGTCTGTGCTGTCACCTTCAGAAAGTCCCTTTTGCAGCATTTCTGCCCAGAACCAGCCAAGAGGAGGCAAACCCCAAGGGCTGGGTCAGCAGTCTGCAGGGCTGGGACACATTTGCAGCTCAAGGACTCGGCCCATGGGAACCTCCTGAGTTCAAGGACCTTGGATCAGGGCAGCCCCCAGTATCACTCCAGGCTGGGGATGAAGGATTGAGAGCAGCCCTCCCAGTATCTGAAGAGGGTCTACAGGAAAGATGGGGAGGGCTCTTTATTATGAATTGTAGTGTTAGGACAAGGGATAAAGGTTTTAAACTAAAAGAGAGCAGATTCAGACTAGCTGTAGGGAAAAAAACTTTTACAATGAGCGTGGTAAAAAACTGGCATGGTAAAACCTCGGAGAGGGGATGGATGTCTCACCCGTGGAAACATTCAAGGTCAGGTTGGATGGGGCTTGGAGCAACTTGACCTAGCTGAAGATGTCCTTGCCTACGGCAGGGGGATTGGACTGGATGACCTTTAAAGGTCCCTTCCAACCCAAACCATTCCATGATTTGCCTCACAGAGGCACAACCTTACTACGATGCCGTTTCTTAGGACACCGTGTCCTCAACGAGGCTCTTACAGTTTGTCCCCTGGAGATTTGCCCCTTTGGGCTGAGCTGGGGCTAAGCAAGACTGCAACGCTCTTTGGTACAACCCCAAAAAGTGCACAACCAGAAGAGCTGGAGAGCCTGAGATCTGCAGTGTTTAGTTGCTGTGAGGACACTCACGACTGATTTAATAGCGTGAGACTCAAAGTGAACTGGTTTATTTTAAGCTCACTGAGACCAAGTTTGCCTGGCTAATGCATCCTGACTTTTAGATTGAAGACTTAAATATCTCGAGACTTTGGACAGATTCTTTGGAGGACACACGGCTTGGAGGAGGAAACCAGATTCAAAAATAATACCTGGAATTGTTTCAATAGTGCTATATCTGATCTTACCAGGACCAGCGGAGCAGCCAAAGTGTGGCCATCTGTTTCCGCTCCCCCCTGCCCTCCTGGCTGACTCCAAACCACCCCCCCAGCAGAAAAGGCATCGAGCATCCCGCAGAAAAAGGACAATTCAATAAACCTAACCCCAAAAAGGAACACTTCATTTTAGCAGAGGAAGCCGTAGTGATGTGACTCACTCAGCGGCTTCTGAGGCTCTCCCCCACCTTTCGGAGCTGTAACTTGGAGGTTATTTTTGAGTTTGCCCCGTTACAACCTTGCACCTCTGGAGCCGTGCGCCTCCCCAGAGCATCAGGGTGGTTAAAGACATCTTTGGGGGTGCTGCCTGCCGAGCTGAGCACGCTCAGTTTGGGATACACGGGAGCCATCAGGGACTGTGCACCTCCGTTCCCTGGGGTGAGCATATGGCAGAGTTTTCGCTCTGCTTCTCCCTGCTCCTGACCCGCCAGGTCCCCTGCCAGGGACGTGCCTGCCCAGCCCTGTCCCTCCAGACGGGACATGGGGAGGGGGATCATGCTTGAGCAGACTCCGTTGCTTCCCTCCCTGCTCCAGGGAAACCTGTCCTGCCTCCCATCCTGGCCCTTTTCTGGTCTGGGTAATATTTTCTTATTGTGGTTTTGTCACAGAGTCCTTCCTTTGTTTAATTTGGCCACTCCAAAGAAAGCCTTGATGGGAGCATCATCCACAGCCCTGGAGGTGGCCACTGTGGCCATGCTGGGGACAGCTCAAGTGGCAAATACTCAGCGAGATTCATCTCACACCAGCTCAAGGGCTGTGGGTGCTGCACACGAGGAAAGGAAGGCTCATGGCAAGAGCCTCTCTGGCCAGGGCGGCTCTGAGACACAGACTCGGCTCAGACAGAGCCACTGAGCTGCAAGGCGGGTTTGTCAGGGAGTTTCCTGCTGCCGTGCCAAGCCAATTCTCCACCTGCTGCACCCTCCTTCAGACAAGTGGGGAAAATGGACCTCCGGGATGGTCTTTTCAGGACTGTCCTATTAAGCCATCTGTATGGCCACATTGGCAGGAGGACCATACTGCAACACAATATGTTGCCTCAGCACAGGAAACACACTCAGAGCCCCCAGCACTTCAGCTGAGGCGGATTTTTCTGCCTTTTCCCTCAGGCACCACTGTAAAGCTGCGCTGAGAGGCAGCTCCATCCCCCAGCAGGAAGCTGTGTCTCATTAGCAGAGGTAAACAATTCCTCTGAACGTGACGAGTCAGGAGAGCATATTAAATATGTCAATATCTCAGGGTTTTTTAATCCCTACTCCAGAACAGCTTGTTGTGGCAGGAGAGGACCCCCCAGCATGGCTCAGAGCCCCACCACAGCCCAGCTGGCATCTCCCCCTCTTTGAGAGGGTTGTGGGGACACTTGGGCAGGTCCCTCACCCCTCGACCTCACCCACCCAAGCAAGCCTGAGCATTCCATTGATTTCGTTTGCTCTGTTACCACAGCTGCTAGTAAAAAACAAAAAAATAATAAAACCTATCCAGCTATTTGCTTTTAAAACACCAACCCAAGCATCCGTTTCTGAGTGACCTCCTTGCTGCAGGGTGGGCAACACACCAGAGCTCAGCAGCTCCGGTCCAGCCCTTCCTCCTGGCACACACAGAGGTGGCAAAAGCCACACATCGCCCAAGCTGAGGCTGTGGCAGGAGGAACAAACCCCAGCACGGCATTTGCAGCTTTGCTGTCAGGCAGGGGTGTGTCAGAGCAAGACGGGGTTGAAAACAGCTTGAGTTTTGACCTGTTTTATCGTGTGCTGCTTTCCCTGGCAGCCTCGTGCACACAAACACACACAAACACAACGTGCGCTGTATTTACCGGAGTCCCCTCGTGTCCCCGAGGCTGCCTCCCGTGCAGAGGAGCCCGGTGCTCACGTACACATCAGCCACTCACTGGTTTGTGTCCCCCCGTGCTGGCAGAGCAGCCTCCTGCCTTATTTACACCGTGCTGCTCACATGCTGCTCCGGACACAGAGTTATTTGTGTCCTCAGGAGTTTTTCAGGGCTCCTGGGTGCTGTGGCCTCCACTCACTTTGCAAACAGTCCCTCGCCTCCAGTGCACATCTCTGAGCTCCGAGGAGGCACCAAAGGCCCATTTTACAGGCTTGGAGCGGAGAAGCCCTAAGTAGTTTCCAAGACTTTTGGTTACCTGGGTGGAGGCAGCAAAGCCCAGGTTTTCCAAAGCACGTTGTGTTACTCAGAGGTTTCCACGTTCAAAGCACAGCTCCACTTTGCAGCCGAAAGCATCCACTTGTACCAGCCAGATCCCCGCTGCCGTGCCATACACAGGGCACCCTAAAAGCAGGTCACAGGCACTCAGACTCCAACAGTTCCCTAGCTCAAAGCAAGCCATGGACACAGGAGCAGCCTCTTCCCGTGCCTGCAGCAGCCAGAGACACAACCAGCCTCCTCAGATCCAGCCCTGCACCTCATTTTTTGGAGCCCCCGAGTACCAGCAGCAGCTCCCTGCACCCTGGCACAGCCCTGGTGCTGCAAGAAGTCCCCAGGGCTGGGCAGGAACACGCTGATCCCCACACACAGCACCTCCCTGGGGCTCCCAGCCTTGCACAAAGCACCCACAAACCAAAGCACAATACCCAGCTCAGTCTTACCTTGAGAGCTGCTGTGCTCAGGAGAGCCGGACCTCACACCCCAGCAAACTCCTCACCTCCAGCTCTGAGCAGCTCCAGCTGCTTTATCACCTCCTCCTCTGCCAGGTGCCTCTGCCTTCCTGATAAGGGTCCCACAGCAGCAGAGCCTGCTGTCATACCAATCCCTCTCCCTCCCCAATCCTTTGGATTTTGAGTCTGAGGGAGGCAAAGTGACAGCAAAGAGATGCTTCATATGCAAAAAAAGGATTTGCAGCGTGTTGCGGAGGTTTTTTTGTGGTCTGTACCCACTAGAACACAGCCCTACACAATCCCCAAGGCAGGTCTGACCCCCATGCCCACTCCTGGAGGCAGAGGCTGCAGGGCTTTAACAAACGTGTGGGTGAGCAATAAATGCATTGGCACAGCTGTCCACCCTCGGAGCTTCAACATTTGGTGCATGACCTTGACAGTGTGTCCTAGTGCAGCTCGGCACGTGCGGATGTGGAGGTGTGTCCCTGCAAAGCACGCCAGCCTGCCCGTGCACTGTCACTTGTGGGCAACGTGGGATGGCTGCACCTTTCCTCCCACTGCCCGGGCCTGGAGGCGGTGGACATTGTCACCTGGATGGGATGAGCCATCCTTCCACTCTGTTCCCTCTGGGCAGGTGAGGACCAAGGCACCAGGAGCCCAAATCTCTGCTCTCTCTGCTGCTGCTCAGTTCTGTCCCAGCTTGGAGCTGGAGAAATTGGGTTTGCCTCCTTTAGCTGTGCTCAGGGGCACCGGGGGGGATGGTGTGTCCCCAGCCTTTCCAGCATCAGGAGCCACGAGGGGCAGGGGTGTGCTGGGGGGATTTTAGCCATTCAGTTCCTCCAAGGCAGCAGGGATGAACACAGCTTTCCGTAGGCTTGTAAATCGGCCAAGCTCAACCCGAGTTTCTCAGAGACCGTCTCAGGGAAGGCGCTTTCTATGAAAATTGCCCCCGTGCCAAATTGAAAAGCCCTTTCCCAAAGGGCCTTTCAAAGGAAACAGCTCAGCCGTTCTTAGAGCCGAGGCAAAGCCGCATCTTTTCTGCCTTAAATTCGCTCTCAGAACCAGCATCCTCCAGAGCCAGGCCCCCGGCACCCTCCAGCTCAGCCCAGCAGTTAACGTTTGGCACAAGCAGCCAAACCCAGGGCCCGCGCGCCCGCGATGCCCACGCCGTGCCCAGGCTTCGCTTTCCCCTCTGGTGACCGTTGTTGTTGTTCCAGGAGAACCCGTACCTGTGCAGCGACGAGTGCGACGCTTCCAACCCCGACCTGGCCCACCCGCCCAAGCTGATGTTCGACAGCGAGGACGAGGGGCTGGCCACGTACTGGCAGAGCGTGACGTGGCGCCGGTACCCGGAGCCGCTGCTGGCCAACATCACCCTGTCCTGGAACAAGAGCATCGAGCTGACCGACGACATCGTGATCACCTTCGAGTACGGGCGCCCCACCATCATGATGCTGGAGAAGTCGCTGGACAACGGGAGGACTTGGCACCCGTACCAGTATTACGCAGACGACTGCATGGAGGCCTTCAGCATGCCAGCACGGAGGGTCCGGGACCTCTCCACCACCAGTGCCAACAGGGTCCTCTGCACGGAGGAGTATTCCCGCTGGGCGGGCTCCAAAAAAGAGAAGACCGTCCGGTTTGAGGTGCGGGACCGCTTTGCCATCTTCGCCGGCCCCGACCTCAAGAACATGGACAACTTATACACCCGGCTGGAGAGCGCCAAAGGGCTCAAGGACTTCTTCACCGTGACCGACCTGCGCATGAGGCTGCTGAGACCCGCCCTGGGGGGCACCTACGTGCAGAGGGAGAACTTGTACAAGTACTTCTATGCCGTCTCCAACATCGAAGTCACCGGCAGGTAATGGCTGCTGTATTTCTTTGGGCGTCTCTCCTCAGAGGGATGAGAAGAGGGTTATTGCTAGAAAACGGAGCCATCAGCGTTTCTGCTGACCGATGGATAACTGTTTCCCCCTCCAGCACTCCTTCTCCCCAGGCAGGGCAGCAGATGTGTCCTTGCAGGGAACGGCTGGGGCACCTCCAAGGCTGTGTCCTCCCGCAGCTGGTGCTGGGGGAGCTGGGACGTGGCTTGGATGGACACTCAGGGTCTGAGTTCCCTCCAAGACCCCGTTCCAGCTGTGCAAACACAGCCAGCCTTTGCCCAGATGTCTCAGGGGTGATGCTGGTGGATCTGGGGGGTGGAATGAGGCTCACCCCACTAAACTCCAGCTCACTGCCAGTACAAGCAGGGTGGGTCATCCCCAGTCAGTCCTGCACACCCTGAGCAGCCCCAGCCCTGGCAGATGAAGTTTGAGGTGAGGGTAAACCCCCCGACAGATCTGGGGCAGAGGAAGCAGGAGGGGATTTGTTTCTCCTGGGTTTTGTTTTTCATTTCTCTGTACGATGCCATATGTTACGTTATGACATCAACCGAAAACGCAAAGTAAGGTGGAAAAGTGCCGAGATGGCTGATTTCCCATCCAGCTTGTGCGAGACTTACAGGCGAGAGGGGAAAAATCTCCCCATCACCCACCCCGTGCTAACAAGCATCACCACAGCGACAGAGGAGCCGTTTGTATCGGTTCCAAACTGTTCGCTTCTGAGACTTGCAAGTAGAAATGTTTGCAGGTGCCACCGAGGCTGGCTTTGAACGGGCTCCAAGGGGAAGGAAGCTGCAGTGAGGGATGGGAGAGCCCTTTCCACCCGCCAGGGCAGGCGGGAGGCAGCGGTGAGGGTCTTTCTCACGGCGTGGTGCCCATCTGGGACGAGCAGCTGTGGCTCTCAGCTGGGCTGGGTGCATGTCGGGGTGCCCACCGTGGGGATTGCTCAGGGAGGAGCCCTGGGGGGCTCAGGCACATGGGCAGAGGAGCGGGAGAGCACCCCCACGTGTGTCTGGTAAATTAGGACTGAATGTTTGATGTCAGTGCTTGTGCAGTGAGCTCTGGCTTCCGAGTGTGGAGATCAGCACAGATAACCAAGGACTTGTTACTGCTCCCGCAGCAGCCTCGGGACACTTGATGCTTCGAAGAGTTAAAATGCTCGTGGTGTCCCGTGAACACCTTCCTCCTCTGAGCCATTTACCTTTCCTGCCTGTCTGGGCAGGATTTGTTGCTTCAGTACTTCGGACTCCAGGCCATGCTGGTGGGATTCTCCCCAGACCAGCACCTTGCTCTCAGCTCTCCTCCCCCCTCCCCAAGCCCCCCACCAGCTTTTGAACTCACTGGCCAAATTTAATACCATTTAATAGTAGCAGAGATTGGTTCAAGACAAAAAATCCCTATAAAAATTCTGTGAAAAGAGGCCGCTAGGGAAGGGCAGAAAAACCCCCTTTCAAACGCACCCGGCGCTGGGCGAGTCGCATCCTCTAGGAAAACATCCAAAATTCCCCAGGCACCCCGAGGGCAGCCGCAGCCAGGGACGGCCGGGCTGCGGACGCCCTGTGGAAGCTGCAATGCCGCTTTTCAGCCGGGGCCAGCACGAGACAGGTCGGGGTTTGCTGGCTGATCCCTGCCGGCCTCTCCCCGCGCTGGCGCGGTGCCGCCGTGGCCGCCTGCCCGCGNCCCTCGGCTCCGCTCGCAGAGCGCTGCCCCGCCGGCTCCTCCGCCGCAGCACGGCCGCTGGGAGGAGAGGGCTTTTCCGTGGCTGGGAACAGGGAAAACTCTGAAATCTGCTTTTATCAGCCCGAACTCCAAGGTCTGAGCTACAGCAAGAGGCAGCTTTGCGCTGCTCCAGGTTGCCGGGCTGGTTCCCAGGAGAGGGACGCTCATCCTGGACGGGGAAGAGGTCAGTGCCTGTCCTGTGCTGACTCTTCCAGCCCCCGTGGGCACGGGGCAGGGAAGGTGAGCAGCTGAGGAGCTGTGGATAAGTGGTGTATAAGATGAAGAAGCTCCCTGTGAATTAACTCTGCTCCTGTGATTATTCCAGTCCCAGCAAGCAGGTTTTTGCACTGAAAAGCAATCTAATTCCAGCTGTAAGCAAAGCCAGTTACAGTGCAGGGACTAAAACCAAATTAAATCTTGTGTATGGCTCAACAAGGGATGGGCTGTTGAGAGGAAGAGAGGAGAAATCAATGTGAGCCTGACTGTGCAGGGAAGGGGGGAGGAAGAGTGGGCAGGAATGGGGATGGACACACTCTGCCTCTTCCAGGACGTGTTGGAGGAACAGGAGGAAAGTGCCTAGATAAAAGTGGAGTTGTGTTAGGGACCCTCTCCAGGGGTCCTGGAAATGAGAGGGAGGATGATTGTGAAGAAATGAGGGGTCAAGGGCAAAAAGCAGCCAGAAAATTCCACCTGGAGAGCAGAGTGAGCAGCCCGAGAGGCTGAAGGAGCTGTGCCCTCCCACAGTGTGTGGCAGTGGAGGAGCAGTGTGTGCTGTCACGGTGGCATTGCCTGTGTCCCTGTACAGCACCGGGATCTTGGCAGTGCCCACAGGGTGCTGAGGCACTTGGCAGCTCATTTCCAGTTGATGTTCATGGCCAAAGGAAGAGCAAAACACTGTGCCCTCAAAGCAGACCATGAGCCCGGGTGGTTTCTCGTGCTGCAGCCTTACCTGGTGGGTTCAGAGCGGTTTCTGTGATCCCCTCAGTCTGTGTACTTTGGGCCCCCATCCAAGCACACCCCATCCTTCACACCTCAGCTTCACACCAAGGAAAACCTCTCACCACAAACCCCAGAGCTTTTGGGGAAAGCAGAGAGATGGAGCAAAGCACATGGGGACAAGGGGAAGGAGTTTTCTGCCTTCTCTTGCCCTGTAAGCCAGAGGGTCTGGGGAGTCCTGGGGGTCACTGCTTCGTTCCTGGGTGTTGGTACAGGGGGCTGGTCCCTCAGGGTCTCCTCTGCATCTCCTCCTCCCACAGCCTCAGCCAGGTCCATCTCTCCGTTCATGGCTGGGCTGACAGTTTATTTTTACTCTCTTTCTTCTTGGTATCTTTTTCTTTTTTTTTTTTTCCCCTTTCTTCTTCCGTCCTGTCACTATTGATCTGCAGAGTAACTGGAGATGCAGAAGAGTCAGGACAGGAATAGACACAAGCAAGCCCTTGGCCTGTGTGCTGTGCGAGTGCCAGGCAGGGTGGGGAAGGGAAGTAAAAGGACTTTTCCCCACCGATCTCTCTATTCACTGCTTAATTTTCTCCTCGGAGCAGCAATGAGCTCGGGCACGGGTGAATGAGCTTTCCCTGGCTGCCGGGGCTGGCGTGAGAGCCGCTGGTTCTCCTTCCATTCCACACTGGGTCTCTTTGGAGTAATTTCTTCCCCTTCATAACGTCAGTCACTGCCGTGCTCAGCAGGGCACGCTCCATCACGGAGACATTAATAAGCTGTAATTGAAGTTAATGTGCCATGGCCAGGACATGTGGATCCAGTTAGGAGAAATCAGATTGAGCAGAAGTGAATCAATTTCAGGCTGATTATTAGGATTTCTCTCCTCTGTCCTGCCCTGCCCCAGTTCATGCACTGTCTGTCTGTCTGTCTGTCCATCCTGCTGGTGATGAGCAGCCCCTGGAAGAAGGCAGGAGGAGGGAGCATGCCTCATCACTGAGCAGCTCCATGGAAGAGGGCCTCCTCTCGGGCTGCACTCGTGCCAAAGAGGCACCAACAAGATGAGGTTTCTAGTTCTGAAGTGGCATTTCCTTTCCTCACTTCACCGATTGCTTTTCTCAGGTTTTCCTCGGCTTTCCTTGGCTGCTGCTTTGCTTACACAAAAGAATTGAAGCGAAAGGCCCTTTGTGCTCCCCTGCTTCTTTCCCTGCCTTCCCCTGGTGCATTCGCGGTGCTGTGCATGGATGCTCTCCAGGAGGATTTTCTCTCCACATGACTTGGAGAGTTTGTGCCAGTGGAGCAGAACAACTTTGGCCAGGCTGGTTTCCTGGTGCCAACAGCCAGGATCAGGCACTCCAGACCTGGAGGGTCAAGGCCACCCCCAAAAGGACCTCCTGCAATAAATGGAGCTGGAAGTGGTCAGTGGTACCCACACGCAAGGGATATATTCTGCATTTGTGGTGAGTTTTGAGATGTGGAGATGACTGATGCTGCATTGCTGTTAAAGATGAATGAATCCCTGGTCACTGCCTCCTTCTGTCAATGAAGGCAGCTCAGCGCACTTCCCCTGTGGTTGTAGCTCAGCTCGAACCAGGGGTGACATCTCGGCTGCCCCTGAGCTGCTGTGCCCTGGCTGGACATTCCTTCTTCTGGCTCTGTTGATGATGTTGTGGGAGACCTTCCAGCTGATCTTGACTTCTCCCGCAAAGCTGTCTTTAAATTGGAGAAGAGGTTTGGTCCGTGGAAGAGTCTCTTGTTGAGGGTCTTAGATCTTGTGTGATGGCCAGTGTCCTTGTTGGGCATCTCACCCTGAGGAGCGGGGTGGGACCTGCACCAAAGGGGAACAGGCAGGACCTGGAGTGAATGCTCTGAGAGCATGGGCTTCCCCAGCTGAGCTTGCCCAGCCCCAGCGCTGGAGCATCACCCCCAAAATAGCCACGGGCTCACCCAAACATCCCCCAAGAACAAGCCCAACGCCCCAGCAGCCCTCAGCCAGCTGCTGCCCACACTTGGCAGCTTTGGGATGACCACGAAAACCAGGACAAGCACTGCCTGTGCCCGTCCCTGCTCCTTCCCCTGCAGCTCCTGGCAGACAGAACTCGGGTCCCAGGAGGGAGCAGCATCCTCGTGTCAAGGACGGCCAAGTCTGTGCCAACGGTGCGCCGTGTTCCTCGGCCCGTCCTCGCCTCCATGCTGGGCAGCCCCCGAGAGCTGGATGGCTGAGCTTCCCTGGCATTCCTCCAGGCTGGAATTAGCTTGAGTTCAAGCAAAATCTTGCTCTTGGTCATATAGTTAAATTAAGTTAATGTGCAGCAACTGTTTGCTGGAGTCCTGCAAAGGTTTCTACTCCCACTGCAGCAAGGTGGGGAGGAAACTCTCTGAGCAGGAGGGAGGGAGTGAGCGAGAAACCCGGAGAGCTCCTCCCTCCCCCAGACACTGCTGACACTTTGTCGATAGCCAGAGACAGATGCCCAAGGTCCTATTACCTGCTCCTGGCTTCGGTTTGTGAAGGGTTTTATTCCCCCTCTGATTTTGTTGCCGAGTTGTGTCCGGCCCTGAGCGGATAATAGAATTTCATCGATAGACTGAGAAGGTGATGTATGTTAAAGCACTTAATATAAAGAGACTTCTACAGAAGCCCAAATTCAATTTGGCCAATGAACTCAATTGCAGGCATTATAACATTCCAGGAGAAGGACCAAGAGCATTTATACACATTACTCTGCAAATATTTATGTTCACATATCTGTGTGATGTCCTCTTCACCCTTCCTCCCTTCTGCTGGCCGACCCCCTAATGGGGAAGTTTGGGTTTCGTGTTTGCTTTTTAAGACAGCTTTGAATATAAATAATGTCCCACCAGTCAGCAGGATCTTGACAGCTGGTGAGTGTCAACTTATTTAAAATAAATAGCCTCTCGGATGGGAACAGCCAGCTAGCGTGCTCTCCACTTTGGCTTCTTTTAAATTGTCTCATCTTTGTAACGCAAACCTCAAATCATTTCGGAGGGCAGCGAGGAGGGTTCCTTCCTGCCGGGAGGACTCGCCCGTCCCTAGCACACAACCCAAAGTGAAAACCCACAAGGAAAATGACCCGCTCACAACCCTCTGACCTAACTCAGGGGTTTTTTCAGTTCTTTGGTTCTGCACAAAGCAGTGAAAGCCAGAAGTCTGTCACCGTGGTTCAAGCTGAAGAAAACAACACGTTAAAGTGGCTTTTCCTCTCCTTCAGCCCCTGGACCACGGGCTTGGGTAAGCTCCCAGCCCTGCTCCTGGCATGAATGTTCTCTTCTTCATCCCCTTCAGCCCTGCTCCAGGACTGGCAACAGCAAACCCCTGCCAGAGCGATCTCCCAGCAAGGCAAATCCTGATATAAATGCTCTCCACAAAGGGACTGTGCTTCTTCCATGGCCCAGCCATTAGAAGCTATTTTTACCTGCTTCCACACGCACAGATGGGCCAGAAACAATCCAAGCTCAGCACCCGTTATGCTTTGCCCAAAAGATTTGCTCCCTGCTTTTGCTGAGCTGCCAAAACAGTTGCAAAAGAGCAGGTAGAAGTGGGTAAGGGATGGCCAGGCAGCTGCCGGAGCGTGCTGCGAGCAGCGGCTGGGGATGACAATAGAGAGATGGAGAAGAGTTATTCATGTTTCCCCGAGAGCCCAGATCAGTTGAAACATCGTTTTCCTTGGGGACGGAGAGGAAAGAGCTCCCTTCAAACACATCGTCCCATAAGGCTCATTAAAGGCTCATCAATTACAGTGAGAGCAAACAATTCAGGGGCAGGCTCTGATAAGCCTTCCTCTGGCCGGCAGTCATTAGCAGCGCTCCCGAGCCGCCTCTCCCCGGCACCAGCACCAGCAGAAAGGGAGCAGGGGGGCAAAGCCAAGCCCATGAGGGGAAAAGCAGGAGTGTGATGGCTCGGGAGCCAGCAGGAGGGACCAGCAGTCTCCAAAGTATCCCTGTGGCCATGCAGAGCATCCTCATGGAGAGGAGTGTGCAGGCTGGGCTGGGGAGAGGCTTGCAGGGGAGGTGGGGGCCTTCTGCTGCTCCACGTCCAGGATTTTCTAAGGAGCTCCGGGCAGTCGGTGTTGTCTCATAGGAGCTGGGCAAGAGGCACAAGGGGATGGAGCAGCTGTCTGGGTCCCCACCCAGCAGTTCCTCCAGCCCTACACAGCACAGTGGGGTCACTGCATCGGGCCTGGGGTTGCCAGCACCCCAAGGCTGCCCCATCCGTGCAGGAAGGGAGAGGGATGAGGAGATGCTCTTTGCCTTTCCCTGCCTCACTTCCCTGCTCCGCAAGTGGGGTTGAGGACAGAGAAGAGGTTGTAAAACAAGTAAGAATCCTTGGAAGGAAAACAAAGGGCTGGGACGGCTTTTTAAAATTAGTTCAAACGTCATTATTAATGAAAGCTCAGGGAAAGGGGCCGTTTTCCCAATCCCAGCACAGAGGGAGGTTTGCTGCAGGTTTGCTGCACTCACCCCCTTCCTGTGTGTGGGCATCTCCTTCCCTCACACGTGGGCTTGGCACCAGACACCTCTCCAGCAGCTCGCTGCTGTGACCTCCAGGATGCTGACGTGGAGAAATGCAGAAAAGTGTTCTTTATGGCTGGAAAAAAAAAGAAAAAAAGAAAAGAAGAAAGGGAAAAAAAAGGACACTTTCCTGTACACTTTCCTTGGCGCTCCAAGCTCCGTGACGTTCCCTGGTGGAGGCATTGGCAGCATCAGACCACACTGCACCACTGTGAGGGAAGCTGAACAACCCGCACTAAAATAAACTCATAAATACCCCTTTGTGCACACTGTAACGTCTTGGGGCACACACTGCTCCGACCGCTCCTGCTGAGAGCACTGTGAGCCAGGTTCTGTTTAGTGCCAAGTGCAGTGGTGTGACCCAGAGCCAGCCCGGTGCAGGATGGGTGTCCCTGCTGCCCGAGGGTGCTGCGGCTCCTGCTGGGTGTGCTCTGGGGTGCTCCCCACCACGGCCGACCCTACACGGGCTCTGAATGCTCACCGAGAAACTGCACTGTCAGCACAGCCTTGACCCACGAGTCAGAGAGGAGAAACAGTCCCAGCTCCTCAGATCTCCTCCAGAGCCAGAGGGACCATATTGCAACCAGCACTGTGCTGGAGCAGCCCCGGGGCTGGAGCGGGGCCATGGCTGCCTTCTGCAGGACACAGCGCAGGTGTCTGCCCCGCTGCTGCTTTTAAAGCCTCATTGCTAAGTAGCTCCTAACCTTTCCCTTCATCCTCTCCTTCCTGCCGTGGCTGGGCGCCGAGGAGGATGAGCAGGGGCGAGCAGGACTAGCAGCTCCCACCCAGGGGACTGGGCTAATGCCATTTTCTCCAGTCTCCGCCAGCTGAGCCTTGGCTGGGGAAAGACAGGCACAGACCGTCGGTGAGCGCGTGTCCTTGGGCTGCAGGCCCAGAGGAGGAGGCACAGAAGCCTGAGGAAGGGGTTGAAGCTGAGCTGCTGAGCCCCAGATGAAGGAAGGCCGGGATGCAGAAACCTCTGCCCAAAACGGAGCCGGCAATTGGGGCTGGCTGAGGGCGCTCAGCTGTTCACCATTAAATAATGCAGCCTGATTGATTGGGCTGAAAAGTGCTGTGCTGCGGGGTCAGCCTGCTGGGGTTACAGTTCCCTGCTTAGATTGATGATCCTCAAAGGTCGAATTCAAAAAGCAATTCCCTGGTAAAATTGATCCTTTGGATAACAAAACTTTTGCACAGTGGCAAAGGGTCTAGCAGTGAGTAAAATCAGTGACCCGGGCACAGGCAGGCAAGGTGAACACCTGCCTCTGCTTCCTCTTGACTTAATTTTCCTTGTTTAGACCAATTAGGAAGTGAGGGCTTCCCCTGAGGAGAGCAGTGCTCTATCACACCTGGCTGGGGGACATCCGTGAGCTCCCACCCTGTCCCCATCCCACTGCCCAGGGGACATCCGTGAGCTCCCACCCTGTCCCCATCCCACTGCCCAGGGCAGGAGGCAGCTGGGGCTGTCCCAGGAGCTGGTGCTGGGCTCCCAGCCCTCCCAAGCAGCAAGTGAGCAGCGTGTGTGTACGAGCAGACACTTCTGGCTGCCCCCTGCACACACCCATGCCTCAGCGAGGCTGGGTCCTGCTGCGTGGAGGAGGATTTGTAGCTGGAGCCAAATTAATGGTGAACGGGTCTGGCCCTCCTGCCCTGCAGCAGCTTGGAGCACCCCGAAATGCCTGCTTGGCTCTTGCTGGGGGATGCCAGGAGCAAGGATGTGCTACATGTGGAGGGTGGTGATAGAGGCTGCCCCAGGCCACCGTGGGGACCAGGTGGTGGCCACCCAGGGCTGATGTCCCCACTGTGACTGGTCCTTGACTCACAGGGTCAAACACTGGAGCCAAGCACCACCCTCCACCTCATCCCAAACTTTAGTCAAAACAAGGGGTGTGACAGTCCCTTCCATCCTTGTACCCACTCCCCTGCGGCTCTTAAACCCCCCTTGGCTGGATGCTGGATCACAAGGCTGTGGCCTGGAGCTGCCCCATCCGCTCACCCCCACCAGTGGAGGAGGGAGGAGAGCTGCAGCTCCCGAAGCTGTTGCTCTGTTCAGGCAGGGCCCAGAGCAGCAGTGGTGAGGCTTTGACCTGCTTTAACCCACTATCTTGCCTGCTTTGCTCTCGTCTGCTCATTTTGAAGTGAGAGAAGGAGGCCACGCAGTGTGGACACTGAATAATTCAGAGCCAGGCTCCGCAGCACCCCGGGGCTGGGCAGCGCCTCTGCCAAAGGGCTGGGACAGCTCGGCCGAAATCCTTCCTCACCAGAGCCAAAGGGACCTGCAGCATCTGAAATTCAGCGTCCCTCCTGGCTGTAGGTACCAGCCAAAGCCACTTCCTTCCCCTGGATGCTGGGATTCGTGGCTTACTCCCAGAGCACCAGTGCTCGGAGGCTGTTAGTGCTCTCAGCCGTGACGCGGCATCTCCAGCCCTCACCAACACACGGTTTCAAGTGGAGCATGCTGAGTGTCTGCCTCTGCTCCTCCCTGGGCCACGTTTTCTTGTTTCCTCCCTTTCAGAGGCTGTGAAATTCCCTCCTCTGCTTGGTCAGAGACAGGGCAGGGTTGTAAGACGGGGAGAGATTGTTCATCCAGCTTATGCTTAGCCTCTGAGCGGGGTTTGCTAGAATTAAGGACAGGGAGGGGAGGGAGAGGGAAAAAAAAAATCATACATGAGGTCAGCTTATCCAGCCATGCGTGAGGAGAGCACAGCAAAGGCAGCCTCAGCAGGGCAGGCAGGTGGCTGGGGAGCTTCTTTGGGGGCTCCAAGGGAGAGGGGAAGAGGCACCAAGAACAGGGAGCATGCGCAGCACCAGCACCCAGACTCCCAGCTCCCAGCCTAATCCAGGCTGTTTATCCCAGTGCAGACAGAGCACAAGGAGCAGCAGGCCATGTTTCCTCTGTCTTCTCTGCAGGCAGCTCATTCCCTCAGCTCTGCATCTCTTGAGCCCTGTAAAAGGAAGCGCTGCCCCATCAGACTTCTCCACCCCTGCACAGAAGGCACAGCATTACTGTTTCCTAATGCTTCTGCTTCTGAGAGCGTAAATTATTGCACAAAGCAGGGAAAACCGTCGGGCTGTGCTAGGGATCGGCCGTCTGGAATGAAATGAGATGTTTTGGTCCCCAAAGTCTCTGTCTGATGGCCTCAGCTCGGGCCCAGGAGTCACCAGAGCCACGTGTGAGTTATGGGCTCAGCCTGTGCGCTCTGCGCAAGTCACCTCCGGAGTCTGAGCAACAGGAATTATTGTGCACGGAGATAATTATTCCCTGCATACTGCACTACAGCTCATTAAAAGTTTCTTAATGTTTGCAAATTGCTGAATAGCGTTTTTAGTTGTTGCCTTCTCTGATGAGGCGGGGACTAACTGGTGGATTCTGGTGGTGGCTTGTTGTCTGTGTTATTTTGGTCACAGCAGGCTGGGGCCGTGCTGCACGTAGGGAGAAAGGTTTGTGCTGGGCAGCCTCACACCGTGGGAGAAAATGCTGTTGGCTTTGGCAACAGAGGAAGGGCTGAGAGCCACCAGGGTTAGCCTTGCTCCTCCATCCAAAGCCCGAGGCTGCCTCCAAGTAAAAGCCTCCATCTGAGGTAGTCACCCAGACTCCCGTAACAGCCTGACATGTGAGTGACTCCTTCCCGGTGTCTCAGCTGCAGATGTTGAGTTGCCATTAAACAGTCTGTGCTCCTGTTGCCGTTAAACAGTCGGATGGTGGGAGTGAAGTGTCTCATCTTGGACAAGAGACCGCAGATCTGCCCTGGGCGAGGAAGTGGACACTGAACCCCAGCACCAGAAACTTGGGGAAAACTGCTGAGTTCAGTGAGAAAAACCTGCAGGAGGAGCAGGGAAGGGGTGACCAGCCCGGCTTCAGCATATTTTCAGCACTACGCTGGGGCCAAGGAGGAGCAGCAGTAACACCTGACAGCTCTCCCCGTCTTCTTCCTCCAGGTGTAAATGCAACCTCCACGCCAACCTGTGCACCTTCAAGGAGGGCAGCCTCCAGTGCGAGTGTGAGCACAACACCACGGGGCAGGACTGTGGCAAGTGCAAGAAGAACTTTCGCTCCAGGTCCTGGCGAGCAGGGTCCTACCTGCCTCTCCCTAACGGGTCCCCCAATGCATGTAAGTAACCTGCAGGGAGCCAGCCCTGCCTTGGGCTGCTCAACACCCACAGATGGGAGCGGGTGCTCATCTTGTCCTTCTCCAGCTCGAATCCATGCAGGATGCTCAGCTTTCCAAAGGGAAACGGGTTCTTACCCCTGTCTTGGTACACAGAGAAATGAAAGAGGATCTGGTGGATGCAGAGGTGATGTGTTGGCTGCTGGCAGAGGAACGATGAATCTAAATGATGGTCAAGAATGGGGAGGATGACCTCGGGCCAAGATATAACCACGGCTTCGGGGCAATGCCAGTTATCGCCCTTTGACAAAGGTGTTATTCAGCACAGCAGAGCTCTGGCTGTCGAGCAGCCCGGGGGCTCTGTGCTGGCTCTGCTCAGCTGCAGGAGTGCCGGCTGCTCTCTGGATCCCCTTCCGTGCACGCCGGTGTTCCAGGGAAGCGCCGCGAGCTGCGGTCCCAGTGCGCAGCCCCAGCCTCCTCCAATTGCTGCTGGAACACAGCTCTGACAGCAGCGACAGCGCGCAGGCGAGGTGGAGGATGCGTTCCCACCATCCTCCGAGCAGGGAATTGGGGCAGGAGACATCACAGATGGGTCGGTTCCTCCTGGGTTCCTGTCCACTCCACATTAGTTAGCTTGTTTAAATGTCACGAAGCCACAGTAGCCACTCCAGCCTTTCAAGCAGCAGCTTTGAGCATTACCAAAGAGAATCTTTTCTCTCCCTCCCCCCAAATTTTTTGAAAGATTTATGTGCTTTAAGATGATCAAAGCTGAAATTCAGGCTCCGAAGGCCGTGACGGGAATGTTTTGTGTGTGCCAGGGCTGGTAGATGAGCAGGTTCTTTGAAAGGGAACGAGCTTGTCAGCTCCCACCAAGCGGCTGCATTGCTTCAAAGGAGCCTGGGAGAGTTTCTGGTGTTGACAGGCACAGACATGCTGTTCTCTCTCTTTCCCTCCCCTCCATTCCTTGTGTCTCTTCCTATTTCTCTTTCTCCTCTGCTCTTCCTTTTCCCATTCATCTCTCTTCCCATCTGTCACTCAGTCTTCTTCCTCCTCCCCACCCCAACGCTCTCCGCTGTTTCCTCCTCCCCACATCAACATCCTCTTCCTCTGCCCCAGAGGCAGTTCTCTGAAGCCCTCTCCTCCTGGTAGTCCTACCTCTTCCATCACTGCTCCTGTGTTTTATATCCACGCAGAGCTCAGACTTTCCATGATTCACCCACGTGCTACAGCAGGGAGGCCCATGGCCCTTAGTCCCCTGTTCAGACCCTACAGCTTGTCCTTAGCCCAGTGCTCCCCCAAGGATGTGCTTGTCCTTTGCTGGGCTTCCACAGCAGCCCAAGGAAGTGGTTAACAGAAAAAAACCCATCAGCTGGTTTTCCTTCCTCAGGTGAAAGGCTTGAGATGCCAGGAGCCCAGACAGTGTTGTCTGGCTGTTTCTGTGCTTTGACAAAAGCAGCTTTTAAGCTGTAGCAGCAAACTGATGTGCCTGTGAGCAAGCCCCCACTAATTAGCTGCTGTTCAGTCCCACGTTGTGTTGTCTGTGTGATCTTCTGATGGTGTCCTGCTTCCAGTGACTGGGCTTCCTCTTGTTTTTTCCAGGTGCAGCTGCAGGCTCAGCCTCTGGCAGTAAGTAAAACCCTAACTGAAACGCTGGCATTTAACACCTCGGTGCATGATCCTTGTGGATGTCACTAGGAAAAAAAAATATGGTTATTTTCTATCCATTATCATTTTCCAGGCAATAAGTCTTCCCTAATTGTGCCTCATTTTCTGTCCTGTCAAAGAGTCTTATATTTTCTTCCTCTGACTTCAGTAGCCTCATTTTGCCTCTTCCTCTGGCATGGTTTCCCCCCATGAGGTTCGTTAGTATGGCAGCCGGAAAGGAAATAAAAAAAGACTCTTCAAAATCACCAGTGCTCACTGTAAACTCCCCCTGCTCCCCTCCACTATTGCAGAATTCTGCTCTGAGAAGGAGCTGGGTGTGAATTATTTGGCATAGAACCCAGTCTGGGTCACCTTGGGCTATCAATAAAAAAGCATATAGAGAGTGTGTACATCCGTACGTACACGTGTGTGTATAGGAACATATGTCTGTGAGGTGTCAGCAGCAAAGGCAGCAGAGCTCAGCGGGGATTTCTGCTGCAAGATTGATGGCAGGAGAGGGCTCCTTATTTAACAAAGCTGGAGGTAGTTTGATATCAAAGAGCCTGGAGTTTTGGGTAAGCAGAAGCCTGGGTTTGAATGTTGTGGCTCAGAGTGCCCCTCCAGAAGAAACAAATCAGGGAGCGGAATGAATAATGAATTCTTTGGTTTGCAGGCAAGTGGAAAGAATTGGAGGAGGAATCGTTTCAGGGAAATGCAAATGCAATTAAGAAAAATGCACCTCATAGAAAAGTGGAGGACAGGTTTTCTGGGTAAATGAACCATATTTAGATTTTTAGCAGTTAAGTGCTTGAAATTTTCAAATAAAAATTAAGTCTCCCTTAAGTAATTTAGGATTTTAAAAAAATAAATGTTTCAACAGTCCGAAATATTCTTCACCTTTCTGTTCAAAACCATTTTGATAACTTTTTTTCTTCCTATTTACAAAGCTTGGCATCCTCAGCACTACATTTGTTTCCCTGGAAAACGTTCCCCATCAAAATTTTCTGTGGGGCAGAAGCTGGGAGGGTGCTGGGAGCGATGTGCAGGAGGTGGACAGAGGGATTTGTGTCCAAGGCCAGTTAAGGAGAGATTATTTAGCCCACATAGGAGACTAGAAGTGACCTAAATTAAGTATTTAAACTAGCTCAGGGCTATTATGAAATTAAGCACGATAATCTGCATGAAGCAGTGGGACAAACAAGGACAGGAGGGCAGCAGGTGTAAGTTAAGCAGGAATTTGTGTCCCAGTGTTATTTTAGTCCGGGCTGTTGTGGGCAGCAGTGGGGTGGGATCGCTCCCTCCCAGCTCCGTGGGGGCTCCGCTGACCCCAAGCCCTCCCTAAATTTGAAGGGTGCCACCGGAAACAAACACGTGCCAATGGTCCTGGTTGGCTTTGATGGTGCCAGGCAGTTTGGTGAGGGGTGGCAGCAGGGAATGGCGCTGTGCAAGCAGCGCAGCTGGGCACGCAGGCACCGGGCAGTGGGAGCACAGCTTGGCCTGGGGGCTCCTTGGCACCTCCTGCCCGCTCCTCACCCCGTCCCTGCCCAGACATGCCTTCATTTCCCCTTTTCGGCTTAATTGGCAATTAGTTTATGATCGAGCTGTAAGTATTTAAGCCAATATCTGCACCAACAGAGTAAGCTGATACAGCCCCAGCCTGCAGCCCCTGCTCACACACACACACATGCCCTCGCTGTGTGCAGCGTCACCGAGCCTTAATCCTGCCCGTGCCCCAGTTGTGACCGTGCTGAGAAATCAGTCACCACTTCAGCCCAGCAGCAGCAGCCTCACGGGTGTGCAGGCTGGCGAGGAAACCCTCCATTCCCCCCAGTAAGTGCCTCCCAACTCTTCTCTTTGCTTGTCAGCGTACGAGCGACCGCAGCGAGCAAACGCCGCAAAAACCACCACGGCAAAAACCACCACGGCAAAAACCACCACCACCACCTCAACCACCACCACCACCTCAACCACCACCACAACCACCAGCAGCACCCCCCTACCAGCCACCACCACCCAGCCAGGTGGGTGCCATGCTCCCTGCCCCGCTCAGAAGCCAGGGCTCTGTTCCCAGGCTCCTCTTTCAGCTGCTCCCCACGGGGCTGCTGTGCTGGCAGCCGTGGATCTCTGCTCTGTAGGATGATAAAGGGACATGGATAAAAATCACCCTGACTTGGTTCACTTCCCCCAGCCTCCAGGCAGCCCTGGTTCATTGTTGTCTCTGGCACAGCTGCCAGAGATGCTCTCACAGCTCCATGACAAGGCAGGGCAGGAAAGTAATGAAGACTTTACTGATCCATAACAAATTTAAACCACATATTTCTCTGGAAGGGGAGGGGAATTGTACCCCATCCTGCTCTATCCCCGACCTCCTGCCACTTGCCACCAGACTCAGAGCAGCCCACAGGCTTTGCTCTGTCCTTGCTGGTTGTCCCAATCCTGCACCAAGTCCCTGTGGCCAAACTCATGGATGTAATGCAGGTGCAGTTTTCCTAGGGCAGAATTCCAACATTCCCCAGGTGGCCGCTGTCCAAGCAGCCCGGGAGCGTGCAGGGCTGGGGCTCACACACGCGCCAGAAACATCCTTTCCTAATTTCTGAAATCACCCCGTGCAGGAAAACTTTTGTCCTTTTTCTGGGGGTTCCTCCTTCCCTCCCCCCGTGAACAAGCGTTTTTCCTTGTCTTTTGGAAATGAGCAGATAAAACTTAACAGCAGGACATTTTTTTAAGCTGCTCATGGGGGAATTAGACACGCATTCCTCCCTTTGCCATGCTTTCAGGGCCTGATATTTCCCAGGAGGACGTTTTACACCCACAGCATGTTAGTAACAGTCTGTCTGGGGGAGCTGCCAGAAGCCAGTCAAAGGGATGAGGAAACTTGATTGCATGTTTATGCAAATAGAGATATATTCATGGAAGTACCCTGCTTGAGGAGTTAATCAGGGAGCCGAGGGTTTAGGGCCAACTTCCACGGAGTTGGAGTGACCCCGGAAAAAGAGCGCAAGGCTCAGCTCTGTTACGAAGAGCTCCTCACCCACATCCATGGTGTACCTGTGCAGGAGGAGGTTCACCCACCCCCCAGCCTGCAGCTCACACCATCCCCACGGCCCCAGCGGGGCCAGGTGATCACATCTGCATCCACACCATGCACTTGGGGTCTTCTGATTTTTATCCATGCTCACCTGTAGTGACATTTTAGGGCTATTTTTTTGCTGTGTTCATGTGGGTAGCTGCTTGGTGTGTCTCTGGTATGATTTGCAGTGTTCTGTGGCACTTCTGGCACAGGCAGGACAGTGCCTCTGTGGGGTTGGGGTGCTGGGGGTAACCTCTCCTGCCAGACTGCTCTGAGGGGCCTGAGAGACATCACGCACCTCAGGGTTTATTCCTTCTCCAAAATCCGCTTCCTGGGCAGAGAAAATGTTTTCCTAACGCTTTCATTAACTGACGGCAAGGGACAAAATGAATAAATTGCAGCCCAGCTGCCAGATCCTTGGCTTGATACAGCCAGGCCTGAGCTCCTCGCTCCTCACCCCCATCCAGATCCTCATCTGTGCTTCTGCAGAGCCAGGTCTCACCCCAGGATGGTGTGCCTGGGAGAGGTGACAGTCCCTGGAGGGGCTGCTCCACAGAACAGGGTAGCCAACGCCACTCAGCAGCTCGAGGACCTGCTCTTACCCAGGCAGCACGATGGGTTTGATGCCAAAGGTCCACTGCGTGCCCTTGACCAGCAAGAGGGAATCAAGGCACCACTTAATTCTGATCTGCTTTTGGCCAGAGATCCTCCTCCTCCTCCTCCATGGAAAACATAAAGTATTTCTTTAAATCCATGGCATTCCCAAGGAGCTGCAGATCTGATTCACCTGGGCCTCAAGGGAGACACCTTGTGAAAGAGGTGACCCCCTGAGCTCCTGGTGGGACACGTTTGCAGGAGGTGACCCCCAAGCAGGGTCAGAATCCCAAAGTGAGATACTCTGTTGTAACCCCCCATCTGAATTTTAGAAGCATTAAAATCCCTCCTTGCTTTAAAGCCAGGCATTTAAACCAGTCCTGCCAGAGCCCTGCCCCATCCATCCTTGCGCTGTTCCACCCTCTAATTGACACACTGTCTTCTGCCCTCTGAATTTCTGCATCCCACCATAAGCAAGCATCATCAGACCAGCCTCTGAGTTTGCTGCCTCTGTGCCCGTGACAGAAACACAGAAAAAATCAGGTATTTAAAGCCAGCCCGACGTGCTTTTCCCTTCTCCCCGGTGCCTCCGCACACCAGTGGGTAGCAGCACGGCAGAAGCAGCGTGGCACGTAGGCTAGAGGAGTAGATTAGATTTGGGTTGTCTCTGGGTTGCATGGAGCTGCTAGACATCTGCTTCCTTTGGCTGCTCGTGGTGTTTTCCGTGGTCAAGGAGCTGTGGTCGTGCTCGTAGGATGCTTTTTGTGCCCGGTCGTGCGGTGAGAGGGGAGAGAGGGATGAGTTCGTGGGCAAGGGCTGTGGTCTGAAGGCAGTGGAAGCTGCCAAAATGGGTGGAAGGAAAAGAAATCGCAGAGTTACCCTTAGGAGCATGAATTAAGTACTATTCTCCTTTGCCTTCTGCAGTTCTGTTATTTCAAAACCTTCCTTGAAGCCTGTCAGCTTCTTCCTTGCCATTTGTTACATTTTTTCCCATGTTCAAAATAAGCAAAAACCCCCCCAACTTTTCTTTCTTTTTTTTTTTTTTTTTTCCCCTGCCACGATTTTTCTCCCTTTGGTTCATGGCAGTCTCAGCAGAGCCAGTTCACCTCTGGGAAAAACAGGACCAGCCTGAGCTCTGCTGGGTGGTCACAAACTCCAGCAGAAAGTGAGCGCAGACAGCCTGGCTTTGGGGAGGTTCCGCAGGAGGGGATCCCATGTTTATGTTTTGAGAAGGACTTTTCCAGGCTTCTCCAGTGCTGTTTGCTCCAGTGGTTTTTGCTATGAAATGTGACTTCTTGGTTCCGTTTATTCCACTTCCTCAGAAGCCCACCAAGAACAGCAATTTCCATCAGAGCTGCCCATCGTTTCCCATTTTTATGAAGTGGGTCTAGGGCAAAACGTGTCTCTCTCCCCCTCCCAAAATGTAAAAGTGTCCATTATGGCCCAGAGCTACAGAGGGAAAGGTTCTCAGGATAATGAGCATTAATAATTTTCTTGGCTCTGTAAATGCGATTGAGTGGAGGTGTATGTGAATGACTAAAAAGCAAAATGCCTCCAGGGCTGTTTTTTATTGTGACTCTAATTAAACCCTTGCCAATTTGCACAGGGATTTTTTCATATTCTCTTTAACACCGTATTAATATCAATTGGTTTCCACTTTCCAGCTGAAAAGGACAATGTCTATCACCTTCTCTTAGAGCTTGTCATTAAAAAAATAATCTTTTTTTTTCTTTTTTATTCTGTATTGTTTATCATCCCCTTGACGAGGCTGGGAAATCACATTTCTCTCCTACTCGGGTTTGTCCTTTGAAACTTGGCAAGGATCAAGAGATTTTTTTTTTTCCTCCTCCTCCTTATGTTACCCAACTGGAGCTTGAAATTAATAATATGGCTTTTAAAATTTTTAGTCCCTGGTTTGTTTTCTAGCAAACCTGAACATTGTTACCAATATTGAGGAGCAGGGGAGGGGGATGGAGCCAGTGGGGGTGAGGGTTTGCTGGGAAACCAAACAAGTGAGCTATAAAATTTCTTGCTGGTTCAACTTCCCTGCGGTGGTTGGACATTCTTTAATTTGTATTTCTGAGGGAAAAGAGCAGAGACTGAAGGAGGGCCTGGAAGCTGGGATTGGAAACCAGGGCTTGGTGCCTCCATCCCAGGACACCTGGGCTGTTGCTCAGCTGTTATTTCAAAGCAGAGGGGTGCAGGGTGGTGGCTCAGCTCCTGCTGCAAACACAGGAGCAAACCCCTGTGTGCCGAGCTGGGCTGAGCTGCCCCTCGCAATCCAAGGGCTTCTCTGGTGCCTAAAGACCCCCGTGGGTGCTGGGTTTGGGGCTCTGACTCCCTGTGGGAATGCTGCAGGGATACCAGCCCCCCCAATAACAGAGTTTTCCCTTTGATCACTGCAAGACTACCCCGGCTTGTCGGCGGCCGCCCCGCTGCAGGTGGGCTCTCCCCTGGCCAAGGCTGGCCCAGGAGCACAAGGTAGGAGCCAGTGGCTGAGCTGGGTCCTGCCAGCGAGAACCAGCTCGGAGAACGCTTTAGTTTCTAGCTCTGGATCTGCAGTTTTCTCTGCGTTTTCCATGCCTCTCTCCTCCTCCGCCCGGGAAAAAGCTCAGGGCTTGTCTGTGCCCTGCACACAGCTGGGAATCTGGTGAGGCTGGATTGAGCCTCGGGGTTTAGTCGTGTACATAAAAGATGAGGATGGTGAGTGGTAGAAGGGATTGTTCACAGCTTGCTGCTGGGGTGAATGGAGAGGATCATGGAAATGCTGTCATCTCCCGAGGCTGCAGCCTGTCTGTAGAGCAGAATCGCCCTGTGAGTGGATAGGCCTGTGTCCTTTAGAGCATAGATCCTCCTAACGCATCTCCTTGTTCAGGTCTCCTGCGTGACTGCCTGAGGTGCTCCAGGTGGGAGCCTTGGGAGGTTTCTCTCTGGCTGTTGAGGTCGAAGCTTCTCCTCCTCAGGGTTCCCACCACACACACGCTTTGGGAGCTGCCCCTGGTGCTCAGCTCCTGTTTCCCACCTGAGATCCCTGTAGCTCGCTCCAGGAATAGACTTTAGCATCCCTCCCGTGCAGATCACAACATCCTGGGCCTGTCTGGCCTCACAGAGAGGCAAAGCTGCCTTTGATGCAGCTACACCAAGAGGCCAGGTGCGCTGACATCTTGACAGTCCTCTGCAGATTTGGCTTCTCTCCGTGCCTGGGCAATGTCAGGACCACGTGCCAGCACTCAGCCATCCGGCAGCCCCCACACCTTCCCTTAGGAATATTTTTCCTGCCTCTCTCCACACTTACAGATGCTGATTTTCAGGAGACTTTGTCTCTCCTTCCTGCTTCAGCACATCCTCAACCAGATACAGCTCCACCAACCCAGCCTAGACACCTGCCTAGAGCTTCCAGCGTCCCTTTGCCACCTTTTTAAGCAAACCGGGGGGGATCTGTTTTAAATCTGATGTTCTCTCTGATGCCACCTGTGATGACCCACCAATCACAGCAGCACTTGGACAGAAGCCGAAGCCACCAGACTCTCCCAAGAACATGCGAGGTAAGGCCAGGCCTGTCCCCAAGGCTGGGACAGGGCAGGTTTCTCCCTCAGTGCCACAGGCCAGGACAACCACCTGTCCTCAGCACAACCCACCATCATACAATCTCCTACTCAGAGGATCCAGCTCAGCTCAGCTCTGCTCATCCAACCCCAGGGACATCTTTTTGGAGATGTCTGGGGCCAAGGAAAGCCATGGAGACCAGCAGGGCCCTGGTACCACAGCAGCCTCAGGGATGGTGCACTCTGACCATGGCTGAGCCCCTGGGCAGCACGGCCACCTCCTGCCATCACTGCCACTGTGAGGATGTGACCAACACAGGTGGCTGGAGCTGGCAATGCCCACCCAGGGCCTCCCAGAGCACCACAGCGCTTGCAGGGGCTTGAGCTCCAAAAAAAACCAGCAGGACCTATTCCCAAACACCCTGTGGGACCTCAGTGCTGCTCAACCTTGCCCCTCACTGGGCTCACCAAAGCGCAAAACCCTCCAAGGCTCGATGGCCTTTACCCCCAGTGCTGGGTCATTCTGTGTGGGACAGAGACAGTACAACCCCCAGGGAGCCCCGTTCCAGCCGGGACAGCCCTTTACCCTGAGGAAACACGGGAAACATGGCCCTGGGCTGGCCTGAGAGGCCCCTCCTCAGCACAGCTCTCAGACCTGTTTTATCCTCTGGCGTAGCAGCTCCGAAGAGCAAACCAGGGCGCACAGCACACTCTGCAGGCAAGAAGCACGGGAAAAAGACAGGTACGTGCTGCTGGGGACGGGCCAGGCTGGAGCAGCACCTGCTCTGCACGGCCCTGTAGCAACCCCTGCCAGATGCCACCTCCGTAGCGCTTGTCCTCCTCGCAGATATTTGGGTGCCAGCTGGCGTGACCTCCATCAGCCTGAGCCCGTGGCCTGTAGATGTGGTTTGTAAGTTGTAGATCCTTATCCCAAACAACGCAAACCACGCCACCAAACCCTCATCAAGGGGGCACGTGTGAGTAGCTCCTCCCAGCTCTGCAGTAGTGTTGTGCATTGAGTTTTTCGTGCATTGAGTTTTTCATGCATCAGACTTCTAGGAGGGGAGGGAAAGAGGAGCAGTGTAGCAGCTCCCAGCTGTCTGGTGCAGAAATAGGTGCCAGCGCTGCCAGCGCGGTGCTCTTGGCTTGGCATTGTTCTCGTGGCAGGGATGGTGCTAATTAGCGGGGCGGTGCTAAGCAGTGAGAAAAAGCCTGTCTCTGATTTTCCTCAAGCATCTTCAAAGAGCTCAAAACTCATCCGGCTCAAACCAAACTCTGGCCCAGTGGCTCCCATTGAAACGTACAAAGGTAAGCGGAGGGAGGGCGGCGCTCCAGGGCTCCCTGACCTCGCTCAGGTGAGGTGGTCCTGCAGACTCAGACATGGAGAAGGTGGGGAGGGTCTGTCGAGCTGTGGTTAGCTGTTAGCTGTGTGTAGCGGTGCTTCCCTAGTCTGAAACAACACCTGGGAATTGCAGCAGGCAGTATTTGAGCTGAAATTCTTCGGATATCAGTTGATGAGGCAGAAGTTCTTTCACAGGGGGTCAAAACTACAAGACACTCTCAGCTCCTCCTCAGGCAGCTGTGAACCGTGGGGAAACCTCTGCCCTGCTCCATCTTCCCTGGTCATCATGTCATTGATCACGTCTCCCCCTCCAGCTGCATGTGCATGCCAACCCACACCCTTCCCTGCCACCCCTCTGCCATCCTTGAATGTTTAATGTTCTGCTTGGAACAAAGCCCCAGCTCCAAACCTCTCTCTGAAGGCTCTGAAAGCTCAGACCTGGCTGAGAATTTCTGCTCATGCTATCCCCTGCCCTTGCTGGCTGGGAACCTCCTGACCAGGCCAGCTGGGCCACAAGTCACCTCCTTCTCTCCAGAGTATATAAACACATTTATATATAAACTCCCAGTAAGACCCAGCACTGCAAGGCTGTCACCATCCCAAGCCATGGTAATAAAAAGCAAGCACAAGAGGCACATAATCTAATCCCCCTGACTACAAATTCACCCACAGATGGTTGTTTTCTAACACGTGCCCACAGCTGAGAGAGGTCAGCCCTGGGGACAGGAGCACTTGGCCAAGTGATGGTGGCATCTCCCACCCCACCAGCGGCCTTTGCAGGCTGTGCTGTGCCAGGCAAGCCCTTGTTCAAACCTTCACACACCTGTCCACCAGCTGGTGAAGGATCCCACACAAGCCACGCTGCCTTGCATAGGCTTATTTTAAACATTTAACCTGAGAGCCACCACCCTTCACAACAGGAAGGGGCCTGTGGAGAAAGGACACAGAGGGGAAGAAGACAGAGGCTGAGAGGTTCTACCTGGACACGCAGCAGCTTCATCTCCACTTGAGCACCCTCTGCCAGCCCCATCCCAAGGGCCACTCCCCTTTGTGCCCCAGTGAGGCCGAGCCTTTGCCAGAGCTCTGCACCCCAGCCCAGCTCCTCACAGGTCCTGCAGCCTCCCCAGAGCCAAACCCAGGCACAGAACTCTGCTCATTAACAAGGCAGCTCTGTAACTAACACCTGACTCCTCTCCACTGCCTGCTCCCATGATTATGCAGTTTTCTGAAAGAGATCATGTCCTGGGATTGCAAGGGGCTGGCTCCTGCCTGTCCACACCCCAAGATTACAGGGACCCTGACCCTGCTCTGCTCTCTGAGTGATGATTTCAAGCCCAATCCCCTCATGGTGATGGAGAACTGTGTGCACTCCTCCTGCCCAGCACACCCCAGCCCTGTGCTGGCAGTGGCCATGGCATTCCCCCAGGCAGGACCCTCCTCCAGAGCGGCTCCTCTCCTCCTCCCAGCGTGAGGGAAGGTGCTCCAGGCGCATGTCCCCAGCTCTCTCCTCCTCTCCTCCGCAGACTGCGAGTGCTATGGCCACTCCAACCGCTGCAGCTACATCGACTTCCTGAACGTGGTGACCTGCGTGAGCTGCAAGCACAACACACGGGGCCAGCACTGCCAGCACTGCCGCCTGGGCTTCTACCGCAACAGCTCCGCCGAGCTGGACGATGAGAATGTCTGCATAGGTGAGTGCCTTAGCTGTGGGTGGGCTTCATTCAGCCCTCTCTGGAGGGTGTTGGGCCCACCTGCATGCTCTGCAAGGATGGCCACTGGTACAGTCTCTGCAGCCTGCCAAGGCATCTCGTTCCCAAAAATAAAGCCTAAATAATATCATAGAATCACAGGACAGTTTGGGTTGGAAACGATCTTGTTCCACCCCCTGTCATGGGCAGGGACACCTTCCAGTAGGCGAGGTTGCTCCAAGCCCCGTCCAGCCTGGCCTTGGACACTTGCAGGGATGGGGCAGCCACAGCTTCTCTGGGCAACCTGTGCCAGGGCCTCCCCACCCTCACAGGAAAACTTTCTGACTGGATTCAGATGCCTTGCTCAGCCAGGAGGGGCTCAGCTCCAAAGAGGAGTGGCCTTTGCACCCATGGCCATTTGCACTGTCAGGCCATCACATCCTCCCAGCCCCTTGGTCTCTAAGCTCTCTTCCATTGCACATCCCCAGACTTTTCCAAAGTCCCCAGCCCCTCCCTCAGGGAGCTGCATGCACTGACCCCCAGGCAGGACAGGCACTGACCCCCTGTCTCTGCCCAGAATGTAACTGCAACCAGATCGGCTCCATGCACGACCGCTGCAACGAGACCGGCTACTGTGAGTGCAAGGAAGGTGCCACGGGCCCCAAGTGCGACGACTGCCTGCCCAACTACTACTGGAGACAGGGCTGCTTCCGTGAGTACCCGACTGCAGGGCCCCGGGGAGCTGTGAGATGGCTCCAAACAGGAGCGGGATCTCCAGCACTGTTGGCTCGGGTGCCCCGTGATGCTCGGGGTGCAGGGTGAGCAGATTCTGGCCACTGCTCCCAAATCCAGAATGACTTGATAGCTTTGCCCATGGAGTTTGCACCCCTCCACTGCGTCCTGCTGGCCTTGGAACTGCTCTAGCACTGGGAGGGCTGGATAATTTAACCCCTAGGAGCTAAAATCTAGTTCGTGCTACAACCAAGGGGTGTAACAGCCACATCCCTCCCTCTCACCCTGCAGCCAATGTCTGCGATGACGAGCTCCTGCTCTGCCAGAACGGCGGCACCTGCTACCAGAACCAGCGCTGCATCTGCCCCGTGGGCTTCAAGGGCGTCCTGTGCCAGCAGTCCAGGTGTGAAGTGGACAAAAAGGACTGTGACGGTGCTCCCGGTGCCGGCGGCAGCCTGGCCACCGTGGCCCTGGGCGTGCTCGCCCTGCAGCTGCGAGGCTGGGTGGACCTCTGAGGCCGCAGAGAGAGCCGAGCCCGGGCTCGTCACCCGAGGGACTTGGGGACACCGAGGTGACGGGTGGCCGTCCCCACCGCCTCCTCCGCCTTCCTTCACGCTAGGACTTGCACAACGTCTTTCGGTCCACTTTCCAAGCAGAGAGGTACGCAGGGAGCCCGGGGCTGCCTCGTGCCCGCGGAGCCAGCCCGGTGTCCCAGCGCGGAGCCGGGGCCGGGCGCTGCCGTGGAGGCCGCAGCAGCAGCCTGTGGCGGGACGCGGCCCGCCCGCCCTCTCTGAGCACGGTGACTCGGTCCTGCTCCGCGCAGGGCGGCCCGGGGCCGCCGGGGCCCTGGGCAAACGGTGCCGCGACCCAAGGGATGGTTTTTTTTTTATTATTACTTTATTTACTTTGGTATAGGCCGGGGTGTTCTTTTTATTTTCCCTCCTCTTAGCGTCCTGTTTTGGAAGAGCCTGTCATGACAACTCCAGAGCCCCACCACACACCAGGCAGGGGACGGGGAGGAGAGGGAGAGGGGACTGTGGTCCATCCCTGCTGCATAGTCCCACATCCCACCATGGGCCTGGCCTGGCCACGCACATACTGTTGCCTACGACTGTAGTTGCTGCATTGATTTTGTATTTTCATGGCTGGGTTTTGTTTTCTTGCACTTACAGAGAACACAGGGGCCGTGAGGCATTCGGAACGTGAGGAGTGCAGTGTCTTATCCACACATGTCCATATGGTGTACGGGTCAAATACTTCTTTTGGTAGAGACTTATTTTTGTTTGGATTAAATGTTATAACAGAACCACGACCTAAAGGGACATTTTGCCATGAACATTTGATTCTGGTGTATCCTCCTCCAGTAAAGCAACTATTAATGGCTGCTTGATCACCACGTTTTCCTTTTTGTGTGCACAGTTAATTACAGGTAAAGACTTATTTTTTGATTCATAATGTCCTCTTGTGTTTTCTGAGTCACTACCAAGGTGCACCACATGGTGAGGGAGAGGGGAGGGAGAGAGAGGTTGCCTCATCACTGAGAGCTGTTAATTATTTCTCCTAATTACTTTGCTGAGCCTAGGTTAGACTACTAACTGTAGACAATGAGCAAAGTCTGAGTGATATATTAAGCACTGGGCTTGTGTGAAAAGGCCATTTCCAAATGAGCCTGCAGCAGGAAAAGGCTGGCTAGTCCAGGGATGCTTCTCCAGGGGGACCTCAGGTGTCCCAACCCCACTGCAGCCCCCCACACCTCCAGCTGGTGCCATGATGCACCTTTGCAGAAAATGCTGTATTTTTAAGCAGCAATACAGAGCTCACAGGGATTATATGAACTCATTAAGGCTCATCAATGTGCTCCTGTCTGAGGAGGCATTTACAGTCAAGCACATAAATGAAGGCAGGAGAAACCAGAGACAAGAAAAGAGGTAACTCAGATCAACGGGAATGTCATGAACACAAGAGCTTTAGTGTTGTCATATCCAAATGCTTACCAAGCCAGGAGATGATTGAGTGCAGGATTAGAAGATGGGAGACACCCCCAACTCCAGCTTGTTCAGTTCTGGGTTGGTTTCTTTGAGCAGCCTTGGTCCCAGTCCCAGCTCCACGACACTCCCTGGGCCAGCCCGGGAGCCCCACACAATCCAAGCTTCAGCCTCCACTGGCATTTCCAGGTCTGATGTCCTTGCCTGAGTGGAGCTCTTCTCTGAGAGCTTCTCTGTCAACATCTGCTCTGTTCAACACCTTCTCTCCGTGGCTCTGTCCCTGCAGCCCACCCTGCTCAGGGCCCCTGTGCCAGGAGCAGCCCATGTTTCAAAAGGGCAAGAACCTGCAGCATCTTCCAGCCCTAGCTCTGGATACTGAGCACTCAGCCAGTGCCACCAAAACCCAGCCACCCCCACGGAGAGGGGACAGCGAGCTTGTGGAGAGAAAACCACGAGTGAAGGTGCAGGATGGATATTGTCACTTCGAAGAGCAGCACATATTCTGAGCAGGATTTAACATCACAGAGGCAGAGCACGGGGCTTAGTTAATCCACTATAAAATAAAAGAGGGTTCAACTCACCCTGATTTGATCCTTGAGGCAGTGGGCTGGCCCCAGGATTGCCTCCCTGGCTTCAGCACAGTCGCTTGCTCTCTGTTGGTATCGACACTCACTCTTTTCTTTGTGCTTTCTGACTGCAACACACCTTAAATCACTTAAAGAACAGTATGTTACTGTTCTTACAAGTAATAGCAAAGACTGCAACGAGATCAAGATCTCTAATGGCACTTCTGGAGGGTGAAGCAACATTCTCCTTTCCTTGCACTACTGTTTCTCTCTAGAATATTAGATTAAGCAACAGAAAATTTACTACTTCATAAAGCCAGACAAACTCTGCATCCAGCAGATTCCCTGCAAATGCACACTTTTATTGCAGGAACGTGCCAAGCAGCAGCACCAAATTCCTGTAGAAAATAACCTCAGAAGGGAACAACAAAGCTCAGACCAGTCCAGGAATGAAGGCTGCTGAAAACTACACTAGACCTTTCTAGGTGTGGGGATTTGCTCTCGGTTGGTTGGGTGTTGGCTGCTTGGCTTTGGGGTTTTAGAGTCACAGAATAGTCCAACGTGGAACTTGGAATCACACAATGCAAGCCACTGCAAGGCAGAAAAGCTCTCACACAAAACTTAAACGTGGTATTCAAGAAAACAATTTAACATTCTGAAAGCTTCAGCACTGAAGACCTGTCAAGTGCAGACATCTGTTAGCACGGGTGTCTGCACAGAGAGAACAGAGCATTATTGAAATAACACAGAGAAACCATCACTGCAAGTACCCACAGATCCCAAAGTTCATCTTCTTTAAAACAGAAACATTTGTGCATCAGTTAATGCTTCCAAATGGGAGAAGTTGTCCAATGAGCTTGGTGCTTTACTTGTGGAAAGGTTAACCAAAAGGTACTTCTCTTTCTGAGAAAAGCCACTTATGCTCTTTCAAGAGGTTCCATGTGCATCCTGTCACCGGCATTTGATTAGTTTGAAAAAGTTTTTAAATTACACTTCTGTCTGCAGAAAGTGACCTCTCCAAACAGCACAAGCAGAGCTTTTGATTTTTCTTGTTTACCTCAAATTCTACTCTGATTTTAACTATTGAGAGTTCTGACAAATCTAGATAACCAAAAGCCCCAAGGCAACAAAATCCTTCCTGATGCACATTTGCTCACTTGCCAGGTAAAATGTTGAACCTACAGTTCCTGGGAGCTGGAAAGGAGGAGGGGGGAAAGAATTCCATTGGCACTTCCCAGGTATGTTATTTGGTTTTTTAAAGATGAGACAGCAGACATCTCATCTGCAAGTGATCTGTAAGGAGCCCTGCAGAGGCAGGAGGAGCGAGAGGACCAACACTTTTTAGTGGGAATAAAATGGTCTCACTGCCCTGTTCTGCTCTGTAATTGGCTTTCATGAGAAGCCTCAAATGTAAATAAAACAAATTATAAAGGAGGAGCTGAGTGTTCTTGCTCAGAAATAAGAGCAGAGCTGGGTTTTGAAGAGTTTTGTATCCTCATCTTCTCAGCCCTTCTGGCAGGGAGCTGGAGAGTTTGGCCACGATCACGCAGAAAATGGCTAAAAAATCACCCTGATTTGAGATGCAGAGAAAAGCTGCAGACCCTGCTGAAGGCTCCTTTGGCATTTTGATTCTCGAGGTGTTGTAACAAGTTTCACTGCAGGGTGAAACCTGTGAGGAAAGCCTAAACCCACCCATTTTCACCACAAAACTGCCTTTTCTCCTGGTCAGCAACAACGCCAGGCTCCAAAAGCTCCATCCTGACCCCACTCTGTGTCACTCCAGGGGTTAAAATAGAGGGGAGACTCATGGGGTTTCTCTGTAGCAAAGGGAGTTCTTGCTTCATGTGACAGTGAAATCAGTGGCAACGTTGCACAGCTGCACCAGGCTACAAAATCAGGTTTTCTACGTTTTCCCAATAGCAGATGTAATGTGCTCTCAAACCACCTTCATTTCTATCACACTTTTCCTGGGAGTTGCTGGCAAATTAGCCAAGGGCTGAGCAGACAGGTACATATGGCCAGGAGGTCTCATGTCGGTGATATTCGATGTACAAGGCTGCTTAGCTTACATTTATTTGCACTAAAGAATAAGGCACTGGGCTCCTTTCCAAGCAGCTTAAAAAGACAAGAAAGGAGACCCGTTGTGGCAAGAGACTGTATTATATCATTAACATTATAAATTCCATTTACAATCCAGCAGTCATTTCATCCATCATTTATTCATGCACAATGGAGAGAGCGCCTTGCATTTTTAGGACCGTGGTTCTGCTCATCCACGGGATTGCTGTGAATGAACAGCCCAGCTCCAGCTTTGGCTACTCTGGTCTCTGCCTTCTCACCACGCTTCAGAGACCACCAAAAAGCAAAAGTCAGCCCTGGAATTCCTGGGGTTGCATGTTATTTTTCAGATGTTGACGGGGAATGTTGTTTAGCCCCAATTAATGTATATTTAGTCACGAGTTCTGTGTTGCTCTGGAAGCCCAGGCTGCTCCGTGCTTCCCTCACATGAGTGTAGCAGGGGTGGGGGCTATTCCCATTCCCTGGACCAGCACAGGGAGAAGGGCCTTGCAAACCTGCACACCTTTCTCCCAGCTCCTGTGCCACCACTCATTAGATGCAGCTGCTAATTAGCTGCTGCACTCGGCTGCTCCAGGAGACAGCACTGTAATGGTCCCACCAGCACTGGGAATGTGAATGGAGAGACTGGGAGGAATGAGAGGCTGATGCCCCTCACATCCCCCCAGCAGCCTGGCACAATCCAGTGGCATCTCCAGCTCTCAGCATCCCTCAGCCCCATCCACCAAAGAGCCAACACCTTCCTCCTGCACTTCCCAGAGGGGATAATGCTCCTGGAAAACTGCTGGTTTCCCTCTGGTGCCCCACAGACAGCCCAGGAACAGCTGGGAAGGCAGCACAGCACAGGGTACAGGGACCCAGAGCTAAGGAACACGGACTAGACAAGGACCTGCCTTGCTCTCAAGTCACCATGATTGGGAGTAATGATGCGGAAAACAATTACAGCAAACCTTAAAGGAAAAAGGAATTACCACCATTATACCCCACCGTTACTGCAAAGCCTATTTTGTGTACAAAGGAAAAAATTTAAAAACCTCCACACACTGAAAACCTCTGAACAAAACACAGTCCTGCACCTACAAGAGACTTTCTCTCCTTCCCAAGAACACAGAGAGGACTGGCTTTGCACTGAGAATTAAGCTGCCAAGCTTGGAAGCAGCATGGAAGCCTCTGTATAAAAACCTGGATACCGCTTCTTCCAAAGGTTTTTGGCACAACCTCCAATAAAATGTTTTACATGAAGTTGTGTTGAACATGTTTCTTTCCTGACTTTTCCAACTTTAACACCCAGTGGTTACTGAAAAGCCTCCTCCAAGGGCCACCAGCTCTGAGGTGTTATAACTACAGCAAGTCTCTACTCACAGCTTACACACAGACTGCCCATCACTACTCAGCACTTTGTACCACACAATAGGAACAGCAGAGAATTTATGGAAATTGTACCTGATCTGTTTGCTCCTCACTGCAGATTTGAGTCAGTGAGAAGCGTGCTTTGGATTAGATTTTGCTTGGTTTTCTGTGTTGTGGGTATAAAACAAAAGGAAAAAAAAGTTAATTAAAGCTACAAACCTACTCTGAGTGGTTTGTGGAGAGGGAAAAGTGTTCTAAGCGCAATAACCCAAGCAATTTTTATTGACAAATACAGGACTAACGATACAGACTGATATGGCAGCAATAATCCACTGCTGAAGACTGACAACTTAAGTCAGATAAATCCAGTATTAAACCAGCAAAAGGGTCTGAGCCACTGAACACACCTCAAAGATGATTTATGGCAAAACACAGGCATTATAGAGTACAACAAAAATGAAACATTAAAACAAAACTCCTTCTAGCACGTGGCAAGTACTGCTCTCAGAACATGTTCTGAAATGCAGAGTAAGGAGAAAGAAAACTAGAAGAAAAGTTTCACAGAAACATTCTTGTGACCAAATTGCATTTAATAACCAGAAAAGCATTTCCTCATTCTTTTGTTGCCAGCTTCACTTTATTTACATCAAGACAGTCCAAATGGCTTCCACAGCTGTGGGGTTCGCAGAGCAGCAGCCTCTTAATGTGCTAAGTACAAACAGCAGGCAGGGCAGCACAGCCCTGCCAACAAGAGCCAAGGGGCTTGGAAGACGACAGTTTTTACATATTCCTATTAACAGAAAGGGAAATAACACACAGGGTATGGAGTCTGTGATGGGGAGTGACTGAAATGTCCAGTTTGTTAAGGTCAGAGTCACTGAGCAGCTTCACAAGAGTCACGCCAGATGGAGAAGAGCACACAGGGCTGCCAGGAGGAGTCAGGGGTCACTGAATGATTCAGAATGCAACATAACAAATAACTAAAGCTGAACAATGCACAGATGCTGATCTCGCCTCACAGGGATCTCCCAGATTCTCCCCATTACACTGAAACACTCAGTCCTGCACAGCACAACGAGCTGGACAGGCACAGCCAGCAATAAAAGCCTCCCCACCCACCTCCAAGGCAGCTCCTACCAGTAAAGCACGTTTGTTCCGGGCTTGGATGCATTAGGGATGTGAGTTTTCCTGGCAGTTACAGCCTGAACCAGCACCTGGTGCTTTGCAGAGTAAGGCACTGGTGTCTCCCTGAGCTGGACCACACAGACCTGTCTGGCAGAGGGTTCAAAGCACAGAGCTGGAATTAACCCTGCAATAAAGAAAATGGAACTGAGGATTATGGCTAAACTGTGGCTCACTTGCTCCAGCAAAGCCACTGCCACAACGCTGGTTATGTCAGTGACAAGGGACAGCAGGACAGTGCCTGCTTCAGGCTGTCTCCGAACACACACCTGGAGATGGCACAACCCGGCCCACTCTGTGCACCCCACTGGTACCAGCACTGCAGCTCCTCCATTCCCTGAGACCTGCACTCTCAGGTTATCTCCAAACAAAACTCAGTGCATGTGAAATGCTGCTCTTCACCTCCTGAGACACACACAAGCTCCAGAAAACAAAAGGTGACACTTCACAGCGACCCAAAGGGATTCTTAGTAGAAATAATTCCACTTTTATTGTGAAATGTTATGACAAGAGGAAGGTTTTCTCAAAAATAATTTGGTTTTTCGCCATCCTCTTTTAGTGGCTGCATATTCTTCATCAGCACAGTGGGAAGAATCCAGTAGTAACACCTAGAAAGAACGACCTGCCCTTTTTATCCCTGTGGATCTCCAAAAGCTCCATTCAAAGAAACTCAAGTGATAATACCAATAACTGTTAGCTGGATCTCGGACCAACATTCCACAGTGCTGTTGATTCCTCCTCACAAGGACACAGTGGGACCAAACAGACCTCACAGGCTTTAATCTGCAGATTGTGTTGCCACTGCAACAAGAAAGGGATTCTAACTGATAGAGCAGCAGCAAGAGCAAAACTCAAGGCACGTTCGTATAAACAAAAACTCTTCTGTTCCTATAAAAACAGGCAATAAAATATACAAAATAAGTAGAATTCTCTCTATTCAACCAATGTACATCTGCCTCACTCCTTCCTGAGGCAGTAGTGGAGCATGAGCAAGAACCACTGCTACCACATTTTCAACATTCAGTTTTGCTATGAAATAAATTAGACGTATTAGTGCAAAGGGAAAAGAAGTCTGTCTTTTGGATTTTGGGGTTGGGTTGTTGGGTTTTGTTTTTGCTTTACTCTGGTTCTTCATAAAAAATTACATCTCTAAGAAATTAGCATTTACACAAGTAAACTCTGCCAAATATCTTAAAATAATTCTGTATACTGTACAAATATACATCCTTAAACATTTACAACCTCAGCTTCCTAGATGACTAAACCCACTGCTGTTCCAAGCAATGCAGGTACCCCAACTTCTCTTTTCAAAACCTCAAAGGTACCATCTGTCAGGTATTAAGTCCCTTCACAATTAGGGACAGGATGGGAAAGAGATCTACTGATAGTAGTGGTATCAATATAAGGGAGCTCCAGCTGTACTAAATAATTTAAAATACAGTCCTCACCAGACAGAAATCTGGGAGTAGATTTTCGGTAATGAGCCGATAGTAAAGTCAGGGAAAGATCTTTCTTCTCTTGGCAGAGCTTGATTCTGTGTTCTCTGGTGATTCCTGGGATGGTCTCCTTGATAAACCACGAGAGTCTCTGTTCCACTCACTGCTACTGCTCTGACCTCCTTCACTGGGGGCTTTGGAACCGTTTTTGGACACAGCTGCTCTCCGGTCCCCCTCGTGCTGAGCTGTGGGAGGGGCTGTGGGAAGCACATTGCATTGTCCTGGGTGCTGGGCCTTCTTGGCATTTTCTGTTCTGCAAATCTGATCCCTGGCAGCTGAGGACACGTCCAGGCCTTGCTGTGGTGTTGATCCTGGATTGCTCTGGGCTGACCGATGGCCGTCCTTCAAGGGCTGCTCCTTCCCTTTGGCTTCAGTTCGACTGGCCAGGCTTGCCAGCCTTGGGTCCCGTGGTTTCTCTGGAACGGCAGCAAGTGCTGCAGCTCCCGAGGGTGGTGCAGGGGCACTGCCCCTCCTGGAATCTGCAGCTGGAGCCCCCACGGATGCAGGGGCACTGCCCCTCCTGGAATCTGCAGCTGGAGCCCCCACGGATGCAGGGGCACTGCCCCTCCTGGAATCTGCAGCTGGAGCCCCCACAGATGCAGGGGCACTGCCCCTCCTGGAATCTGCAGCTGGAGTCCCTGGAGGCTGTGTGGGCCCTCGGCTTCCTTGGGGTACTGCATGGCCAGGGCCAGTAGCAAGTTCCCGTGGGCTGTTCCCAGAATTTCCAGGCTCACTCCTCTTGCCACTGGAAGAACCAGCCTGCACCACAGGAGATGTCAGCGTCCCTCCTTTGGCTGGGGGCTGTGTCGGTGGCCTGAGCTTCAAAATCCTCAGAGCTTCTTTCTTGTAATTTTTTTCTGTTGTCCTAATAATGGCACCTCTTTTCTGAGCATCCTGAATCAAGTGATTCCAGTTTTTATCTTCCTTTAAAAAAAAAGAAAACCAAGAAAAACCTGTTATCAGCAAGCAATCAACACAAACGGACAGAGGTGTCAGAGGATGCACAACCTCTTTAATCAAGGTACCTGACACAACTGTCATGGAAACCACTGTTATGTTCCTTCTGGAATGGAAGAATCTTATGTTTCAGGTGCGAAACAGCAACAGACACTCTGGCTGCTGTAACACAGGGAAGGCACTTTGAACCATCAGAACTTCCAAAAATGACCATTTCTCCATTTCCAGGGGCTTCGCTCACTGCCGCGGGGCTTTAGCGCCCCCTAGCGGCGAGCTAACACAACCCTCCCCCCGCCCTTGGAAAAGCACAAAAATCGAGGACTCTGAGGACACAAAGTTTATTCCCTTGCACAGATGGGAGCGGTTTGAGGACGGTGCTCAGCGCCCCCCAGCCCTCAGGGGTGGCTCACAGAGCCCATTCCATTGACACTGCACCTACCATGAGCGTCTGCAGCCGGCCCAGGATGAAGAGGCTGAACCGGGCTCGGGTAATGGTGACGTTCAGCCGCTGGAGGCTCGCCAGAAACCTGAGTGACAAGACAAAAACTAAGCTCCTAAACTACTTCGTCCACAAGGTTTAAAGGGTTATGAGAAAAAGACATGAAATTAAATGTCACTGAAATTAACAGCAGCAGTTCCTCCCCATCCCCAGACCCTGCAGCAGCAGCCCTGCCTTACGTGAAAGGCTGAGCATGAATTGTGTTTTCTTTCTTTCACCACTGACTCCTTGCAGGGAATTCCAGTTCTTTCCAGCTCTTGCTGATGATGTTTCCTTTCTTAGAGCAAATCCCCTCTTAATGCCAACCACTGCTTCCTTAAACGTTCCTCAAAGTACTGAGGACATCAACCTCACTTCACCTATCAAGACTTTAAGCTTCTTTTTGACTTGAACTGAAATAGATTAATAATATTTGGCATGATTAATGGGAAAACACCCTACTGAAATACTGAACACTGCACATGAATATTTTATTTTAAAGGTGACCTGCACTGGAAGCTCGTCAAGGCAGACTTTTGCTTTGTCATGCTTCAAGAGGGGAGAGTATATCCTTGCAGAAGTCTGGTTTTGCACTAGGAAAATTGCCTAGTTCGGTTTTCAGGGATCACAAACCAAGGGACTGAAACCTAAACAAATGCTGAGTGTATTCTTAAAGGTGGGTTTTTGTTAGGACTCATCTACCAAAACTCAAAGAAAGGTTTATGAGACTAATATCAACTATTTCTACTTTAATGAAAAATCTTCCAAAATACACAGTTTATTCTAACAACTCAAAGTCCAGCTGTGTTTGAGCAGGTTCACTTCCAATGCCTGACTCTGTGGTCACTGCACTGACACCTCATCTGCAGCAAATTCACAACCCTGCAGTGAAGACTGCAAAAACCATAGAGTCACCTCAAAAAATTTGGACAGTGCAGGAAATAAGAGAAGTAGAAAGCAAACGGGAGTGGATCCAGCAGCAGCACAGATAGAGTTCTCTAAGGCTTGAGAAATGAAAGAGGGGGGACCTTGAAAAGCTACTAAACATTCCTGACAGCTTTTACAACTGAAAACCAAGATTATTTCTTGGGGAAGGGGAGAGGGGGAATTCATTGTCATCCCTTGGTGTTTTCTTCTCCCAGTTACTTCCAGAGTAAATTTAATGCTGGACTAGCAACCCTGGAGAACAAAATACTTCACTCAGGCTACAAGATCATAGGTAAGGGTGTGGCAAACTTATCCCATCACACCTTGCCAAGGACACCTGACCATGAAACAGAGATGTCCAAGCCATCAGCATGTACAGCTGCTAAGGCACTGTACCGGCAAAGCTTGAACATATAAACCTTTATATATTAATGTATAAACACAGTAAGCTGGAAAGTTCTCTTCCAAAGGAGCAGACAGGTTTAGTCTCTTGTCAGCCAAAAGAACTGGCAGGTTCCAGCTGCCTTCCATTCCCAAACTCAGTCAATCAGATTAAGAAATCTTCAAAAGGCATTACTGTTGTTTACCACAAGATTTGGATTCTTTCTTTTCCCAAAATAACATAGATCAGCACAATTAAAAGCCATTTTTCTTGCAATCAGAGAATGAGTATCAGATAAACATAAGCAGCTTAGTGAAACTTGGTATGTGGAAACAAAGGTTTTTGTTTATGTGACTAGACTTCCCCTAGTTTAACTTAGAAGGCAGTAAACTCTAAGGAGGCATATTTCACATTTTCACAACCATTTTTTAATCTAAAGTGATCTGCAAGTTAGAGAAACAAATCAGCAACTGCTGGAAGTGCTCTGGGGGTAAACAGCACACAGTGTTTAGTTCCTTCTGTTTCAGACACAAAAAAACAACATATAAAATTAGGAAATCTGCCATCTTGAATTAAGACTTCCTGCCAATCTCCTCCTATCTCAGAAGATAAGCACGTTCATCTACAAATCCCAGATGCAAGCCTGCTACATATCACATTCCAAGTGACATATACAACTAGTTAACAAGACTTTTACAGACATTAACAGGACAGCAACAGCCACAGAAAATGGGTTTCATTTTGAGAACAGCATTCAGAAAGTTACAAGGTGTACCAAAAGCCACAAGAACAGTAACTGCTGCAGTAATAATGCAAAGAGCCAAGATCCCAAGGCCAATCCTGCCAAATCCAGGCAGTGGCAGGATAAGGGAGCTGTGCAAAGGGATCAGCACATAATACAGAGCACACCACCAGCATTTCCCTGTCCCTCTTGCTCAGACATCTCAAACCAGGAACACCAATTCCTGCACTGAGATACCCTTTAATTCACTGACTGGTAGAAGTGACTTGCTCTCTGTAACTTTCTTACCAGTCCTATCAAAAATAAGACTTTCTCTACTGTGTCCCTGGAAATGGGACTGCCAATCACTGCAGGACACGTACCCAATGGATCCTTTGGTGCTGCTGGCCTGCACGTATGCCACAGTGGAGCCTTCGGAGCTGTTTGCCCGCACACAGGACACGATGATGCAATCCTTCTCCCGGCCCTGGAACGCATCCACTGTGTCCACTTCTCCTGGGCTGTTGAAGAAATATAATTTAGCAGCTTGCTAATTCTGAGATGGATTTTTAAGCAACACACTGATGCAAAGAGCCTAAACACCGTCCTTAATGCTCATGTGTCAAACCCACCCAGGGTAAGTTTCTCCTTCAGTGTATGAGCCTAAAGCTGAATTTACCTTTCTAAGACCAGCATTACTGAAAATCTGTTTGGGTCCACACAGCATGGAATTTTAGGTTCTTTTGAATCAGCTTATTCAGAACAGTACTATAACCAAAACATGTATACAGGTTATAACTAAGAAATGGCACGAGAAGACCATGCCTGTTTTAAGCAAAAGGGTTACATGTCCCCTTTAAAGCACAACCAGGTTTTAGCAGTACAGAAAGAAGCTGAAAACTTCTTGCCATTATTTAGGAGGATAAACAAAGGATTAATATCCTTTGAAAGCTTGTGGTTTCTTTACCTGTTATTCTTAAACACACTGTCCAGTTGTTCCTGAATTCTCTTTTTCTGTGCACTGTAAGGGGTAATTATTCCAATGCGACGAAGGCCCAGATCCTTCCTTTTTTCTTTAATTGTTCTAATTAACTCCATCACCAGCTTCACTTCCCGAGGATTGCTGTAAGAGCTGCACAGGACAAAATGGAAACATTACAGAAACACCTTTGAGAGATCTTTTCAATTCAATGCTTTGGCCCAGTTTGATGGGGGATTTTGAGTCACAGCCCCTGTTTTGAACTTTTGCAGCCTCTTTCATACAGAGGCTCAAAGATCTTGGCAAGCAGACCCTGATGAGGGGCTACCAAGCCTGGGAAGTGCAAGCAGTGAAAGGCTGCATTTCCACATTCCTTCAGCACCTCCCAGCTGTGCTCTCCTTACAGAACAGGCGAAGGGGAGGACTGAGCCTGCCACCTCCTGGCATCTCCTCAGTGTGCACCTGGGAAAGGCAAGTCACTGATAAAATCAGGAGTTCGAACTCTTACTGAAGTTAGCAGAGACTGCAGGCATTTACTGGCATCTAACAGAGACACAAACCAGGATTAAAACCAGTTTCAGATTTTGAAAAATGCCCAAACCATTCAACCTCTGTTTTTTGTAAAATTAAATCACATCAGCTGGAAAATGCAGTTCTAGCTATTTGATGCATATTGGAACAACAGAGGAGAGAACACAACTCTTCTGTAGGCAATTAATTCTCAGAAAATCTAAACTCTGGCTGAGTAGAATGCAGGACTTACTCATTGTCTCGCTCCTCACGACCATCGGCTACATCAAAAATCAAGTAGGGCTGGAATGGCCACTCTGAAGAACATCTGTTCTCTTCTATTGCTCTGTAAATAACATTTTTATCACTAGGCAACCATACAACTAAGAAATTCTAAGAACTTATACTTCATTCATTTACATCATGGTTATCAAACACAAGGAACTCTCCAGGATGAGAGGAACTGGCATCAAGTTTCACCAAAGGAGGTTTGGATTAGATAAGGAAATTTTTTTCACAGAAAGGGTTGTAAAGCATTGGAACAGACTGTCCAGGGAAGTGAGAATCACCATTCTTGGAAGCATTCAAAATTCATGTGGATCTGGCACGTGACGACATGGTTTAATGGTGAACGTGGTTGACACTTGAGCTTGATGATCTTACGGGTCCTTTCCAACCTTAATCACTCTGTGATTGTAACTTTGAGCTCTTTTCCTCCCCAGAGTCCTCAATTTTCCCTGCTACCCAAATAGACTGAGGCCTGAAAATGAACTCTCAGCACTATGTATGCTCAATTTTAAAGGATCTAGTTACCTCACCTAGCACAGCCAGCACTAACAGAGATGCAATGCACATTTGCTCCCATTAACCATCTTTCCCCCTCCCACAACCTCAAGCATTTTTAAACTCACAAGAATACTCTGACATGAAAAAATTGCTTTGAAATACCCCCTGCTCAGAAGGAGAACAGAGAGCCACTCACTTGGCAGTTTTCAGAGTCCTGCCATAAACGTAGTTGGATGGGAAGAGGCAGATGTCCGGGTGCATCCTGTACTGCACGGTCAGCTGCACCACGGGCAGGCTGCGGAGCACGTTCCTCTGCACTTGCTCCTCCAGGTGCCTCTGCAGACGGGCCATCAAGGACTGGTCGTAGCCATACTGCTGAGCTTTCTGCCACAGGGAGAACAGCAGATTTCATGTGGGACCTCATTCCCCACCAGTCAAACTATTTGGCGTTTTAAACTTGTAAATCACTGACAAAGTGACAACTACTCACACTTCAGTTTTCTGTGTGTGTTGGTCTTATTATCTCAGTAAAGGCCACCTTAACAAATCTGAATTTTTGTGTGTAGTCTTTAGCAAGACAACTTCCCTTAGTGAGTCACAACACACTAAAATTTTAAGAGCATCAACCACAATGAAAAGCAAGACTTCCCAGGTGGGATTTTGTTAAACACACACACAACCTGTAGACAATTTACCCCTCTAAAGAAGCCAGCCTGGTTTTCCTCCTTTCTTTACGAGGTTTAAAACAGCCCTTACTGTTGGATACAACGATGTGCTCCTATATATTTATCCTTAGAAAACACCTGTGGGGTCAGGAAGTCCCCATACAAACAGGTAGTGTTCATCCTCCTTAAGGAATGGGGTAGTGACTGAAGCTCCCAAGAAGAGATAACAGAGCCTGCCAACAACACAACATCCCTGACAAACCAAGTGCCCAGATGTATCTTTTTCTCCCTCTTTAAATATTTCCTATAGATACTCTTCTTAAACTATAACCACTCTATGGCAAGAAAAAAAGAAAAGAGCTTGAACACTTACTACTGATTTGACAGTAGGAGGGAGCTGTTTGGGATCTCCAACAAGGACAAGTTTATTACAGCGATGGATCAGTGGAATCAGTGTTTCCACCTCACAGGACTGCCCTGCCTTTTGGATATGCAAACAGGACAAAGGTAGAAGTTGTAAGCAAAGGAGGGAAGTATGTTAAATTTTCTGTAACACAGCCAGAATAACTCAAATGCTTTAAGTCTTCTAAAAAAATTTAAAAAAAAAAGAGGAAAAGGAAGGACTTTTCTCTAGTAAAAAACTACCAACAGATTTATTTTATTATTATACATGCAGAGCTCTCCAAACAGATATAAATATAACTAAACCATCTGGAAATCTCTACAGCAAAAAACCGTGGCTAAAATGTGGCTCTAAATAAAAGCTGTCTGCCATTACAGCACCAAACAAGTCAGGAAAAGAATCAATTACAAGTTATTCTTTCTCCTCGTGCTTCTTCTGGGGACAGGGCAGGCAACCCACAAATATTCCAGCAGCAGCGAAACAACCCCAAGCTGCCCGAGCAGAGCACAGGGCAGGCGTGGAGGTGGAAGAGGCTGCAGTTCCCCACAGCTTCACTGACCTCATCCACGATGACACAGCTGAAGGGATCGAGCCCCTGCCGTGAGAAAGCCGATTCCAGCAGGCTCCCCCCGCTGGTGCTCAGCGTGCAGCAGATGATGTCAGACTCCAGGATGATGTCTGCCTGCACTTTCTGGGAGTGCCCCCGAACCTTCAAACACAACAGGACACCCTGGTTAAAATTCAGCCTTAACTGCAACAGCGAATGCTCCTGTTTGGGTTTTTACCCCAGTATGCAGCCAGAGTACACCCAGATTTCACAGCTGCCTGTCTGTAACTTACTCAGCTTATGGCCTTGATCCATATACCCACACTTCATAAATGCTCCCAGCTACATCAATCCCAAATTTCACCACAATTAAAGGACATCAAGTATAAAAATACATCAGCTGAAGTTTATTAGAGATAAATTCTCCTACCTCCTTTAGCTGAGAAGCGAGTTGTTGTCTCTCCTTTGCAAGCCTGCCAATTTCATCATTTAACTTTTGACTCTAGATGGGGGAAAAATTAAAGAGAAACCACCTTTAGCACCACCCTTTTCCCATGTACCTTTTTTCCTCCCAAGCCCTAATTAATTTCCTAAACATTCAGACTTGGTCAGACTGTCTATTAACGTCAAATGTGTCTGAAGAAGCCGATAAGTTTCTTGGAAAGCTGTCGACATACTTAGGCTCTGCAACACACAATACCAGATCTTACACTTTGGTGCAAGTGAGAATTGGTTTACCACCAGAAAGCTCTCATTTGAGTACAAATGCCAAATTTTTAGACAAAAAAAATGGAAAACTTCAAGTGCAACACATATTCCACAATCTCAGATCACGAGGTATCTTCCTATATTTTCAGTGAAACAAAACCAGAGCTCTGAAACATACAATCAAATGAAACCACTAAGATTTATAAATACGGTTACATTAAAATCTAACTGGTGACAGAACCAAGTGAAGACTACTGAATGCTACAGCAACAAGTGGCATGATCGACCAGTGGAACATACTGGCATAAATAAACAAAAAATTCCTGATGTGAAGTTCTTCATTCCCTCTCACGGTGCTACCAACCTTTCCATTAGTTGAAAAAATAGGTGAAGAGACAATTCTGCTTAGAGAGGACATCAAAAACCAGAGTTCTTTTGGTATTATGAACACAAAAACACAAATAGGATTAAATATTGTCTTGCTACCTCTCTCTTCTCACATCTGTGCATGGCACGCTCTCGAGAGAGCATGTCCAGCTTCTGATCCAGAGCTTCTTTCTTCTTCTGGATATCCTGGTCACAGTCACCTGGCTTTCGTTCTGTAATAAACCAAAGGAGAACAAACAGGAGGAATAGAAAAACTGTTACAGTAACTCCAAATTGGACAAATTCATTTTTTGCTGCATTTTCCCCTTTTCTATTGGAGTTTTATCTTGTACAATGAAGACAATGAGAATTGCTTCCAACTGTAGCTCTCAAATGCTGCATTCCTTAAAAATGATGGCTTTAACACGTATGCAAAGTAATTTCTTACAGAAAAAAGTCACCTTGCTTATTTCTTTCCTTTTCCTTAGATTTTGGCTCATATATAAACTGCCACTTCCCTACTGAGACTAAGAAAAACAGTATTTTATGAAATACTATTGTAGAAAAATCTTCCTTCTTACAGGACACATAATCCCATGTGGAGAACATCACCAAGCTCTTAAAGAAGACTGAAGAAAAGTCTGATTTCCATGTTACTTACTCATTCTGTGTTCAACTTGCTTATCCAGGCTGAACCCCCGGACTTCATTGTTGATTGATTTTTCAGCACCAAGTCGCACTAATTTGATATCACCACAATTTCCTGTTTACAAAATCAGAGTCAAAATACTCTTAAATTACTCCAATTGTCTCTAGGCTTTGCTACGACAGTTAAAAAAATGTAAACATCATGGATATCAAACAAGGCTTTTCCTTTTCTACTTATCTGGAGTTTTCAACACTTGACTTGTACTTAAATGCAGCTACAAAAGAATCAGTAATTCCAAACTCTAAAAATTAAAGATGTTGCCCAAGTTTTAGTAACGGCTAACACTAAGAATGTTATTTTGAATTAATAAAACTACCTCTTAGTCTCAGGTTTATCTAAAACTTCCAGAATTCCTAACTTGGACAATGCAGCTGTTAAGTCAATACCAAATTAACATTTGGTTACAACGCAGATATTTTCCCCCTTGCCACTAACTAGATGTCTTATACAGAATTCATCTACTTTGTATTAGTCACAAACCGGAAGGAAGAAAAATGAGAAGCTCTGACACATCAAAATTTTTACCACTTTGTTTCCCATGACCCACGAAGTCCAACTTTATTCAAAATAAAGGCAAGAGACTTGTGTGCAAATCCCCAAGGAGTACTTAAAAACTGGTGAACTTAAACTAACAGCATGAGGAAAGGGTCAATGTCTATATAAAACAAAGTGCAATTTATTTTAAAAAACCACAATACACCTTTCAGAAGAGCACGTTAAAGTTAACAACAGTACCAGCCATGCTCTGCAAGAGGAAGAAGCTGCTCAGAGGAGCGTGTAAGTACAGTATGTAATCAACGGCTTCAGTTCCTCCTCCAGGTTTTGCCCACTTAGCATTAAAACAGAATTTTAAAACAAACCATACCCAAAGGCTCCTGTTTGTTTTGGCATTTTTCCTTAAATGCAATGATGATCTTTTTCATGAGTTCATCAACAGCAGCATTTGATGGTGCACAGACTAGAAAACGGTTTGGCTTAATCTTGGAATTCTTTTTCCGAGCTGTTTTTTCATTCCTTGTGTTCTGTAGATTAATTAACAACAAACCAAAACAAGCTCTTTAGATTGTTTTCATTTGAGATTGAGAAGCCAGACAGTACATTCATTTAAACCAAACCCCAGCACACGACCATCCCAACATGTTCACTTACTTCTCTCAAAACACGGGACAGAAGTCCTACAATAGTTTTTGATTTCCCTGTCCCAGGAGGTCCATGGATAAGGCAGATCTTGGGAAGTCCTGGGTGTTGCTTTACCATAGCATAAGCTGTCTCAATGGCTCTCTTTTGATCTTCATTGTATTCATTCATATATGAAACCTGAAGGAATAGACAAGGCAAAAAAAAAAAAAGAATTAATGTTGATCAACCTTCCACATCAATTTTCTGTATTTTCAGAATGTCCTCACCCCTCTAGCTATAACTCAAAAGCTGGAAGGGCAGGGAAGCTTTTGATTCTAGGTTTGCTCTAGATGCACACCCAAACCTCACTTGAAAGTTGTAACAAAGGTTTTGTTCACTCCCCACACCTTTATTTTACAGTACCTTTTCCATGCCTTATTTCCTGAACACTTCCCCAGTAAGGGGAAAGAAAACTGAAAGCAGTTTGAAGGGCACTGTATCAATACAGCACAAAGACCAGAGCAAATTCAGACTCCTCTCCCCACCTCATGAGCCAACTCTGAGAAGGGCAGTGTCTCAGTGCTTTTGAAACTTGGCTGTTTGCTCTTGGTCATCTCAAAAGCCAGCATGAAAAACCAGACCTGCAAAACCTATGAGGCCCAAATGCCTTCTGTGTTCACCCTGGCACTCCCAGCTGCAGGACTTACAGCACTTCCTGAGGCTACAGGCAGATCTCTGGGACAGAAGTCATTGTAACTTGGATTTATGATGGGTTTAGCCAGGGGGCTCCTGCTCAGCAGCAGAAGAGCTTTGAACTTTCTGTGTGTGGTCACCAGGGAGCCAACCACCACACACTTCACTTGCTTATGGATGAAGAACGACAAATTGCCTCGGGTTTGCACAGTAAGATGACAGGCAGTTTGCTGCTCCCTTTGTCCTGTTAAAGAAGAATAAGAAACCAAGTTGTTCATTCAAAAACTATCCAAATCATTAACTGAAAGATACTCCAGTAAGTCACTCAATGAACTCACCAGAACGAGATGCTGGCTTCTACTAAGGAATCAAAAATGAATCCTTGCAAAGTCCCAACACTTCCCCACCCCCACCAAAAAAAAAACCCAAACAAAAAACCAGTGCTCTGTACAACTACTCAGATCACTGCTTTAATAAGGCAGGTACTGGATACTCAGTAATCCTGGTAATTCACAGTTTCAATTCCCAAAGACAGTGACAATTTTAGTCAGTGAGATCACAGAAGTTCATGGCACTTCGTATCTCATGGCAACACCATCTCAAAGATGCATGCAGAACACTTACTCATCACTAGTTTCTGTTTTTACATGAAGTATTAATGTTTGCATGGAAGGAAGGCCCTGGTAAAATGATGGAAAGCAGGGCTGCAGCTTCAGTTCCTGACTTTTTATAAAGCTTCTAGCATGGAAGAGACCTGCTACAGAGGAAAAACAATTCCATTTCCTCTGAGGCAAGTGGTATATTACAACTACCAACAGCCAGCTATGAAGAAGCATTTTATGGCACAAAGGATCCCATTTTTATTTCAAGCCCAGTTACTCACTATTTGCATAGCCAGACGCACGAGAAAATCGTGTCACGAGGCCAACATGATTCACTGTGGGGTTCTCCATCCCACTTTCTTCCCCAAAGGTGTCCTTCTCCTTGTGGACCACCAAAAGGATTAAGTCATCCTCCTTTGGATGAAGCTGCCTCGCCAAATCGCTCTCTCGTAAATGAGCTACCCAAAAGACAAATTAAAATCAGAACATTGAAAAGAAAATGGTTACAATTATTTTCTGACTGTAGAAGTACTGTTCACTTTTAAAGCTGTTAAAGGCTACAGCAAAAGATTATTGTGAAACTTTTAACTCCATCCTGCACTCTTAAGCCTGAGCACAGCACTGTATAAAAACAGAGCAAGCCAAGGACAACTTTATCAAAACACGCTGAAAAATAAATCCCAGATGAGAGATACGGAAGGCACAAATTCCCTGGAAAATACATATTTCTCTTACATGCTTTCTGTAGAACAGTAATGTTGAAATCCTTTCTATATTTAAAGCAAACACAAAAAACTCTACAAATGCCAGCTCATTATAAAGCATCACCTCCTTGAAAATCAGAAGAGTTTATTAAACAAAAAAACCCTCACCTGTAAGATGTGCTGTATTCATGTCAGCAGAAAAGTTCTGTAGGTAGAAGCAGTAGCTTTTCTCTCTTACTTTCTGGTTTTCTACCCATTCTTGTGCCAGCTACGTGTTGAAAAGAAAACAATCATACTTTGAAGGGTTTAGCGTATCGGAAGAAAAGCTTATCATGACTCAAAGGGGAAATAAAAGAAATAAAACTATCAGACTGTCAAGTAAACTTATCAAGAGTCTTACCCATTTCTTTTCTTTCACATAAGCATACCTATTACATATACACACACAGGGCAAACAAAAGTTCTTCCTTACCACTCACCCATTTCATGTACTTTCTTAAAGCTCTTCACAACTACCCTGCGTTTTCCCTGACTGCCTTTTCACCTTAAAATATCAGTATCAACCTGGCATTGACTTTATTTTCTACCTTATTTCTACAGAAGAAGTGATGCAATGACTGAACTTGAAAGCATTCGGACATTAATTGAAGGAACACTGTGTTTTGTCACTATTAAACTATAAACCAATAAAGACTGGAAAAAATACTTCCTGGATTAACCTACTCTCTCATGTGAGTTCTCAACAGAAACCAAAACATTAGGGGTTTGTCCTCTTTACAGACACTGTCATTGAAAGGCCTCAGTTTCTTAATGATTTCTGTTTTGAGCTTTATACGCTATAGAGAGAGAGTCCACATCCTTTGTCACTCCTTTTATTGTGGATGTGCACCCAAGAAAAAAGAAACACTTCACTGAGGTGAGTAACTCTGGTAGTCCCCAATCCTAAATAAAACTGTTAGGATTATTTACCCCAAATCATTCCTCTATTCTGATCCGTATCTGAACATTTTCAAAGATAAAGAGAGGACATAAACCAGGTTTTAATCTCTTGGTAACATTCACCACGTTGATGAAACCAAACCAAAGGCAGAAAGCTACTTACCGTTTCAAAGGCGTTGAGCATCATCAAGGGGAAAAATGTATTAAAATAGTCATTGTAGCCCTGAAATTGGACAGGAACAGAGGCTACTATGGACTGCAGAAGATTATTTGGAGTTCCAAAGTGGCTGAAGTTTGCAAACATTTCGTAAGTCCACTTTAGCACTTGGTTAACAAAAATGCTGTAATTGCGCTGCTGAGCGCCAAGAAAGGAGGAGTAGGTTTCCCGGCCAGGCCCTCTGGAAATATTTGAAGCATTGTCATAGTGTCTATTTTGTGACTGGAGAACATTATTGGAACTGAGGGGTTGAGGTACATTACTGAAACTTGGAGATTTGCACGTTGGATTTCCTACTGGTGCAGGTTTTGGACATGGTGGTGGCCTGACCAGCACCGGTTTGGCCGCGTTCACTTTGCTTTTTGAAGGTGGGGGTAACTTTCGGACATCTTCAAGATCTTTGCTGAAGGCTGCGTTCCGTGAAGAACTTGCTGAGCTGAAAATTTTGGTAGTGGAAGGCTTTCTTATTTTAGGTGGCAGGAGAGAAGGCTTGGCAAACACATGATCTGCCCCTGGGCTGGCCGCTGTGTGTTTACTACAGTATTCTCCAGCTTTTTCCACCTTTTCCATACAGTCTTTGTAGTTACATTTCACAATAGCTGAGGGTTCGTTCTGCTGAAGGCTTCCATCAACATCCATTTCCTCTGGGGTCTTAGTACTTACAGCAGCATCTGGAACACTTTCCTCCTGAGAACATAACTCCATATCCACAGGATCTAACTGAGTTAAAAACAGATTATCATCACCTTCGTCACTGCTTTCATCTGATTTACACCCATTTTGCTTTGAAGTTTTCATCTCACACTCAGGCAGGACAGTGCAACCTTTTCCTGAAGACTCATTTTTATCATCTCCAAGTGCAGTGGAAGAGAGACTTGGATCCATAGGGACGGGAGGAACCACCACACTGTTACCCTCCCATTTTCTGTTCCAGTCTGAAGAACGAGGCATTTTAGAGGCACTTGCTGCCTCCTCCACAGAAAGGCTTTCAAATTTTCTCTCACTGGCAGAGGGACAAGCAGTCTCTTCTCTTTTTTTCTCCCTTTGGTTTTCAACAGATTCTTTAATACATGCCAGTTCAAAACTTTGAGGCTTTTGTTCCAAAGGTTTTGCACACATTTTGGTAACTTTGTTTCTGCTCTCCAAACTTCCTGCAGAATTTTTCACACTTCTTTTGGGCTTTGCCTGCCTTGAATACCTACGGTCTTGGCAGATCAGCAGTTTTTTATTATGTTTTACCGACAAACGCTGAGCCTCAATCTGTTTGGTCCTCTTTTTCTGTGCAACTCCAATTCTGCCTGCAGCTTTGCCGTGGCTGCGCAGCTGGACCAGGCTCTCCAGGGAGGGCTGGGACAAGTCAAACGCCTTGCGGGGGCCCTTCTTCAGGCCCAGCTTTTCCACAGTCGATGCCGGAGCAGGACTCTGCCGAACTTTCCTTGGAGGAACCACAGCAGGCATTGACCTGCCAGGCTGAGAACGCTCTGGCGTGCTTTGGAGCGGTGTTCTATTTTTGGCTATTTTAACAACAGGAGGTTTTTTAAGACTTCTCTGAACAGCCGGTGCTGGTTTACATTTTGATGTGGTCTCCTGTGGGCTTGTGCTGTTTTTCTTAAGGGCCAACTTCGAAGCTAAGGAGAGGGGAGACGTAGATGCTCTGGGTTCAGGCAATTTTGAGTCCAGAATGAAGCTTTTAGCAGTACCTTTGTCTGCACATTTCTCCAGCTGACCTTTTGTGTCTTCCTTACTAACTGATTCTTGCAAGGTTGAATTAGTTGCTTCTTTTGTATCATTAACTTCTTTCTGACGAGAAATATCCTCTGTCTGCTTTTCTACCGAGCTTGCTGCTTCTTCCATGGTGTCGTCACTTAAGTAATCCAGATCATAACCCCAGTCATTTAAGTTATCGTTCTGGAAGTCATCTGAATTACTCCTCTCAGCTGCTGGTGAAACATCACCTTGTTTATACTCCTGAGTTGTTTCTACAGCATACGCTTGAGTATCTTGCCAAGCTGAAAAAACCTCAGCTTCTGTTTCAAATTCAAAGTACTGAGAATCACAATCATCCAGCAACATGGGAGAGCCCGGAGACTTTGATTCTCTTCTAGTGTCACTATCAGAAATGCTGCTGGAAGTTGAAGACTGCTCTGCACACACATTTTCATTCTTGGTTTTTGTTTCCTCCCTGTCAGACACGCTTTTTTCTTCATCAGAAGAGTCTGAAATTACAATGACTTGATTGTTAGGGCCATCTGCACCACAGGGACACCTGGTACTCTGGCCCTCGTTGGAAGATCTCACAGTACCTTTCACTTTCCTTCTAATATCAGACACGTTGTGATACACTGAGCTTTCCTGGCTGGACGCAAGGGAAAAATTGACACTTTTGGCATAAGCAGCTAAAGATAATTTACTGAGTTCTCTATCAACCTGGGAGTCTGATAAAGAATCATCTTTAGAAACCATCTTCACAGAATCCTCCTCTTTCTTCCCCACTGAACTGTTTTCTCTCTTGAAATATTCTGAAAACTCAAACAACCTGTCACTTGATTCACGCTTCACTGACAGTGGCCTGATCATATCCCTCTTGTTTTCAGAGCTAAATGGAAAATAACCATATGCTGCAATTTTATCCCTTGAAAAAGTCTCAGAAATTTGATTTTTGCAGTCATATTTATCCAAGTCTTTTAAATTAGGCTGCTCCTGGTTTGAAATTTGCATGTTAGAGTTTTTCTTAAAGAAAGACATCAACGATGAACCTGATTTTTCTTCTGTTGATACTTTTCTCAGTGAGGTGTCATTACACCCTAAAAGCAAAGTACTGTCATCTTCCTTCCCCTGCACACCAGGTTCATTTCTAGAGTTTGAGGAATCTAGTGATGCTTCCTTGGATATCTGTTTAATGGGGACCAGGCTGGACTGGAACACACTGCTTACACTTGTGTCCTGAATATCTTTGCAATTCCTTGAAGATGGGGAATCAAGATGAGTTTGAGCAGACAGATACAGTGGTGTTCTGGGTTCTGCCTCCTGTTTGATTTCTAACTCTCTGCCTCTCCTGAAATCTGAATGCTGGGCACTTGAATTAAAGCACTGATCATCCGTACTGCATTTCCCTGCCACAAGATCATAGTCCCTATTTTCCTGAACTTTCTCACCTACTTTTGCTGCCAAAGAGTTCTGTGGGAAGATACACTCCTGAGCTGTCAGGTCATCAGGTTCCTTTTTAATATTCATCAAGAGGCCTTCTGTGGACGTGCAAGATGTTGAACTCCTAGATGCATCTCTACATTCCTCTTCCCAGGCATTCTTTCTCCTATGGAAGGGGTTCTCTTGACAGTCTCTGCTTTCCTTTGACATGACAAATGGTGAATAAAGGTCCCCTCTCTCATGTCCACTCATCTTGTATCCATCATCACACGCATTCCTCTCGTGCTTTATAGGGATGGTTGGCAAAGCTGTTGAGTTTGAACTGCTTCCTCCAGCCAAAGAGGTGCTCAGTGCTTTGCTGTTTATACTTCTTAAAACCTGCTTTAAACAGGTTTGCAACTCCTGGGTTTCCTGGCTGCTCAGCTGCCACCCCACAGCTCGATTTCCTCGCAGGAGGAGGTTGAGTTTGTCCAGGTACTGCTTGCAGAGGGCGTGCTGGCCGATCTGGTAGCCCTCCTTGAGCAGGCTGCGGATGAGCTGCACGCAGGCATGCTGCACCGAGTTCGGGGCCTGGAAGGATCCCGCGCCCGGGCCCTTCGCACACGGCCCCGGCGCCTTCTCGCTGCACCGCGTGAAGGCTCTGCTGGGCAGCGTAGCACACCTCACCACTGCCTCCACCCACTCCTGGGAGCTGATCCACAGCAAATGCAGGCACTTCTTGCTTCTGTGTAGCTCAACAATGGACACCAAGATGAGGAGGAAGAACTCGGAGATTTTGTCGCACTGCTGGATTCTTTCAATGAGGATGTCTTTGATTTCCGAGCAGAGGTAGTGGATGACCTCTACTATATAGGCTACACCCAAGTCCTTGAGATCCATAAGGGACTGAACAAAGGGGATGAACCAGAGGAATGTGCTGTGATGGACACGCATATCTCTGCCAATGTCAGACTGAAGCACGTTAGCCAGGGTCTGCATATCTTCATACATGTTGGGGCAGTACTCTGGGCAAATGGCAGCCTTCCATCCAGTGTCCTGAAAAATACATTCACCACACAACATCCTCAGTGACATGCACACCTACACAGTTTAATATGGCACCTTTTTTGTAGCCATAAAAGTTACCTTTTTTCATATATATGTTCATTTAGTGGTAACATCTCTCATATCCCAATGTAAGTCATTAAAAAAATGCAAAAACTAAAGAGCACACATGTATAAAGAACTGATTTCCTAAAACATTATCTATGAAATTAGTGTGAAGTAGTAGTTCCTTTAAAAATCATTATGAACTATTCAAAGACCCTGTCATGCTGACATAATTTAACCTCTGATAATCAAAAGCACATTTAAAGCCTTTAAAAGACATTTCATAAATGCAACACATTGGCATCAAGAGACAAACACACTTGGAAATGTTTATTCTTGACAATGTCATTCAGTGACTACAGTTCAGAGAACAGGAATCTAAAATACTGGTTTAATACCTTTTGAGGCTTTTCTGTGTTATAATTATACACAATCTGACTGCAAGAAATCATGTCATCACCGTAGTCTGACTCTGGTTCAGATTTTGTCCTAAAAAGAAACACAAATCAATACAGACTCACACAATTAAAACCCTAAAAACGTCAGGACAGACATTGCTTTTCAGATACTAAGTGACCATTAGAACTTGTCAGTGATAAACCATACCTATGAAAAGGTACCACGTCAAGTGACGGTCGGCGATGGAAGAGACGGGGCAGATTGCTTGGATGCAATAAGCCGTTTTTATTGAGACAGAGCTGAGTATTTATACCTTTTCAGCAGTAACTAAAAATAAATCCTGATATAAACAGTAATCACTATAACAACCATATCGATGTTTCTTAATAATATTGCAAAACTAAAAGCTAGCACTAACCAGCACAGATACATACCAAACATGCCTCTCCCTTATGCTAGCTATTTTGTGGTAGGCCGCACTGCCTGCCATGGTTTGTGGCCTAGCAACAAACCCAGTTACCGCGTCCACTTCTGACACGAGTTCAGCAGTGCTCTCACTTCTGCTTTCTAGCTGTATCTCCACAGCACCATATTTAAAAGTGTAGAGCTTGTTTTATCCAGCTTGTAAGAGGTGGGGGAAGTGACTGTCAGGAAAAAGCTTTCCTCATGGATTTGGGTCATGGATTTGCCTATGTAGAACAAATGCCCAGAATGCCATCTACTGAAAATTCAGGAACTCCCACAAAATTTACCAAGTCTCGGGCACAGCAATCTTCATTAACCTTTCAGTGCAAGTTGGCTGTAGCACTAAATAAGCACTGAACAATTAACAGTCTTCCCAATTCAGGAAAAATATCCTAACAAGTTTAACACAGACATCGTAGTTGCCAGAAAGAAGTGAGCATATATTTTTCTGAAAGAATCTCTCAATTTTAGGGGACCTACTTCAACTTTTCTTTGCTTGAAGTTGGAAACATGATATTTTTTCAATTGCCATCTCCCTCCCCCAACACAAATTACAGCAGCACTGACAAGAACTGACCTCCTATAGCTACTGCGAATATTTTTGATTTCATTGTTGTAGCTCACACTGTTGATTATGGTTTGAAAGGCTTGGACAGGATCAATAAGCTGACCCCAAACTTTAGATCCGAGCTGATCCAAAATAACCATGAAACAATGCAGGGCAGGCCAGAAGGGGTCAGTGGAATCATCTGAAACACAACAGCAACAGGGGAGAGGGTTGAAATGCAAAGCCTGGACATCCTTAGGCTAAGTAGAAATTGCAAGAGCTGGTTCTCATTGATTTTTCTAAAATACCAATGTAAAAGTATTCTAGTAAGTTGCAACTGTACTTTTTAACCTGGAAGAAGAATGAAAAAAGTCAAGCTCCCTTATCCATACAGAGATACTGCTCCTTATGCAGTCTTAAATCAACAGGAGCCTGGATGCCCATTAGTAATATTAAATAATACTGATGTTTCCCAACTCCATGAAACTGATTCTTTCACACGGATTTTTGCAGGGCTGTGCTAAGAAGTGGCACAACTTACACAGCTATTTATGCTTTTACCTACATAGCTAATTTATACTTCACATTTATAATAGAAGCAATTGGTTCTTTCAGGTGTGTTCTTACTCATTCATGTAAGAAAATATCATATCCTCAACAAACACAAAGTTTATTAAGATCTGCTCATTTAAGAGGCAATCCCGGTCTTGAGCTCACAGGCCATCCCCAGACTATGCCATGGTAACCAACAGGGTTACTAAATCTGAACTCTAAATTTACAGGTGCAAAAGGGGGTCCCCTCAGAAGTTCAGATGGAAGAGTCAAATTTTAAGGCAAGTTGCAGAAATTCAGAAGGAGTTTCTTTACTTTAGGACTCAAAATTCAAACTTTATGCCACAATGAAATGTGCATTCTGTATGCACATGCAGCCTGCACATTAAATGAAAATAGTGACAGAAACTGTAGATTTGTCCTCTCAAAACCTTTAAGTCAGACTTAGCAAAGGCACTGCCATCCCTTCTTCACTTCAGACTTCGGATGTCATCTTTCAGTATTTGCCAGTATTGCCCAAATATTGCACCTCCCAGAAGATAAACAGGCCTCAATTAAAATCACCTCTCATTACATTACTAAGAACTTAACAAGGAATTTGATAAACATGAAAAATGGGCTATAAACTGTCTTCATCTCAGTATCAAAATTAGTTACCAGCTGCTTCTTTCTCCATAGTGTGAAGTATAGACTGCATGAAATCATTTTGTTTGTCTGGGCCCAGTAACAAAGAGTCCATAGCTTGTTCTTCCAGCACTGACAGCAACATACAAATACCTAAAGAAGAAAAAAGAAGTAACTTTTCCATATATTTGAAAAAATACACGGCACCTGTGAAATCGTAGAGCTCTGACTTGAAAGAAGTGCTTAGTAATAGGAGACTACACAAATTAATTTCTGATCGTACTCACCCAGCCAATAATTCTTGTAGTTGCCTGTGTCATACAAATGAGCTGGCAGAAGGATGAGTTTACCCTTTTCAAACATTGAAGAGCTGTAAATATCTGGATTCTCAAAAAGCCCCAGCTCAATAACTTTGAACAAACAAGTCAGCACTTCCTCTAAGTCATAGTAATCATCCCTGTCAACCTTCCCTAAATTCCTTGCTGTTAGGATGGCCCATCGACGAATCTAAGGATTGAAATAAAAAGTTATATATTAATAAAAAGAACAAATAAAATTGCAATTCTGTAAGAGGAAGCACTGCTATTACAAATGGGACAAAGGCATATTTTTACTAATAAAATAATTAAAAATAAGTCTTCAAAATAATCTTAGAAACAGGCTTGTTATACCTACAAGATGATGTTGGTCACAAGGAAGCTAAAATTCAGGGTAATACCTACAAAGAAAAATCCTTGGGAATCATGTGCAACAGTGTAGCCTTTGGTTTGTACTAATTTTATGTTATTTACATGTTACTGACCAAGATTTTCTAAGGAGAGAACTGTATACTGTAACAGACACCAAGTTTTATTTACAGATAAACGCACCACACAGATTTTCTAAAATCATGCAAAGACAGCACTCAACCCCTTCAGTATTAACATGGTGCAGAAAACCAACATTCACTGGAATTCAGCAGAACAGAAAAAGGAACTTACCACCTCATTTGGGTGTACCAAAAAGAGATAAATTCCTGGGTATTTCTCAAAGACCTGAAAGGAGTCGTGACTTAGTTCCATTCTACAGAGCACTTCTACACACAGCTCACCTGAAAGGGTAAGACACAGTTATGGTAAGGACTAATCTACAGGCTCACAAAAAAACAGTATTTAGTATCAAAATAAATATAGACATTGATACTCTGGTTTAACTACTATTTATTTTCACCTCCTTCAGTGGAACAACACCATTCCCTTCCAAAGGGATATGATCAGATACGTACTGACTTTCTTATGCAGCAGCAGATAGGGGTATTTCAGTATTTCCAGCAGGGGCACTCGCAGGTTGTTCTCAAAATTTGGGCCCACATATCCAGACAGACGTGTCTCCCCATTCTCATCTATCAGAAACAACTCATCATCTTCTCCTGTTTCTTCATTCATGGATTTCTCCATGTGGGCAACAAGGCGGGAGGTTTCCAAGTCCCACAAGTCCTATTCAGTGGGGGAAAACAACAATCAAAGTGTACTTGTAAAGAAAGTGATTAAAGACATTTATTATCACGTACAGAAATCTTAATTACACTTTCAAAACTTAAAATCTCATTTTGAAAAGTTTCTTTCTACGCATGGTCCAAAACACTAAAGCTTCGAGATGGAATTCAATCATGCAAAGCACAAATCTCTCACTTTAGAGTTAAGACCACAAAGTCATTTTTAAAAGAGTAGCCTTCAAACCAGAAGCATTTTCATAATTCTGTTAAATATTCGTATTCAATACTTATTTCAGGACATAGGTTAGTCACAAAACTTTGTTCCACTGGCCAATACACAGAAAGACATGATACAGGAAAAGATCATATTTAGAAAGATGGGAAAAGCAATTATAAGATCTTGCCTTTTACAGATTTTGCAATTAGTGGAAGGAAAAAATATAAACAATGCAAAGAGATCGATTTGCTGGATGTTTGTAGGGATTCACTCATTTAACATTACTCATCTTAAGTAACTGCTCCAAACCTCAATTAGACACCAAGTTTATTCACTGCAGTAAACGGACACAAAAAGGAACTTGCAGTAGGTCCAGGTTCTCTTATTTCCAGTCTGTGGAACTTCCAGTCACATGGAATTACATTCCAGAGACATCTAGCTGACCAGTCTAAAGAGCAACCTTTTAGACATCTGTATTATGATTGATTAGCTACACATACGTACTTTACATACACAGATACAGAACGGAAAACAAGCTTTTCAAAAATATAAGATTGTATACTAGTAAGGGAGGATTACAGAACAGGTTTAAATTTTTTTGATTAATTGCACAGTCTTGCAAGGTCTGATCTCTGAAATTCAAACATAAGAGAAAACTACAAATGAGAAGTGAAAGCAAACAAAACAGGAACAAACCGAAAGCTGAAGAGAAACAGCGGAAAAGAGAAAAGACATTAAAGAAATGAGCTGTTAGTCTGGCAGATGTTCTTTGTTTCAGATGACAAACCATCACAGCACGAAAGAAGTCCAAGCTATAGTGTCTAGTCAGCAACTTACAACTACTGTTTTAGTTCTTGCCAATTTGAATATATGCAAAACAAGAGGGTCTCTGTTTTAAAATCAGCAGCTTGCAACTCCATGTAAAAACCCAAACCAGTTAAAAAGCAACACAACCCTCTTCCCAAAACCCAATTAAACACAACCCCTGCATAAAACTCCCCCTACACTGAGGCTGGACCACAGAAGCCTCTTAATTAATCTCTTAATTACCTTATGCAATCTAGGACATTCTTCCCTCGCTTTGTGGTATTCAACCACACACTCCAGGCAGTAACAGAGGTCATCATTGGATCCTTCAAAATCTTCCTGGGACAGCCTTTGAGCAGCATAGTGCTTCAGGAACTCAGTGGTGTCAGCACCACTCTGTGTGCACCATCGGCATGTGCTCATTCTGGGGGTGCAAAGAAGCAGGAATTAAAAGTTCAAAGACTTCAAGTGGCAAAATATTTCCTTTCAGCTACAACAGGACCCAATTTTCAAGTGTGGTGAGCGTCAGGATTTCAGTTACTCGTTAGCAGCCTCCATGCAGGTGTTCTTACCAGGTACAGGTGCATGCAGTTAAACAGATTAAAGCATTAAAGGGACATCACACAAAAACTGCCTGTGGAACAGCAAACAGTAAAAGTAAAGCACTGAAGTCAAATGTGCAAACTAGGAAAAAAAAGCATGAAAACTCATTTTACATACAAAAAAACCCCTCCTTACCCACACATTGCATGGTTTCCAGAACTACAATGCAAAACTCTTTATATTATTTTACTGGTGTCTCTGGAATCTAGGTCTAGTGGCACGAAGTTTAATTAGCTTTTTTCCTTAATCTCCTGCTAAAATTTATAGGTCAACAAATCCCTGTTGTCACAAGCAAAGGATATTTACGCAGAACTTGCCCGTCTTTGTTATTTTTATAGACAGAAAGCGTGCTAAAATTCTCACCACAGATTGTTTCCTCTAAAAACAAAAATTCTTCACTAAGCAGCAACAGAGTCATCTCAGATCCTGCTAGTCTGAAAAATTCAACAGGACACTGGACTCACAGAATCGTTTGGGTTGGAAGGGTCATTTCATTCCACTCCCTGCCATGCGCAGAGACACTTTCCACTATCCCAGGTTGCTCCAAGCCCCGTCCAGCCTGGCCTTGGACACTTCCAGGGATCCAGGGGCAGCCACAGCTTCTCTGGGCACCCTGTGCCAAGGCCTCACCACCCTCACAGGGAAGAACTTTCTCTTAATATCCAACCTAACCCTGCCCTCTGTCAGTTTTCCCTCATCCTCTCACTACAGTTTCTGATGAAGAGTCTCTCTCCAGCTTCCTTGTAGGCCCCTTCAGATAATGGAAGGCTGCAAAAGCATGAACTAACTGTATAAAAAGAAAGATGGTAACTACTTCTTTTATTCAGCATAACAAAACTAGATAAAGACAAGCTTTAAGTTTCCTCATACATACACATAATACTGGGAAAACCCAACAATTGTGGCATTTACCTTTGAAAAAAGGAGCTATTTGCTGTGCAGGTGTGCCAGGTCACATGGTGGGAAGGAGAACAGCGCTGCCCTGCAGCCAGGGAAGGGGCTGAACCCTTCAGCCATATATGTCCTGAGTGCAGAGGGCAGAGCCGTATCCTCAGCAATCCACCCCCTGGTGACCAAGTCTCGGTGGTATTTCAAAGATCTAGAGCAAAACAGAAATCAAACCACTGAATCACAGAATCAGTCCGGCTGGAAAAGACCTCTGAGATCATCGAATCCAACCTGTGACCAAACACCACCTCGTCACCCAGACCAGCGCACTGAGTGCCACATCCAGCTGAACACCTCCAGGGATGGTGATCCCACCACCACCCTGGGCAGCCCATTCCAATGTTCAACAACACTTTCAGTGAAGGAATTCCTCCTGATGCCCAACCTGAACCTCCCCTGGCACAGCTTGAGGCTCTGTCTTCTCCTGTCACTCACTGCCTGGGAGAAGAGGACAACCCTCACCTCCTTCCAGGTAACAGATCAGCAGAAATCGGTTCAGCTCACACTTAAGAATTGCTTTAGTATTTAGGTTAATAATTGAATTAATACATTTCACGAAGCGATAAGTACGATTTGCAAGAGAATCCCTTCTTGTCATTCAAACGCGGAGACAATGTTTCTGTCGCTTTTCACTCAGAAAAGGTGTAAATATTTATCTATGCAAGGAAATCGCTTAAAGGAGCGTGGGCGGGCACACAAACCCCAGTTGCAAGCAGCACCGTACCCTGGGTAACGCCACTACCGACACCCTGCACCGGCTGCGGAGCCTCGGCACCCGCGCATGGAACGCCCAAGCACCGAAAACTCTCTCGGTTTCGCGGTTGGAGCCGCCGCAGCCGCCCCGGTGCCGGCCCCAGCCCCACCGCAATCCCGGTCCCACCGCCACCCCAACCCCGACACCAACCCCAACCCCTGGAGCGCCCCGTGCACCCCCCGACAGCTCCACCTGAGCGCTCCCCTGGCCTCGGCCGCCCTGCCCGGAGCCCTCCGTTCCTTCCCGCCAAGCGGGACCCAGCCCGGCGGGGCAGCGCCTGCCCTGAGGGGGGCGTGAGGGACCGACACAAAGGGTGTCCCCGGACGAGCGCGGGCTCCGCGCCG